>CM016507.1:2644880-2988132 GCA_004936725.1 Alternaria brassicae
TCTACGGGGAAAATTACGATAGACTAAAGGTTATTATGCAAATTAGCGATGAATCTTTCTAAAAGGATGCAAAAGAATTCATAGACCTTTTCTGCTATACGTGGAGCTTAGAAAATCCCTGGTCCCGTCTTCCAGAAGAGAATCCAACTTCCAAAGGCTCCTTGACGGAGAGAATACTCAAGAGCTTCTATTCTGCGGAGACAATCGAATTCGAGTTCGCCATTGATCCTGTAAAGCTTAGAATGGCGAGAATCCTTCTACCGCCACTACAAGCAGAAGTACATCGATTTGACGAAAGAACCAAGGATATCAAGCTACTCTCAGGGTAAAGGTATAGCTAGCGTGGCCAACGATATGATCTTAGAGGAAGTATACGGTTGCCAAGATCAAAACACTAGCGAAGAGCGAGACAAAAGCGAGCAAGCAGGTTTAATTGGCATAAGAAAGTTGGACAGAGGTGGTCATTTGTCGCTTCTCATCTCGGGATTGGGATCATTCTAACTTGTAGTCATGAACTAGCAACTCATGTGTAAGATACACTTTTCATGCTGTTTAACCCGCTAACGAAACCTCTAGTACTAGTCCTAAGTCGTTATCGGAGGATGAGAGGTTCCACCTTCAGCTCCAGCACGACTGGCAGCCATTAGACATAGGACAATTTGTTCCAGTAATTTCCTTGCAAGCACTCAGATAGCATAATAAAGTAGCTGGCTGGCCTGATTTCTGCGGTGTTTACTGAAGGCAGACAATATCAAACCTATAATTAGCCTGATGTTTTGCAAGTAACAAGGGTTTTGAAAGCAGTATGTTTGCAAGCGGAGCGCTTCTAAAGACGCCCAGCTCCTGAAAACGCCCTGCTCCTAGAAACGCCCTGCTCCTGAAAACGCTCTGCTCCTAGAAACGCCCAGCTCCTGAAAACGCTCTGCTCCTAGAAACGCCCAGCTCCTGAAAACGCTCTGCTCCTAGAAACGCCCAGCTCCTGAAAACGCTCTGCTCCTAGAAACGCCCAGCTCCTGAAAACGCTCTGCTCCTAGAAACGCCCAGCTCCTGAAAACGCTCTGCTCCTAGAAACGCCCTGCTCCTGAAAACGCTCTGCTCCTAGAAACGCCCAGCTCCTGAAAACGCTCTGCTCCTAGAAACGCCCTGCTCCTAGAATAGGAGCATTTTAGGAGCAAACTATCTTTGTGATTAAAGTCTTACTATTATCTGAACCTAGCTTTAGGAAGTGGCTTTCTGTAACCCCGCGTAGCACTAGGTAGTTCAGCTAGTCATAAAAGGAAGGCATAACGCCAAAATAGTTCAGGAAGTATCCTTCTCCAACCCCTGCAATATCATTCAATCTACCTGCGCTCATTGGCTATACCCAGCCCCTACACAGAGAACGCTTGAACAGATCTTCCTGGCGGTTTTAATGGCTGCCAATTTTCTTCCAGCTCCGCAAGAAGTCTTTCATCCTCTTGTTTATATCCTTCTATATCACTTGCAATGCGTTCCACCTGTGAAGGAGAAGGTAGCATAACTCCCTCCATGATAGATTTGACTAGAGGGTCTATCTTTCGGCTAACACGAACGCCGCCAGGATATCCGTATGATATATGCGTCAGAAGTACGCGCAACATTTTATCATCTAGCTCACCAGGATCATTGCTAAAAGATTATCAGCAGGTCAATTGTACTAAGCGCGTGATGGATATCTTACATAAGAGCCTGTAGGGTAGGACTGCAAGTCAAAGTGATCCCTACCCCAAGGTGAGAAGCTACGTAAGACCATCTTTGCCAATTCTCTTATGCCATGTGTAACTGTTTTCGTGCTTTTTTCTTATTTCTGGAGTGAGAGTCTTCTCATGACATCCATATATCGTTTCTAAGACGACTTCTTTCGCCACGCTATCGACTCCTTTTCCTGGGGAAAGGTTGCACGATTTCCGGTCTTTCTTGAATTTGATGCCCAGTTGCTCAACATAGTGGTGAAGAAGCATTCGTGCTATCCGCAGTTTGACAGGGTCAACGATAGAGTCGAACTCGATCGCTTCAGCACAGCGGAGGCTCGTGAGCATTCTTTCTGTCAAAGGATGTTTCAATGTTGGATTGCTTATCGGAAGACGAGACCAGGGATCTTCTAGGTTCCACCTACGGTAGAATTTGGTTATGAAGTCTCCCGCATCCTCTCTAAGGAAGGAATCGCCGATTCTGATGATGTCACGTAGGTCCTCATAGAGGCCTCCATATAGATAATTCAATTGGTCGTAGCAGTGAAGCCAGTGAGTCTTTGTCGTATCCTCAGGATTGAGAATTTCGTTTTAGTTACTGGACTCTCGTCCCAGTTCGAAGAGAGCAGAGATGGTGACAAAGAACCTAGTCTTCTTTGGCGTGATAAAAGAGTGAGTTTGTGCCCTCTTCATCTTCCGCCTGTAAATTCGAGATTGCCATGTGATCGCGCATATGACTTTGGTATTTCGATGGATCAGATTCGTCATGAGCTGCAGGACTAGCAGAGACATGATAGTCCGGAATGAATTGCTCGTCAGCTACATTCCCTAAACGAGGTCTGAAGCTCCGTGTGTCCAGGGATTGCTGCAAGGTCGTAGATCCACACCAGAGTCTGCATGAAACGAGTACCTGTATGGCATAGGACCTTCGAACGATAGTTCATGTGGTAGGAGTTTCGTTTGAATGAACTCAAGGTACTCGCCCTCCATAGACGCAAGTAGAGATAGAAAGGCTTTGCCCATGTACATGAACTGTCCGGAGTCAGCAGTTTCCGTTTCCGTCGCATCAACCTACATCATCTTCGTCTTCTCTCATTCTTCCAAACGCATAACGTAGCAGCGCTTCATCGTTATGAGATCTCTGATTAACGTTAGAGGCAGCATCCTTACAGGGTATGATCAGGCGTACTAGCAACAAGGAGCGCATCGTTGTATACAGAGCAGGGCAATAGAGAAATTCTCGGTGCGGCAATGCAGGGTGGTTATGGGCGAGCACAGTAGATTAAATACCTTCAGAGACTGCGCAGGAAAATGCGGGGTGTGAGGGTTTTGTTGCACGATTGAGTGGTGTCGCAGGCCAAGCGCTGTCGGGAACATGAACCCTATTACTAATGACGCTGTATGATGATCTCCATATGGCTGGCGTGATCTGTCCCCCCCGTTTTTTGAGATTTGTCCCCTTTGAGATTTGTCCCCGCGCTAGTGCTAGTAAAATTGGTTGCTCAACTTAGCTTAGCGCGTAATATATGAACGCGACACCAGCGCGTCTCAGCAACACGTAGATATCTTCACACGACTTTTTTATGTCGAGTTCGTTTTCAGCCTTCTAGATCTTGAATATGGAAGAGATTCAGCCTCCTCTAGATCTCCTCTATGACTCCTACGAAGAAGCGTATAGTGCTCTTAAGACGCATGGCATGCAATATGGTTATGGCTTTGTCCTAAAGCGGAGTAAGCCTCACAATTCCGATGTCAAAACACGATATTATTATCACTGTGTCGCACGGTTAGGTGCGGGTATTGTAGACAGAATTAGGAGAGAGTGTATGTGTTGTATTGTTTGCAGCCTCCTAGCTGAGCTTATATCAAGGTCATCGCACGGCGTTATTGGTAACAAGGTTTCCGACAGCGCTTGGCCTGCGACACAGTGCCTGAACCTTCATGCCGTGGAGCCCATAGATGGCTGCACAATATTATCTGGTACGTGTAATCCTACCATAGCCACAAAATTTCTAGATTATTAAAATAATCACGACCTATTGCCGATAAACATTCAAGGCGCGCACGTTGAATTGCTGAGGCTCTGGTTGTCTATGGAGTTGAAGCTCCTATCGGCCATCTCATGTCTTACCGGGATTGGCACGCGCCCATCCAAGTCTTATCAGCACGCGCTCATCCAGTCGCTCCATGACTGTCTGCAACTTACGTTCACCCATTCCATCTTCTCGAGCAACAAGTCACGTATGCGACGTATCCGCGCGACCATATCTCGGCTCACCGTACGCGTGCCTCTGCTCCTGGCTATGTCACACTGTCCTCGCTGCAGGCGACAGGTCACCTGCATCACTGCAAATATGTGCAACGCCTGCAAATATCTATCTTGTCAGATTTGGTAGGGTCCAAGCAGGAGACATGAAAGAAAGCAGAAGGTTGTCATATTGAGAGAGCTATAGAGAGTGATTATATACACAACCAAGATGAGTAAGCAGGTGACGAAGAGTCACGTGAAAGATACAGTTCACATGTACCTTGTGAACTGGGGTGCCATGCTGACACACCCCTGAGGTATTCATGTTGGATGGAGACCTCACAAACACTAAAACGTCAAGAGTGAAACGCGTGCGCGCGTCGCGCAGCTAATCCAACTGAGCAAGAGGTAAAGGAGAAGGAGAATTCTTGACAATAAGGTGATGAATGTCCTTTAGGCCAAGCTGGCGTATAAAGTTTTCGTGTTTCTGTCGTGGAAGCAGCTTCGTGAAGCCATCAGCAGGCATCTCAGCAGTAGGCTTCCACTCGACATTGATTCTTCCAGAATCTACCTCCTGGCGGAGCCACATTTGATGGATATCGACATGGCGAAGCTTCGTTTGGATGCGATCAGCGTCACCTTCGACAAGGCGTACGGTCTGCGCACTGTCACACCAGAGAGCCTTTTGGTATGAAGCGTGAAGCCGATGTTGCGGCAGAAGCGATCCCAGTATTGCGATTCAACGCCAGCAGCTGAGAGAGCATACAGCTCTGCTTCAGTAGTAGAACGAGTGACTGACCGAAGCACAGTGGCTTTCCAGTCAATAGGCATGCCGTAGAGCATAAAGACGTATCCAGCAGACGATCGACGAGTCTCAACATCGTCTCCAAATGATGCATCAGCAGCACCAAGGAAGGTAGGAGTTGTTGAGTCGATTTTGGTGGCATAGGTCTGAGTAGGCTCACCCCTCGAGCACTGATGGCAAGGTATCTAGTACCGTACAAGTATTGCCACACGTGCTTGATCTCAGAGAGGTGGATTGGTCCTGGGTTCGTGAGAAACCTTGCAAGGACCGAGTGAGCGTGTGCGACGTCAGGTCGCGTCATGACTTCGATGTAAGCCAGGTTGCCTACAAGGCGTTGGTAGGTCTTCGTTTTGATGGCTCAGAGATGCCCTCATGGAGTGCAAGTCTTGAAGTAGAAGAGAGAGGCGTGGAAGGGTATCTTCCATCAGCGCGGATAAGGTCAAACTCAGTGCAGACCTTGTTAATGAAAGCATCCTGGACTAGGTAGAGCTGGCGGCTAGGAAGAACGCGCTCAACTCGGATGCCAAGGAACCATTTCACTTCGCCAATTTGACGAAGGTTGTAGAGCTTAATAAGCTGTCGTTCAAGCTTCTCGAAATCCTCCCGGTAGTCGGGGTGATAGAGGATGATGATGTCGTCCACGTAGAAGAAGAGAATAACCCTGTTGTTCATCCAGAGGCATGGAAAGCCATGAACAGGGTGTAGGCCAAGCTTTCGCAGTGAAGCTTGAAGTGTAGAGCCCACAGGCGTGGGGCTTCTTTAAGCCATACAAGGCTCGTAAAGACGGAGAGCCGGGCCATACTTGTCTCGGAAACCATCTGGAGTTCTCACAAAGAGAGTGCGATCCAGGAAAGCGTTGAGGAAGGCGTTTGGCACATCGTATTGCATAGCCTTAAGGTTGAAAGCACAAGCAAGGGCCATAAGAGCTCGGAAGAGGCGGGCGGCGAGAGTAGCTGCATACGTATCGCCATGCTGTACCTGTAGGTCCCCACGGACAACGAGGCGGGCCTTGTACTTGAGTAGATATCCATCCTCATCAAACTTGTAGGTGAATACCCACATCAGAGGTACAGCATCAGTGTTTTCAGCTGTGATGTCTAGTGAGGCAAAGGTGCCCTTTTCCCAGCAGCTATCAAATTCAGTTACTGCAGCAGCCTCAAACTGCTTTCCATGGGTGTGATGTTTGAGCTCCTTCCAGTGACGTGGAGGAGGGGTAGATCATCGCGATGGATGCGAGTAGGATCACAGTTGATCCTAGATTGTGAGTCAAGAGAAGTAGCCTCATGAGATTGCTGCATCATAGCAGCAAAGGCATAGTACTCAGTCGAAGGACTAGCCTCAATGAAGTGCGCTTGGCGGCGTCTTGTGCCAGTGACGATATTGTCCTGCGAGAGATCTGGGTCTCGTCGCTGGGGCGCGTTGTTCTGCCGTCGATCTGGAATATACGGTTCATGAGTATGTTGCTCACGCCTTGGTGTAGCCACTGTAATCATATCAGGATTATAGTTCTCTTCAAAGTTCCACCCCAGGTGTCCTCTGCTGGGTGTGTCTGACAGCAGAGGACTCCTGCATAAGCTGTTCTTCAACTAAGTCAGGAGATGAGGATAGAGATGGATGTCTTTGTCTAGTAGGAGTTGCGGTGCCTCGAGCGGTAGGTGAGGGAGAGAGGAGTTGCCGAACAGGCCTTTGGTTCACCGCAATAGTGTCGTTGTTCTGCTCCTCTTCAATTTCATACTCTGGTGGCAGAACAGGCGTAGTGACTACTTCCTGCCGCTGTCGTATAGGTTGAGCTACGACAATCGTGTCTCTCTCGTATTCCTCCTCAGGAATGTGTGCGGTCTCAACAATACGAGATTCTACTAGTGGAGTAGACTGTTTGTCCTTGTAAAGCTCGTCAATGAATCGTACGTCGCGTACACGGATAACGCGATTCGTAGTAGGTAACCATATTCGGTAGATGTTCGAGGCGTCGTATCCAAGTAGGAATCCCTCAAAGGTACGGTCTTCGAGTTTGTCTCCTCTTGGGAGGTGCTTGTTAAGCACAAATCCACGGTTTCCAATAACGTGGAGTCGAGACAGGTCAGGGCGGACGCCAGTGACCATCTCCTGCGGTGTACGCCAGTCGATAGATCTCGTGGGCGTGATGTTGAGTAGTCTAGCTGCTGTGCAGACTAGCTCGTTGGCTAAGGTCTTAGGTAGACCAGCATGGATTCGAAGAACCCTAGCAACAGTGACAATAATCGCTCCGGCACGTTCAGCACCCCTAGCTGTGCGGGAGTGTCTGGAGATCTCATCTCAACTTTGATGCCGGCCGATGTAAGGACTTCCTGAGCAGAAGAGCCCAAATTGGCTTCAGCTCGTCCATATCCAACGTCTCCATCCATGAAGACACTAGCTACTTGGTAGCCATATACCCGCTCAATCTTGTTGATGAGTCGAGTG
This sequence comes from Alternaria brassicae, assembly GCA_004936725.1. NCBI lineage: Eukaryota > Fungi > Ascomycota > Dothideomycetes > Pleosporales > Pleosporaceae > Alternaria > Alternaria brassicae. The sequence continues at coordinate 2,652,085 of CM016507.1, forward strand.
ATTGCAGAAACGACAGTAGCCTTACGTCGATCCTTAAGAGTACAGACTTCATGAAGCTTTGTGTACTCACACACTGCATGGAGTGCCCAGACATCTCCATTGTAACATGCCTCACCATGCTTCTGGAGTTGAATGATGTCGATAATAATTCGGTAGAATGGGCGACAAGCCTTGTCGGCTCGAGAACGACGGCTAACGTCTTCCTTCATCTTCCCCTGGATGCATGGAATGCAATCGTCTACCCATTGATCACCCTCACCGTTAGTACCAACTTTAAGACCAGTAGTTGAGTCTCGAAGGTGCTCGATAGCTTGGTAATTTGGGTGGCCAAGCAACTGGTGGGCTCGCATCGCAGTGACAGTTTGAGGAGACTTCTCCTGGCTTGATCTGACAGCCATGCTGAGAAGCTTGTGACGAGGTGGGCGATCTGCCTCCTCAGCGTCCAGAAGCCAATGGCCGTAATGATAGGCCAGGTTAGCGACAATGCTAGAGACATTGTCCTTGTATAGGATGTTGCGACCTGAGTCAAAATGGATGCCTGAGCGTCGGCATCGTCCAAGTGCGAAGAGGTTGGTAAGGAAGCCTGGAACATAGGCTACCCGAGTAAGCAGAAGATCTTTCCGCACACTACCTCGATTAACGTTAACCAACACCTCCCCAGGCTACGACCTGGTAAGCAGTAGTGCCAGCAAAATAACGTCAGTGGGTGACGAGTTATCAGTCTTGACCCAGTTAAAGTAAGTCGAGTTGCAAATGTGAACATTAGATCCAGGATCAACGATCCATCTATCCAGAAGTGTATTGCCTGTTGGAGTGGCAATTTGAGCCATATGAAAGGCAGTGTTTGCGTAGTAGTCTTGGCTGTAATCGGAGTCATCAATGCTATCAGCATTTGGGCGGCGTTCGTGTTCTGTAGGAAGTGGCTTTGACCGCGTCAGCATTTCGGTTGGATCCTCAGCTGCTGCAGAAGCCTTCGCCACATCGAACGTCCAACGAATGTTGTTTTCTCTGTAGAGCTTCTTGATTTTCTTTAGAACCTCCGGAGTCTGAAAAGCTTGTAGGATCTTAGCTAAACCTATGCTGTGAGGTTTATAGCCTTCTGGGCGACCCTTTGCCTCCGGATTCAGGATATAGCACCTCAAGGGGCTGTGACCAAGTCCGCACACACACTTATCCCGGTTCTTCGGATTGTTCGGATGAGTGATGGCCAGGGTATCCTGGGTATTGCCCTGTGCTGCGAAGCTTCCAAGAGCGCTAGTTTGAACGCTTTTCGTAGAGTTCCATCGGCGGTATCGGTTAATTAAACCTTCCAGTGTAGGAGGAGTATTGTCGTCCTCCTCGCAGCCTATCATGAGCGCGTAATGCTGACCAGACCAGTCAGAGTCGCCTTGGGCTTGGACTGCTTTGATGAAAGCCCAATGTGGGCGGGTCCCCTCCATTTCCGCCATTTGCTCTGTCTTGCAGAGTGACGTGACTCGGGAGTATTCGTCCAACCAGATGTCGATATTCTGGTTTTGCGCTTTTGTTGTACGTCAGCGTACTGTGCGGAAAGTTCCAGGACTTGCTGTTGATTCGTAATCTTGAAGTGATCCTGGAGCGTTTTAAGGCGTAAGCGAACGTCTAATTCCAGTTCAGAGATAAGATGCAGCTTCGATCGAGCTACCGTTCTCATAATCTCAAGGTTGACCTCTCCTATCGCCTTGAGAGTTGCCCTCTGGGCATTTGTCTTGATCTCCCACTTCTTCCACTTCCCTTCTGAGTCCTCGTCAGAAGGCTCATCGTCAATAGTGGGAGGTTGTTTCGTAGTGGAAGGGTCGCAGTATTCCCACACGCCCTTGACGGTGGCGAACTGCCTCTTCATCGAGTACCAGAGCTTCCAGTCGCTCTGTTTCTCGAGAACAATCGAAGCGCGAGTGACGAAGTGATCGCCAAGCGTGCTTGAGGATGCCATAGTGGCTAAAATAGCTGCCTTGCTAGTCGGCAGAGAAAGTGATACGAGGCGTAGCCTCAATAGGTGTGAGAAAATAATCTCAAATCGTGGCGTGAAGCGATAGCAACAACGCGCAAACTGATCCACTTTTGAATAACGTATACAACAACGTAAAGTGTAATCAAAAAAGAGTGAACAATCTTATTTGAGTATCGCAACGTAATGCGGGGATACCGGGCTCATAACTGTCAGATTTGGTAGGGTCCAAGCAGGAGACATGAAAGAAAGCAGAAGGTTGTCATATTGAGAGAGCTATAGAGAGTGATTATATACACAACCAAGATGAGTAAGCAGGTGACGAAGAGTCACGTGAAAGATACAGTTCACATGTACCTTGTGAACTGGGGTGCCATGCTGACATATCTTGTCGTTGTTGTAACCGGGAACATGTTATGAGCGAGGGAAATCAGCAGTACGAGCAGTGCACAGGGGTTAGGAAGACTAACAGTTTTCTACTCGATGATCCTCGTGCTCGGTACCGGCGGCTTGCTTAAGCTTCCTGAGACTGGCTATCAGCTCTGCGTGCGCTTAGGAGATGTGTGGGTTAGTAATCCTATCACAAGCTCAGACCAGGTCCCTCCTAATTAGTACTAGTGTCTGCCCGTGCTCCTCATGAGCCCGCCACACTCCATCACTTGAAAAGTATCTTGAAAAATATAATGTAAGCATGGGATGGTGGTATGAAGAGTGTATGTTGTGTGTATTGTAGAAGAGTGACCATGCAGCTCAGATGTAGTGGAGGAATGTAGTAAGCACTGCAGTAGCGCCGGCTTACATATAATGTCAACTCAACTTCTTGATCAACTAGATGTCGCATTCTCTCTCGCCAACCAGCAGTTGCATAAGCTCGAATTTGATTCCGGCACCCCTAACGCCGTCCAAACAGTCTTCACGTTGTGGACTGACAAGCTTGCTATGCAGTCAGCCAAACCGTCCTAGTACAACGATATCCATACCGCCGGGCCTGATGTAGAAGACGAGACCGATGATGAGAACGGGCGGTGAGGGTGATGGGCATAGATAAGGAGGGGAGGAAGAAGGGCAATGTCAGTCAAGAATGACGATACGCTGTATCCTTATCATATTCCTGTCCTGCCTCCTCAGATCAGGCTAAATGATTCCGTGTGCTCGGCTTAGTTCCCCAGTGTGTGACATATACCATTGAGAAGGGCACGAGCGAAGCCTGTTTCTTGGCCTCGATGCTCCTACCATTGGGCTGCAACGAATGACCCACCACTCACGTTCTCGCACTTGTCTACCTCTCTCGCACGTGCCAGCTCAACTGGATGCGTTTACAACGACGTTATTCGGCCGCTCCCGCATTACACTTCAGCGACTAGTTATCCTACAATCTGGCATCATCTTAATCGCGCCCGCAACAACGCCTAGTGGACTGGAAGTCTAGCCTTTATTTACTTCGCTCCACCGACTGTGTGTGTTCACATCCCTATTAACGTGCAGAGGATGTGCGCCATGCTGCATGAGACTATCAACCCCTGTGAGGATTTTAGATGTCATTGCGTAGCGCAGGCAACGACCTAGCCAGCCTAGTCAAGATCACTGGTATATAAATGAACTTTCAATGCTTCTCGCAATGTCATCCCTCTTCCACCTCACAACCGGTGCATTCTCTCGAGAAGCCAAGAGAGTGATGAGTTCTCAAAAAACTATTCCAGACGATACATTGTATCAGGTATGTGTAGATGTTGCACGATTGGTGGCTATTATTAATCATCTTAGGGGTATCAAAACTGTCCAGTAATCAGTGATGATAACGTTTATCCAGCTTCAGAACCAGCAAAACCAGCACCTGCAAGCAAGCAGTCCGGTGATAGAAAAAATAATGAGCAGCCCGGCGAATGCACGTCGCACGAGACAAGAGGGACAGCCTCATACATCAACGCTAGTAAGATTATCCTCCCTACACATCGACCGGTACTAAGAAAGCATGTAGGGTACCAACCCGAGAAGAATGGTACCGAAGTGGCAGATCTTTTGGACGAACTGAATAACTTGATGGAGCGGCAAAAACACATTTCAAGTATGGTAGACGACGTCGTCTCTCGTCTCAAGCAAGAACAGCAGTTAAACAATCCACTCATAGGAGCTTGCTCAAGGGCGGCAACCATGTTAGATGGGCGGAGAGTGTCAGTGCCCACGAAATCGATGATGATATATATCGCCCCAGGAAAAGAGCACGTGGAACTTTATAGGACCAGAAGATAAGAATTTCATATCAAAGATTGATATAGAATGCGGTGCACGGGAGTTGAATGAAGACACTGATAATATTGATATGCAAGCACCGAGGCACGGCCCGGATCGTAAACGTCTCTGACTGTACTCTAGACGGATTTTGTAACTTCTCATTGGACGAAACTCAGACGCCAGATATCGTGTCTCATAGCTCGAGACTACGTGACATGAATACGCATTTATATTGTTTTTTAGACCCATTCCTTTCATTTATCGTGTCTCCTATGTTTCAGACTCTTCAAACTCTCCAAACAGGGTGTCCGTTGTCCTGGTTACGTCCGGTGATAAATGCAGGGAACTGTACTCCCAACTGTTTTCTGACTCGATCTTGCGTTCATGGAGACTGCCTATGTTCAGACGGTCACTTATATCAAAGGTGTCGTGCAAAGAAGTTAAGGGTGGCAAGGAACATCTAGTCGACGAATCATAGTCCACCTGCGACGCTGGTGATGGCTGCACTAGGTTTGAGACGAAACACTGAGTGTAGGTTGACGGATATTGATGGAACGCCGATGCATTGCTCAAACTGGGTGGCGAGAAAAAGTAGGTGTCTACCGAAGCTGCTGCTATCGCCTCGTTCGGACACTGAGCTACGTTAGAGGTTAGGTATGCACTTTCTACTTAGAGCGCAATTTGTTGTGAACTCGCACCTTTTTTCAACACTTCTATGGTTGCTAATGCATGTAGTAGCCGCTCCTGTAGTGAGATGTTGTCTTGCTCAAGCTCTCTATTCTGAAGCCGTCAATGAGATACAATAGTCTACCTTTGAACGATCGATTTCGAACCTGGCGTTGAAGAGTATTAATCTGGTCTTTTTTTTTCTGGCGCGACTTTCGCTGATTCTCTCGGTTATACTCTCTTCTTCGTGCAAGTTGATCGGCAGTGAGTTTCATAATGCCTTATAGACTTGCTTTCGACGATCCCCTCTTTTTCTGGGTAATAACCGCTGGGTATGTTCGAGTCGATAGCATGGAGAGTTGAACAAGACCAAAGTGAAGATCTCTAGGTTATCGGCAAGATAACAACAATTAATAGTTCAAGACACGCACCAACAAACTGCTCCCGGTAGAAAATGAAGGGGTGGGGCTGATGATACGGCTGTTAGGTTATCCGCTTTCGGCAATACTATTTGGGCTTGCTAGAGTTTAAGATTAAGTCTCTACAGCGCTTAGAGGAACCGGATTCCCCTCAAACGCAGGCATGACAAAGTGTGTGCCATACTACAAGTAGAGATCATCACGCCCCGCCTGACTGACTAAACATAGCGTACCGCTGTCAGCATACGTGCAGTTAAGTTCTAATGATTTGATTTGATTAAATCCTACTCGGTTACAGCCACGATTTCCTGCGTTTTTTTCTGTAACCCGACAGACTTGTGGTACCGACTACACCAATCGAAAGGAAATTGTTCTTGTTAAAAGAGACAGGCAATTATCTCCTCTGTTAAAGAAATTCTACACATGCTCTTCCTGAAACCATTCTAAAAGCGCCTCATTATACCTTCTCACACCCTCGAACGCCATGGGTCCATTACGCCTCGGAACCCTTGTCAGCACATCGAAGACCCTCGCAAGATCCTCATCCAAAGTATCAGTTACATACCCACACTCGCCTTCTCTGCCTACGAAGCCCTGAAGGTCAACATAAGCAAGTATAGCATAGGCACTCGGCACATCACCTAAGTGCCTCAGGAACTCCGTCCACTGCTCGTCCGGCCATTCAAAGTAGCCCGTTGCCCTGCGGAACGCGCCCAAACGGTGACGCATGCTCATCCAGCTTTTTAAAGCGATCTGTACACGCGCTGTGTCGTTGCCTAGCTGGGCTTGCAGGGCCTCTTTATCGTTGAGCCAGAACAGGTTGAGCAGGAAGTTCATCCGCTTTTCTGCATCGATGTCGTAGGAGTCTGGGCTGAACTGGTTGTTTCTATTCAGGTAACTAGGAGAGGAGGAGCTTGAAGAGTTCGTGGCGGTACTCGCGTTGTTGCCCGTTCGCGGGATCTGATGTGTGGGATAAAAGAGATAGCGTGATTGCCTTGCACATGGCTCTGTGTAGTATGTTGTCAGAGGGCATGACTCGGTGTTTTTCGAAGTCGATTGGTGACATAGCCTTCATTATTGTAGCGGTGTGAGGAGGTGAGACGTACTGCGTTGAATTAGCTGTCTAAGGTGGGCTGAGCTACATATATAGATAGCCGTACAGGGGCTATCCCAACTCGTACTAGAGTGACTCCATATGCTTGTAAAGCAAGATATAAAGATCCAAGCAGGCTCTTAGGTATTGAGCTGAAGGGGAATTACACTCGCGGACCTATGAAAGGCTTGGCATTCCAGAAGTGGCTCCAATGCGGTTCAACACAGGCAATCATCACCGCGAAAAGTATTGTTGAATTAATTCGACAGCCGATTGCCGGTACGGAACAGGAATAGACTCGGGAGCACATAGAAACTCGATCCAGAACTAGCAATTGAACTTTAATCCTGTCTTGAACTACAAGTGACCTGCTAAGTCTTGGGTATGGTTGTTCCAGCATCGTCAAACTTATCATGTGGCTGGATTGATTCCGTTACCAGTATTGCCTTATGATGCGGAGTGCAGTTGGCCCTCGCGGAACGTGATTGTAAGATCGACTGCAAGAATTCAAAGCGAAATACGTATGGTATTGAAAACTCTTTTAGATAACACAGCCCTTGTGGTAAATGAGTAGGAACCACGTCTGCTCATGTCCCATATCCATTCAAGTCTCCTTTCTCTTCTTCACTTTCTTCTTCTCTACCTTTTCACTCCCGCCTCCATTCCCCTTCTTCTTTCCTTTCTTCTTCTTCTTGGTGCACTTCTTGTGCTCTTGCCCTTGTTTCTCTCCTTCCGCTGTCTCCCCACTTGTCTTCGCCTTTATTGACTTCTTCCTCTTCTTCTTTTTTTGTTCCAACTTCTTGCCTTTTTCAATCTTTTTGGCTTCCTTCAGCTTACACTCTCTTTTCTTCTGCTTTTTTTCTTCCTTCATACGTGCAGAATCTTGTTTCCACTTCGACAGTCCAAACAATTCACTCCCAATCCAAAAGCCAGACCCCACCATAGAATCAAGGGTGCTCCTAATGAGAATCTTCCAGTTGTCCCAGCTCGGTACTCTCCATTCCCTCTGCTGAAACTGCACAGTCTTAAAATGTGTATCCCAGTTTCTGGTTTCATCCACGGGCCAAATCTGGTAACGAAAGTCCTTTGCTCCTTTTACCATAGGGTGCACACTGTAAATTTGTAAGCTTGTATGGCCCAGTGCTGCTGCCCAGTGGAGAATTGGAGCCTCGATCATTTGAAAGTTCGTAAGTCCAATTGGATTGAACCTCTGGGGAGGTGGCGGAGATAGCACCACAACCGTTTTCCCTTTTGATACTGACCACGCAAATACTGCAGATGCTCCCTTAATATACCTGGTCCAACTCGATTTAGTTTTATCATGATTTGGGCACAAGGGATTCTTTTTGTCCATGAGGAGCCCCATCACAGTTGTCAAGGTTTGCATATTATGTTCATCTGCCCATTTTTGAGCCTCTTCACGTAGGATGCCGTTCCATAAGACCTGGGCATTGAGTCGCCATAATTGTCTAAACTGTTCGATGATCTGTTTTTCTTCTTCGATCGTGAGGTACTGGCGTAATACCGGCATCGACGAGGATAGATAGCATCGAGCATTCTGTGAAAAGTTCGTCATATCGATTGCGGTTGGCATTGCAGCTATGTTAGAATGATGGTTTATCTCGATTCTAAAACGTCGGTGGAGTTGGCCGAGCTTGTGCTTTATGTTTCCACTCGCGGCTCAGATGGCTTGGGCGATGACGCAAAGCCTTTCACTAGGGTGCGGGGAAGGACTGCGATACACGCTCCAGAGCCTTTAGTACGAACCTTAACTGCGTCGATGTGGAACATGCGGTTATTGGTAGATCGATCTGCCGATCTGTATCCACCAACTATCATCTGGGTTGCTATGCCCAAGTCGTTTCTCTTCCTGCAATAAACGAATTTGCGCTGGGGCCCAGATATGGTTAGGGCTTGGTCAAAGCGTGCAGCCATGCTACCTTGGCTCTAGCGCACACCTACAGCGGGCTTGGCGTGATCGCACGAAGCTTATGGCCAATTCACGACAACCCCACCACCACCATCTAAACCACTCTTTCTTTGTTTCCTTATGCTTAGAAAACGCGTTCACTCTGAGTCGCCAGGCAAGTTCTCAAAATACGCTAAGCGTGCCCGCGTTCCGGCATCCGCGGTACACATCGACAGCGCACGAAAGAGCCAAACCGATGTTACACGGGGTGATGCTATACTTCTCTAAGCTCGGTCCGTACTAAGGCGAGGTAGACTAAAGCGGTGGGCCGTGAGGTTTGTCTGGCGATTCGTAGTGGAAAAGAGTTATCGTAGTTAACCGGTGATAAAGACAATCCAATTCTATAAACGATAGAATAACTAGTTGACAATCTGTGTAAGAGATGAACTATTTGAGTTGACCACAATGAGTGTAATAATGAAATCCAACCCATTCTTATACCCATTGCCATCAGGCCTCGACATCTGTGACTTCTTTCCTGCCGCTGGCATCCTTAGATTCCCCAGATGTCTTGACATCCTCTGATGTTGTGGCATCTGCCCTCTTGGCGGGATGCCGCCTCTTGGCGAGATGCCGATCACGTGATCATAGCCCCGCGATGATCATTACCTTCTGACGTGGTCGCTGGTTGGCCTCCAACCTCGACACCTGCGTCAAGGGGAGAGTCCTTTCTTGTTACTTGTAACACTGTACTAGAACCTGATTGCGGTTTTGCTACTAGGTGTGTTCGTTGACATGAGCTAATTATACGCCAAGGCCTTCAAAGTTAGGTTTGGTTGGTTTGGTTGATTCCTACACGGTTTCAGCCGCGAAATGCAGCTATGCCCGGATGCCAGGCATGGCAGACAGCCGACGCGGTGCAGACGTGAATCTGCACCGCCCCACTTCACTCTCGAAAGAGCCATCTGTCCCCAGAGGCCTGGCGTTGTCTGGCTTCTATCTACGACTATGTACATCTCGTCTCTAGAAGTGACGTGTTTGCCTGTGTTTGTGCTCCTCGGATTTTCTTCCTGTGTGTATGCCGTACTCGAAGCCTCGTGTGTGCAGCGTTGTTCAAGGCTCGTAGAGGCACGGTTGCCTCGTGTTTTGCGACTGCAATACCTTCAGTCTCCCCCTAGCGTTCAGCTGTCGTGTGTGCTAGCTTGCCCCGATACCCCCAGGGCCTGGAATATGCTCCCTGATCTCCGATATTCTTCAAGTGTTGTAATGCCGTCCACTAGGTTCCTATGTGGCCGTGTTCTGTGGTGTGACCTGCCACCAGGCGCATCGGCAGCGGCATTTCGTCGTGACGCGGCTCCACAAGAGCGATGCTCCGCTCGTGCGTGCCGTTGAGCCTACTGAGCATGAGAGCTCTCGCGTGAATCCCCTCAGACCTTGTCGGTTGTGTCGAAGGGGCACCACTCCCTCAACAGGTGGGGCGACAGTGGACGAGGCTGTCTGGTGATCTGTAAGTGTGTTGTGGCACCGATGGTAGCGCGCCGGTTGTCTGTGAGTTGATTCACGCGAGAGATGATGCTGTTCAGCCCGAGGGCTCGTCGATGCGGGACGTCGCAGACATTGTCGGATGGTAGTGGGCTTGCTTGGCAGCCCACCAGTGACTGTGTTGTGTGTATTGTGACCGTTATATTCAAGGAGTGTCTGGGCTCCGTCGTCGCGTCTTGCGTTGCTGTGTCATGGCTAGATGGCTGCCGCTGCCTTTGGTGGACGTGTCATATTAAGTAGCTTGCTCGCGGATTTTGCTGTCTGTGCCCGCCAGGGCCGCAACAGCGACTCTGCAGATGCCAACCGACGCTGGGGGACGCGCGGTGGCCTGTAGAGACTGTTGCGACCACTGGCGAGTGTTTTTGATACTTTTTGTGATGGTAATTCCAAAAATTGATTTCTCGCTGTTTGTCGTGTTTTCGGCCTTCAAAGTTAGCCCTGCTCCTAATTCGAGCCGTGTTTCGGTTGTCCTGGAGCGCTTGGCAAAAGCGCTACACAGCCACACAGCCACATAGCTATACAGCCACAGATCTAGCGCCAGCAGCGATAGATTACAGCTAAGCTACTTTAAGCTAGGTGTGCGGATCCTACTCATTTGGAACTTCTAGCAGGCGGCTTGAGAACTAGCACAGAAGCACGACAAACTCTCGAGCTCAAGCGCAGTGCTCGGGATAGGATGATGATATAGCAAGCTGCAAGTTGGCGGGCTTTCGACAAGATGCATAAGCCTTTAAGGCATCTCCTGCCCGCCAAAGCGAGGCGATCGCGCAACGCTTATACCAAATTGTCGTATTGCGCGGTAAGCAGAACGTATCTCTAGAAGAATCCAAGCGCGGATAAACTTTGCAGCTCAAAGCTGCTATCCCGAGAGTCTGTATACCTCTGACCCGTTGTTGCGTTTGTCGTGTTGGGGGGTATCCGCGGCGTCCCGCCACCCAGGCAGAGATGCCAACAATCAAGTCAATCAATCAATTTGCTTGATCTCGAGCCATAATGTGGTCCATGACACTATGCACGCACCATATATAGATCCGTGATCAAGCAAATTGATTGATTGACTTGATTGTTGGCATCTCTCTACCCAGGGTAGCCGTTACCTAGGGACGGACGTTAAATGTAAGGACGAGGAGGGGATGTGCAAATGTCCTTCGCAGCCAGATGCACCAGAAGAACCACTTCTAGATGATTACCAAACGAACGAAGGCGACGTTTGTCCCCTCTCCATAGTACTAAGTCATCGGCATGTAGACTGGCCAGCTTCGAAAATTTAAAATGATCTTTATATCCTAACAGGACATTCTAGGTGCTAGCAGCAATCATAGGAATGCCTAGGGGACACGGTTCCGTGAATCTCTTCAGCATGTCGTTGCAAGTGCATCTTGTCTAATAGCGGCACCTTACAAAGATTGCAACTAAGACTCTTCCCACTCTCAATGTGTTTCAAGTGCTTGCGTCCAAGATGCTTACTAAGATCGCCTGGGGTACCAAAGGGACGTATGCGTTGTGCCAACGGCAGTCCTTCGTTGCCTAGGCAAAGGAAACATATCTTCGGCCTTTTCTCCTTGAACACCGAGACCTTGGCTGCTTCTAATGCCTCTTCATCGTGTTCCAGCTGGTTCTTGACGGGTGAGGCGGCATTCCTGCTCCGCCTTCCTATTCGGATAGGGTTCATTCCCCCCTCTTCGACGTCACAGTACAGGGAAACCGCACGAATGGCCCTATTACGCCTGTTCATCTCCTCTTCTATAGTGGTCCCTGGGTTCGACAGGACCGAGTCGGCCAGCTCCCCTTGAGCCGGGAGCATAACGTCGTGAACAAGTTCCGGATCGTCCTTAGTTTCTAAACCAGCAAGCTGCTGCTCAACATCACGCACGGGCTGTTCAAACTCCCAGCGTTCTTTGATGTCCTTAAGAAGGGCGTGCCGTCGACGCTGCCTCTCTTGGCTGATCTTGGAGGCAAGCGCTTTGTACTTAGGATGTTTTGTTGCATTAGGAACCGTTCGTTTAAGTTGCTCTCGTCGGTTAAGCAGGGAACGGATGGAAGGATCATTATCTACAGATGCAGACTGTTCCTGTGTAAGTCGTCGTGGCCGACGACGATCAATCGAACGGCTCATAGTACAGGCCGCCCGCATGAGGGCTGCCTGGGGCTGGATGCCTCGCACGACAGCCTGCGTGTCAACTGTAATACGTCGTGACAGGTAATGCTTCAAGAATGTTGATATGCTAGCATGGCCCATTATTAGATTCTGCATAGCCTCACTAACGTTGCCTACGCACTACGTTAATTCTGCATCCTACATCGTACCTCTTGCATAGAAAAGATTACAGAACTTACCGTTCTCATTAAACGCCTTCCCTCCGGCATATCTCAAAGAATAAGGACGGGTAACTTGTGCAAACCCCGTTACCTCGCCCAAAGTCCGGATCCACGGCAGCAGGGTGGAGTAGGGAAGAGGCTCGTTAGGAGAGATGTCCCAACCATGCAGGGTTCGTACCGCTTTCCGAAACACGGGAATATCATCTAACATCCGATTCAGGCGTAATGGCAGCTCGTTGCGGCCTGGCGGAATTGTCAGCCTGCTTAGTTCCTCTGGGGAGGTTAGATTGTAGGCTGCAAATGCCCGATCGCAGAAGAGCAGGCCAAGAAGGAAGACGTGCGGACTGAAGAGGAGCGTCTCATCGTACATAATTTCGGGGAGAGGGAAGGTATTCCTTAGAGAAAAGTCAGCAGGCGTATAAGTTCTAGCACAGAATAATCACGCACAAGTCTTTGATACCAAGGAACTCCTTTGTGAACTCGAAGGTGAACTCAAGCAATACTCGATGAGGGCCACCCTCAGGATCCCGTAGCAGCGTAACCCGTATATGCCGGTAGCAGAGACTAAGAAGAGCCTGGGGCCGATTCGCTGTGAATCCACCTAGCTGCAGATAGAGCTGGGCTTGTATCCTATAGCGGCCGTGGGGATATCTCTTTTCGGTCGTTGCCAGATTTGTTTGCAGCACTCGCGCCAGGTCCTCGACATACATGCAGGCCTTATCTCGACCGATCTTCTTCAGATCGTGCTTCTTAGCCAGCTTCCTTAGTACCTATTGATTATATTAGGCATGAATACTCATGTAAGACTGGAACTGGAAGGCCAGCTTTTCATACCTTGTGCATGCTCCGGTTCATTTTCCCATCTAGTTTTACACCAGCTGCTCTTTCGTACACCAGACGGAAAACCTTCCAATACGTCCCTAGGGAGCTGGCGAGCTTGGTTCCTCGGCGTTTCCTCCCGCCTTTCCCCTGGCGCTGGCTGAGTAGCCAGTCAAAGAACGTGTATAGAGTAGCGACGGATACAGTTGCGTAGGCACGATAGTGGTCTTTTTTTAGGTACGTCCAGCATCTATGCCGGGGTTAGACTATGCGTTCTAGCACAAGCTACAAGGGGAACGGGAGACGTACTGATTCCACTGATCTTCCATACGATTAAGCAAGCGAGTACTGCTGTCCTTGTAGTCCTCTTTCGCATACTCTTGTTCATTGAAGACCTCTAGCTGTTGAAGGTAGTACTCAGGCGGATGATCCTCGTTGGGGAAGAGCCATGCTTCATCCTCATCGTCCTCATTGTTGTTGTCGGCGAATTCGTTGATGTCTGTCAGATCTGTATCCAGCTCCATACCATCGTGTGTGTCAGAGCTGGTGTAATCGCTGTCGTTGGATGAACTCCTAACCAGTAAACGTCGTCGCATGTCGCGCAGTATTTGCAGAGGTGTGGGAGAGGTAGAGCAAGTAGAGGCAGAGTGAGTAGAGGCAGAGCATGCATCTAAAGCTGTTCGTCTGAGGCAAGGCGTAAACAGAGAATAGAGTAACGCGACGGAAATTTGAGTTTAAACGACAAAGCAGGCTGCAAAAGAAGAAACAAGAAAAGGAGGATAAGGTCACTGTTGATGTTGCTCCAGACAGCGAGGAAGGAGCCTTTAATACTCTGCTAGCAGGACGACCTTAGATTAGGTTAGCATTTACTTGTAGTGTTCAGAAGAGCGAGTCAGGTCGCAGGCGTGCCGCAGCGTTCCTGACAGGAAAATGAATTGGCCCTTGGACTTGTTTAACGCTTACGCTAGCCAAGGTAGGAAAGCCGGAGACGCTTCCGCTCGGGCCACAGCCCGCACGATTAGGGGGGTTTTGCGGCAAGTTAGCATCCAGAAACGGCGTCACAAACCACCGAAATCAGCAGTCAAATCGCCGTTGGATTGTTTAAGATAGTTACAACGGAAGTAGGGTAAGAGATAGAAAGATACAATAGCGTTGTATTAAAGATTAAAGGATTAGACACAGAACTAACAAAGGAGATACAGCCTTCTTATATACAGGAGATAGAGGTTCTAGTACTTTCTACATTACTAATAGTTAGTAATAGCTAGAAAGCTCTAGAGTACATTCTGATATATTGTATAGTCTGTTACGTAATAGTAATGTAACAGTAATGTAATAGTAACGTTATAGTCACGTCATGGCGACGTTATAGTTACGTAATAGTGATGTTATAGTGATATTATGGTTACATACTAGTGACGTTATAGTGACGTTATATATAGCGTTATTCTCTATTGCTTATCTAGTATTAGATAAGCTATAATAACATTATTAGCCTCATGAAAGCTTATAGCTTTACAATAAGAGCCTACAAACTTTTAGGGTATACCCAAATTTGTATTTTTTGTAACCTAACTTACCAGCGTACGTGTGCAGGATGAGCCAGTTCAGACAATAAGCCACTTTTCTTACCAAAATAGCTACATTTAGAAGAGTATAACTAATTAACTAAAGCTAATTAAGGGTTTTTTAATATACAAAAGATAGAGAGAGGAACGTAATTTATAAGACAGGAAGAATATATCTTTAAATCCTGTTATAAAAAAAAGTTATTTAAAATACTATTTATACTACAAAAGTAAGCTTTTTATTAATATATATTATTATAAACAAGATCCTATAGACTTAAAGGCAAGGTCAGTCTAATTACATAACTTTAATAAAAAGTTAAAAAGACAACGTACATAAAACTTATTAAGAATTTCATTATTTTTAAACTTTAAAAACGTTTTTTGTAGTAAATTTATCTCAAGCTTATTTAATAAGACTTCTATGTATCAAAGTTAGAAGGCTTTTTATTCTTTATATTATAAAGCTTCTAAGTAAGCAAAACTAAATACCAATTTTTATGCTAAGAGAATTTAGAAAAGTATGACAATAACCTTATAGTATACAAGAAACTTCATAGTTTTAGTTCTAAAACCTTTCATTAATACTCTATATTAAGAGAGTTATCAAGGTTTAAAAGTGGTAAAAAAAGTTAATTTTCTCTAGTAAAAGTGGCTCATCGTCTGAACTGGCTCATCCTGCGCACGGGCACTGTAGACTGTCATACGGCCCGTCTTGAAGCCCTGACGATCTGCGGAAAGTGTTGTATGAGACATACCCTACAGTTGGCATACCAGTAAGTCTTGAGGTCTCACCGAGTGTTTGAACGCATGGATCATAAAAATATTAACCCAGTTTGGGCGCCCTTGAGCAATCTCGGACTTGTTCGGCACCGAGAAAAGACCGAATTATGTATCTTGTAGATTGCACGCTTAGGAACCCGATAACGTCATTTTCAAACGACTAATGCAACCGGGGGGGGGAAGCTTACCATGTCCATCTTGACGACAAGACACAGCACGCTTCCCATCCCTCCTGTAATGCGGCCCTTCTCCCCCATCCCCCGCGCTCCAATACGAATGCACATACCCTCCTTCCAGCTCCATGAACTCCTATTTTGTATGGTCAACCAATCGGATGATCTTGCCAGCCGTCTCACTCCGCACCATGTCCTTTAGTCCAACCGATCTGAGATGAAACAGGTGATCAACCTTCGGGTACACATTGAAAAATGCCGAAAGCTCAGACCTGAGCTGTGATTGGGTCAAGATGGCTGCTGACTGCTCCTCCCGTATAACCCTCACCTCCATGGTATGCTCTCCAGTGTCTTTGGTGATATAGAGGACAATCTGCCAATCAAAAACACCCCAGTTGGCTGTATTCATGACCTCTCCAACAGCTCTGAGGTCATAAAAGTTCGCTTGCCATTTGAAGGATTCCGCACGATCTCGTCCATAGAATCGCAGGATTCTCAGGTTCCCAGCACCATCACCAACAGATGCACGTATCTCGGGAGTTACATCATGCAAGGAGCCTATATCTCCCGTATAGTATCGGACTAGTGGGTGGCGCAGCTTTTGAAGAGAGGTGAGGACAATGATGCCAGCAGTGCCAAGAGAGACCGTTTCGACGAGCTGGTTTCCTCTACCCTGATCTGCGGTTTCTGATGCAGCCGGCACAATCTCAACGATCATCGCTCGTTCGTCGTATATCAGGTCCACAAACTCTGCATGATGACCGGTAAGGCTGTGGTTGGCGACGGCCCATGGTCCTGCCTCGGCACTTCCATAGATGGCTCCATAGAATAACGGCCCGCGAGTACCCCCGAACACTTGGTCGAGGTAAGTTTGCTGCTGAACTGGAAGCATCTCCGAAGTGTATATTATTTTATCGAAATGGATACAGGCACGCGTTTTCGAAACATGACGCGCAAACTGAATTAACTGGCTAGGGGCCCCGGCAAGGACGTTGGGTTGCAGCTGCTGACAAGTCCTGACGAGACGGTCTGGATCCATACTATGTCCGGCCATCAGTGTAGACACTCCCGCATGTTCCAAGGTCTCCGATACAATGCTCAATGATCTGAAGTGTTTAGTGGAATGAAGTCTCGAAAGTATGACTAGAAATGCTCACCTGTACAAATTTCCGGTGGTGTTCAGTACAATGGCTAAATCGCCATCACCTGCAACACCACACTGGACCAGGAGGTGCCCAGCGAACGCTCGGATAGCTCTAGTTTCTTGTGCATCAGTAAAAAAGGGCATCGGATCGCCCTTTCCACTGCCGCCTCCCGTAATACCAATGATAGCTCCGCTTCGGAACGATCTGCCTTCCGTAGTGTTCTGGCTCATTCGCCTCGTAGTTTCGGCAAGCCTTTCCTTTTGAGTGATAGGCAAACTTTGCAAGGTTGCAGAGGAACCTGGAGTAGCCTTTAGTGCCTTGGCCACTTCTTCATATCCAGGTGCTGAGCTTTGGCTATCGGAATAGAACGGATGCACTCCTGCAACAGCTAATATCTGTTCCAGCTTGTAAGGTCCCCGGTATTGATTGATCTGGGGTGGGAGGCTCGATTTACTAATTGCTAAGTTGGAATCCATTCTGAACCGAGTATTTAGAAAATGCACCGTGGTTGATGCTTGAATGGGCGAGGAATATCAGAAGTGAGGATTGATTACTGAATTTATTCCCATCAATTATGCACCATGTCCGTAAAAGGAAATGAATGGTTGATGCATATTGTAGTATGCCGCTGGGTGACTTAGTTTAGTTAGTGATGCAACATCACCTGCAGGATTACTATATTGCAAGCTTCAGAAAATAGCACCGAACAAATACGAGCCGACATATTTGCATGTCCGAAGAAGCTTACGCGGCACATGCACATCTCCAAGTCAGGGTTAGGGTTAATTTTTTTTGGCGGGGTGGGGGAGGGACGGCCATCGCACCTCTGTGAGTCGAAATCTGCTTTCAATCTTGATTCAGATTCAGAATTCGTACCAAATCATATTTTCTTTGCAGATTCATTATGGATCTTCCTGAGTTTGTTCAAGTTAATCTTTCCACTACCTCACCTGATTGCGCTAGATTGAACGACAATCACGAATCCATATCTTCGATAGTGGATGGGAGTGCGTTACAGACAGTCTTTCGAGATTCAGGCCCCTGGCCTGCCGGTCTAGCTGAGGCCACTCAACCAGTCCCCATCTTCTTGCCAAAGAGTCGTATGAGCGAGCTGCAGCAACTATGCGAGAGTATTCACTTAGCTGTTTGTGATATCATCGATAGATGGTGGGATGATTCAGATGCAAGATTCTGGGAACGAATGCCATTAGATCCTAGAGCAGAGGCAGTACTTCGCTGGATCAGCGACAGAAAGGGCTCCAAGGGACAATTTCGAGAAATTAGTGGTTTTTGGAGACCTGATGTGTTGATCAGCGACGATCCAAGCGCTTTCAACAAGACGTCCACCAAAGCCAGCGACTTCGGGCCATTCAAGGTGTGTGAGATCAACTGCCGCTATCCTCTGAGCGGCTATATTGTCGCATCTACCTTGGAGACGTTTCATTCGAGACACATGTCCGAACATGCTATCTTCCAGACAACAGCCGGAAAAGTGAGTTTTTGAGAATATTACGAGTTGGGCAATGGCTGATATTTTTTGCGTCCAAGGTCGACTCAGTCATCAAAAAAAGGTTTTCCCCATACAAAGTAATTTGGTTTCTGCATGGCGAAAACATCCAGCATGTGGACCTCATCAACATGAGCTCCTATTTCCGAAAACAAGGGCTGGGTGAGGCTCGATTTGTTCGACCGGAACACCTTAGTGTTGAACACGATCCCAACTCTGCGTCAGGGCGCAAGCTCGTCGCAACTACGTCGGCCTCGGACCTCTTTCACCAGGACGAAACACACACAAGAATGCAAATCGATCTTATAGTCATCGAGGCACGCCAGGCACAGTTGATCAACCTACCAAAGGATGTATTGCAAGAACTCGCCTTGCGCTCAGTGAATGATCTTCGCAGTATTTTTCTGGCACACGACAAACGCATGCTTGCTATTATTCTTTCCGAGTTGGATAATCTCGTGTTCAAGCGAAGGGTTCTCTCACATGCACAATCAGAGTGCCTGAGCCAGGGTCTAGCACAAACTTACATAGCGAAGTCAAAGAACATGCTACAGGAAATTGAAAAGCTGCGCAACGGTATAGAGTCGAAGGACAATTGGGTGTTGAAGCCTATCGCCAGTGGAAAGGGAAAAGGGATAGTATTTGGGACTGAGATCCCGACAAAGGAGAAGTTTTGTAACCTCTTAGAAGCTAACGAATGCACAGGAGCATATGTGCTACAGCGAGTAGTTGACCAGCCTCGTTTTCCTATGGTTTCAGCTATAAGAGGGAGTCTCGTAGGCGATGGAAACAACAAAAGCCACTTATCGACGGGGCCTCTCCGATATCTTGTAGGCACATTTATGATGTCGGATGGTCAATTTTTGGGTACACTTTGGAGAGCTTCGCCAGAACCCATCTGTGCATTTGCGCAGGGTGCCTGGCTGCTCAATGCAGTCACTGAAAGGGCGTCTGTTGAGCCATATTTCGAAGTGTAGTTTTACCAGAAAGCTGAAATAGCTCTACTGGATCAAGCAAAGGAAAAAAAGAACGCGAATATTAAAATGATATTTTTATCTAAATACCTGAGTCATACATACAGCATACACGGAGTTGACTTTGAATTCGACACGAGAATACAGCTTTCCATAGCACTCCCTGTACTAGTTACACCGAATACCGCATGGAAAACTAGTTGACAGGAGAGCCTGACTATTCCCCATATGGTTTAGTGATTACGTCGCCAATACAAAAGCGGATCGTTACGGCAAGAACATTCTCACTACAAACTTGTCCAGGCTATTTCATCGCCAATTGCACTTGAACATGGCTTCTGCCACACATGACGCCGTTTCCTCACAAGATAGCAGCTATGGGAGGTTCTATTTCACATACGGGAGTAACATGCATCTTCAGCAAATGGCACAACGCTGTGAAGAGAGCATTCTCTACTCGAAAGGCCGACTCAAAGGTTACAAATGGCAAATCAACAGCCGTGGGGGCGGAAATATTGTCAAAGGAAATGAAGAAGATTTTGTCGAGGGCCTCATTTTCATTGTATCCTTTCGTGATCTAGATTCTTTGCGGAAGTATGAGAAGATCTCAGAGGGATATTTTGTGGAAAAGGGAATCGACATCAACATCGAGAGACTGTCAATTCCCGCTTTCGAAAGACAGAAGACGACCAGAATTGCCGAAGAAATAGCCATGTATCGAGCCAAAGTTGAAGCAGGAGGACCATCGGGATCTTGGCAAGCCCGTCTGAAGAACGAAAAGCGTACCAAGGAGAATACATGTATGTTTTGTGCAGTACTCCATGCCACGTTTGTACTTGTACTAAGACTTATCAAGCTGAAAACAGTGTAGCTCGCAATGTTTTGGTATACGTTGTCCCTGAAAATTGCGAGGATGGTAAAATCAGAAAAGAATATATTGGGCGGATGGAATCTGCAATAATCGATGCTGAAGTCCTTGGGGTCTCTGAGCACTATATCAAAGCATCGCTCCATCCTTGTATGTTTTGAAAACAGACAATCGTTGAGCACAAACATTCCAGAAGACTAGCATATAAGAATGAGTACATCCTCTGGTATTTTGTTAAGAAAATGAATTCGAAAGACTAGATTCTTCCATGTACATCGTTGATATATACTGTGATATGTAATATAATTGTGCCATCTCTACGTATGATTCATGTGTCATGCCATCAAGAACAAACTAAAGCTACGGTGTTAATCTTCCAATGTCCCTTGGAAATAGCGTAGCTTCGCGAACGTCATCGAGACCCAAGAACCCCTGAAGCAATCTATTAACCCCCAGTCCGCAGCCGCCATGACGTGGCATACCAGTCCTGAAAGCAGTCAGGTAAGGTTGCCACTTTTCGGCTTTTGGATCTAATGGCGGGCCACAAACACCAGCAGACATTGCCTCGCACAACTCATGATAGGAATTAATACGCTGGCTGCCAGAGCATATTTCTCGTCCTCTGACGATAGTATCCCAAGTATTAGAAAGACCTCGAACATCGGGGTTCGCTTGAGAATTAAATTGACGCATAGACGCTGGAAACTGGTCGATTGTGAATACGTCCGTGCCACCCCAACTAGGCGACGTACGGAAATGACGACCAAGAGCAGCTTCTTCCTCATCACTGTACGAAACTATGAGCTATTGAAGCTTACGAATAGGCGGTATAAAAGGGTTCAACTACTTACGTGAAATTTTTGTCATCTTCCGTTGCAAAACCAAGCTCTTCTCGCAACATGCGTTTGGCCTCTAAGAAAGTGATGCGGGGCACTTTTCCCGATTCGTCGAGACCGATTTTAAAATCTCTTGCTGATGGATATAGACTCGTGAAAGCCTCAATGAGATGCCGGTACTGCTTCCGCTGCTGCAAGCCCCTGAAAACGAACAACAGCATAGATTCGATCAATTCCATCACCTCATGATAATCATTCTGAAATACCATGCCGATATCGAGTACTGTGAACTAGAGCAGATGAGGCCTTAGCGAAAACTCAGAAGGTACTTTAGGTGGGGTTCAAATTCTCGAACGGCGAATAACTCCTTACCTCGGTCAAATGTCTCGAGGATTCGCTAGATTTGACTTCAGCCCGAAAAACAGGCCCGATCTCGAAAACGCGCTGCATGTCCATTGAGAGTGCCATTTGCTTGTGATGCTGAGAGCTTTGCGATAGCCATGCATCCCTTCCAAAATATGGCAAATGAAAGTATTCATTGTCACCGGGAATTGTAGCAGTAATGATGCGAGGTGTGTGAATCCAGTAGAACCCATTCGAGCACAGGAACTCGACTATCAACTGACACATGCCGGAGTGTAGTTTAAAGATTACCCCGGAGGCTGCGTGTCTCACATCAATGATGCGATTGTTGAGTTGCTCTTCGAGACTAGGGAATCGATCCTGTTGCGGCAGAAGAATGTCCGGAGACGCCAGTGCGATAATGTTGATACCACTAAC
Organism: Alternaria brassicae; assembly: GCA_004936725.1. NCBI lineage: Eukaryota > Fungi > Ascomycota > Dothideomycetes > Pleosporales > Pleosporaceae > Alternaria > Alternaria brassicae. The sequence continues at coordinate 2,673,684 of CM016507.1, forward strand.
GTACAGTTCGCGCGGTAGGGTTAAGATGTCATCTTGGGAATCCATGTAATGACCATCGCGCTTGGTAGGTTCGAAGCGACCTGTAACACAGATTATAGACTCCCTAGTGATCTCTTTTGCATCTTTCCATTCTGAGTTTTTAACACTCGTGACCTGGATATTGGCTGTAAGGAATTTCTGTGAAACTCTGAGCTGAAGTTTGATTTCGTCTGGTTGTCGGGGTACCAATATTGAATGAACTCTGGCATCGAATGTTACTGTGCCTTGTGCATGAGCCTCATATTGAACGTCAAACTAAGATAATTGTTAGACGTATTTTATGTTTATATACAGACCATTCTGAAAATCTTACTATGTGATCAACATCCGACAATAAATGAGGATCATAGCCACTTGTTAGATTTTTGAAATGACTCATTTTGGGGCACAGAAGTCTTTTTTGTATAGAAATATTCCTAGAGTAGAAAGGTATGTCGAAATGCTTTATCTTTATCTCAAGCTATATATAGGATTTATTCTATACCATTTATGCCTATCGACTCCGACATTCGGCGTAATCCCGTTTGATTTCCTTCAAATTCCATGAGTTTCCTCTAGTTAACATTCCCCTCTTTTTTGATAGGTCTAGACCCTAAAAGCCAAGATCGGAATTCAGGGGTTCTAGAGAGTAGTTTGACTGCACCTTGTCTCCTGCAGAGATCGGCGATAACTGTCGTTTGATCATTGTAAGCGTTCATGCCTCCGTAGATCGCGCAGCTGAGTGAAAATTAACAAGGATAAATCAAGACAAATTTTGAACAGATCAATCGTAATAACGAAGTACGTGGGCTCCTTGCTGACTAACATCAACGAGCTCTATGAAGCTTGTGGGCTTAATCTCGAGAGTTCTTCTCTAAACAACAGAACCTATGTATAGACTAAGTTGCAAATGATGTTATGAGAACTTCTTAAATAGATAATATGCTACCGGCAAAAGCTCATCAACTATGCACATATTCGCCTACGAATTAGAGCACCCAAGTGTTCGCTGATTAGTCGTCTCAACTTATCATATTCTACATATTGTATGGCCTGAGAAGATATATGATTCCATTTCTTGTCCTTTTAGCCCCTGGAGGAGCCACAACCCGATGAGTAGTGGAATGCAGACGACCTTCAGACTTCGACGCAAGATAGTCAGCAATATTAATAAGAACACAACCTTCCACTACCGGTACTGTCTGCCAATCTTGGATCTCGGACCCATCTCCATCATATATCGGTATCTGTGTAGTTTCTTCATCATACCAGAGCAGCGTGATGAGTCCAAAATCAGTATGCCAAGGATGAATCACCTTCCCCGCGTCATGAATGGGAGGTTTATATACGATCTTCAACCCTGTATCGCTAGGTATTGTAGGGTCATCACTAAGCTCTGAGATGTCGATATCTTCGGCGGCACACAATTCGCTGAGTATCGTCTGGACGGAGTTGTTGAAAATCTGAACTGTGCGGGCGATACGTCGTTCTTGTGGCCTGAAGATGGCCGGTAGGACCCATTTGCCAAGCTGGAATTCATCGCGGGCAATCTGTAAACACTAATCAGTCATCTGAAATGGATCCATCAGAATTACAAACCTCGTAATATTCGAATCCTTTGCCAGCATGATATCTAGAAGAGGATGTCAGCATCACAGATTTGAATGAGCTGCTCTTGAAATACCCTCTTTCCATTCCCTCACGAAGACTCTCAACTTTTTCAACTGAGTTTTGAGGAAGTCTGAAAAAGGATTGAGCGGTGTCGAACACTACGGGCATGTCCTCAAATATCGCCTTGGTAGACGGACCACGAAGATCAAGATGGAACATGCCAACTGTTCTGCCAGCATGAATGAGCTTCTCAATCTCAGTTGGATCTTTCCGTTTCAGAGCTTCGTAGTCGATGATTTCTAGTGCAGCAAACTTTCCGGAGGAGGAATTGGTGTTCATGGTAGCTCTCGTTCATTAGTTGAAATGATCGGAAAATCCGTATGTTGTTTGTCTTGATGTAAATGGGAGAAAGAAAGCTAATAGTGTATAGTTGGAAAAGAATTTGAGTTTACGTATTTTAAGTTAGTCAATCATGTAAAGAGACTCCTCTAGATCTCAGAGCAACTATTGATTCTGATCAGGTGCAAGAAAATGTAGTCGGACCGTAGTGCTACGAGAAAGCTGCATCCTGCATAGTACCTAAGTTGTCGGAAAGTCCCTGTAGATCACTACTTCATTGTCATCACATCCTTGCAGTAGCACTACAAAATCCAGTCCCAGTTTGACCGAGTAAACTCCCCATAGTGCAGATCTGGTGGAAAAACCCTTGTCCATTAAACTCGCAGTATTAGTTCCGTAGGTTCCAGAGAAATTGGATCTAGCTGAGGTCGGTCCAGCCACGTAAGCTTTTCTAGTCTTTAGCATTGCAAGCTTACAGTAACCGTGTGCGTGACAAGCCACTTCGCGTGACAAGCCGCCCTAACAAGATTAGCTAATAAAAAAGATAAGGCTATCAAGCTACATATAATAGCTATTATTGTAAGATTTTCTGTGGAAAAGAGGGGAGTGGAGATCTAATAGAGCTTGCAGATCTCTTTCCTCTTTTAGTATAGAGGATACTACTATATTATATAATATATAATATAATAGTTACAACGGAAGTAGGGTAAGAGAAAGATAGATACAATAGCGTTGTATTAAAGATTAAAGGATTAGACACAGAACTAACAAAGAGGATACAGCCTTCTTATATACAGGAGATAGAGATTCTAGTACTTTCTACATTACTAATAGTTAGTAATAGCTAGAAAGCTCTAGAGTATATTCTGATATTTTGTGTAGTCTGTTACGTAATAGTGACGTTATAGTGACGTCATATATAATGTTATTCTCTATTGCTTATCTAGTATTAGATAAGCTATAATAACATTATCAGCCTTATAAAAGCTTATAGCTTTACATTTTCTAGTATATTAATATATTAAAGCTACTGAAGCGTTTACACTACTTATATCTTGCTAGTGTCTTAAGTTAGCGCTTGCACAAGCTAAATCTAGGTAGAAAGGGCACTTTAGGATTACTAGCGATAATCTAACTTAATAGAGTATTAATATAATAACTCTTTATTAGTTTTTCTACTAATTTGTATAAGGCTTCTTGCTTACGCTTATTTACTATATTTTAACTCTTTTAAGTAGTTATAGCTTGTTATTATTACTTTTAATAAGACTATTTAGCAGCTTTCTTCTTATGCTGCTATAAATGCTTAGCATCTTTAGCAATTTTAGCCTATTATTAAGCTACCTGTGCAGCTTCTAAAGAGCGCTTTTTATTAGCTACTTCTGTTACTTTTCTCTCTCTATTATAAGCTTCTTAAAGTTGTAGCTCTGCAGCTTTGTCTATTTCTATAGCCTTGCGCGCGCGCTCTCTCTAGCAAGCTTCTTAGAACTATAGAATATAGCTCTGCTATACTAATTATTACCTTCTTATATAGTTAGTATTATAGACTAAATTAGGCGCTTTTGAAAAAGGTTAAGTTTAGTGCGTAGCTCTGCGTTTTAGAGGCAGAGAAGCTTATTATTAACCTATAGTATATACAGGCCTAAGAATAGCTGTTTAGCTTTAAGTTTAGACTTATTAGCTACTATAGCGTTGAAAATCTTGCGCAGCTAAGGCTAAATATTATTATTACTTTACTCTCTAATTTATAGGTTGTTATCTTATGCTTATAACTTATTATTCAAGCGCTAAGGTACCTAGCTTGTGTCTATTAGCTGTATATTTATAGCTTTAAAACTCTTTAATATAATATTATAAGTTATTATAAAGCTTTAAGCTAGCTAACAATAATAACAGAAGTTCTATTTAGTAGTTCTTAAGAGGTATTAGGTTTGCTTAAGGTGCTAGGTAAGCCTTTTAGTGTAGTGCTTTAAAAGCAGCCTAAAAAGAACTACATCTAACAGCTGCAAGCTATAGGTTAGATACAGAGAATATAATATAACTATAATATATTTAGCTTTACAAAACCCTAACAATTTAGGTGTAAGGTAGCTAGCATGCCTATTAAGGATTAGAAGGCGCTATTGCTAGCAAGTGTTAGAATGCAGCCCTGCATCATTACGCTAAGCAACCTATAAAAAGGTATATATGATTAGTGAACTACTAATTAGGGTGCAGGATAGTATATATCGTCAGCTAGCCAGGCCTGACAGTCACGCGAAGTGGCTCGTCACGCGCACGGTTACTGTATCGGCAATTTCCTGCGCCAGTCGGGCCGTGCCAGCCATGCTTAGTCCCAACAAAGACGCGGCGATGGACTTACCGTGTTCCGCACATAATATAACCCCTGATTTGAGCTACATATACCCTACTAGGCTCAGTCTAGCTCGCGCAACGTTCCCTAGTCTATAGCATCATAAGCTCATCAGCAATTTCCTGCGCCAGTCGGGCCGTGCCAGCCATGCTCAGCTCCAACAAAGACGCGGCGATGGATTTACCGTGCTCCTCACACAATGTTATCCCTGGTCCGTGTTATACTGTGGTTACAGGCAAAATTATCATAGGTGGAGACTGATTTGCAGGGATATCTCAGCAAAGATCACTGCTTACATTTTCGCTAATAAGGGGCGATGCCGAAGACACGGACCACGCCCCCAAACTACAATACTTTTGCCTGTAACCATAGTATATGCCCCACTGAGTGTTTAGTGCATCATCCCCAACCCTGACACTCTCGATTCATCTCTGCAATGGCTGCGGGATTTGCTAAAACGAATGCATAGTCTTTTAAGCACATTAGAGCGGTGGCTTCGTATTTAGTACTTTACGCCGAGATAATGGATGGATTTATAGCACCGAAATATACCCCTGTCACAAGAGTCATAGTGGCATGTAAATTATTCGACTCGACCGGCTGATACTGCTGAGAAGATCACCATGTTTTGTCTCTCCAGACTTAGTTAAACAAGGAGAAACACATGCAATGCGTCTATTGTTTCCCTCCAAAGCTCAACCATGACCTCTCACCAAGTTCTTAGACACGATCTCTTCTATTTCTGATGACCAGGTATTGAAAGACAGCGCCCCAGAGCGCTTGAGCCATATCGATAACCGCGGATGAATCGCGCACATTCTGATACATCGCTGTCATTCAGAACATTTGCGCAGTCCATCAGACACATTTTTTCCCTCTCGACAATACCATCTAACACAAGTCTAGTGTTTTTGCTCAGAAGGTCTGGTGCTCTTGTAAGAGCCTTTTTAACTGGTAAGAAGGTCACAGCTAGGCCGAGAAGCCAGCTCAGGTTCTTCTTCGGCTGCAATGCCCAGTATAACATATCCTTGGCGAGCTGAACAGTTTCCCCGTGTATGTTTTTTGTCTCAGCCAACATTATAATGTCATTCAAACATGTGGGTGGAGAGGCTCCCGCTGTGTCGGCATGAGACAGAATTTCGAGGCCGATATCTACAAGACTTAGGCATGTAGACCGATTCAGCTCATCCATACCAGCTACATTCTCCGTTTCAATACAAAACCCGGCTTGAGCACGTAAGAGGCGCAATATACTGGCGTAGAGAGGAAGAGCTGTTTGCGAAGGCGTAGTGATGGCGTTTTCCAATAGACCAAGATGCGCAAACCAGAGGGTTAGCAGGTTGTATGGCTGTATATCAGGCGACAAGGTAAAGGCTTCTGGCTCGGTCCAAATTTCTGAAATCGTTTTCGAGCTCTCGCTGTCGGGAGATGCCTCGAGGCCTGAGGGGTCAATGCTGTTTCGACTGGAGACTACAACTGGATGGTGAACAGCAGGATTATCAAGCATCATGACAGCATCCCTGGAAATTATTGGTTTCCTGGAGGTGAACTTCCAATACACGAGGGAATCCATGCCCACACCTAGAGAGTCTATCCATTCTCTTATGGTGACAACCTCGCTGTGCGTGAAAGCGCCGAACATGCGTCCCTTCCACTGCAGTTCCTTGATCAGCAGGCTCTTGTTGCTCGCTCCGGCAATAACCCATGGCTTGGCGTTGCCCAGCTCCGTAAGTAACTCCAAGTGTTTTTGATGGCTTGGTTGTTGCCATATGCTTGGTGCGAGCCACTCGGATAGGGACCGCCCTCCAATACGCGCCCGACTTTGAAGGTGACACTTGTGTGACACTAATGCCTTGGACCTCACGATATCAATTACTCGCGAGGTGACGCCTTCGTCTAGCGTGGTGTGCAGTGTGCTAATCGGAGCTTCCATGTCACCTTGCTTTTGTGTGGAATATGAACCTAAAGCATGAGACATAGCATATCCTGTTTGGATGCGCTTCCAGGCATCATTCAAAGCTGTTTCGCCTTCAGTAGATCGGACTAGCTCAAGATAGCGAATCACGGTGTGAGTAGCCATGGCAGTATGTCCAGAGTCCGCGTTATCAATCGAGACATGAATAAGGAAGTAGTTGGGGTCGATCCCAAGAGCTTTGAGCTCATAGGCCGCGCGTAAAGTGTCGAGCGTGATGAGTTCATAGTGCATATTGAAGCCAAGGATTTCGGGCAAAAACTCGTTTGGGAAAAGCGAGATGGTGAGTTGGCCCACAGCAGCTTCCCATGCATATTCATTCTCCATCCCTTCCCATTGGCCCGGAGATATGAATTCCGCTGTGTCATTTTTTGGAAGTTGGCATCCGACATTTGCCAAAAGCTGTCGATAAAGATGTACATGGTGCTTTGTAATATCGCCGTCGCCGAGCTCTTCAGAGAAGATCTGCCACGCGTATTTGGTGATCCCCCGAAGAGCAAAAGGAGTGGTGATCTTATGTACGTGAGAAAGCCAGGCGCCGTCGACTAGCTTGACTGGAGCTTGTTGGGTCAGCCAAACCCCAGCCTCTTCCAAGGTAGAGAACAGCTGTGGACCATGTCCCTGCTTTCGACTTTCCAAATATTCGGCCCATTGTGTCATAACTCTTTCGTTTTCGTTCTCAATGAAGGTCCAGACCTTCGCTGAGTCATAATGCGGTATCGATAGGATGCTTTGCTGCGGTTGTTTGATGCTAAACGAAATGCCGCGCGAAAACATCGCTAAAAGTTCATCCCGTGCCGCTTCCAGTACATCCGGAAAGTCTTCAAGGTTCTGTAGCTTGAAAAAGATTGTTTGATAACGTTTTGTTTTGCTAGCACGCAGATTGTTCGTCTGCAAGTTGCTAACCTTTTGATTGATGGTGTTCGAATTCTGAGAAGCGGATAAGACCGTGGTAGCTTTGTTGAGTTTGAAATAGTAAACAGATATCGCCAAGAAAATGAATAGAGGAAGTAATAAGATAATACGGTCGTTTTTACGAAGATCGAGTACGTCCATGATGTTGCTGTAGGTGGTTTACGGAAATTATATGGGATGATGTGTGCTCGTTTATATATAAAGTTTGATCCGACTAGCATAAAAGCATTGCCGCAGTATGAACATTCTTTCCTATGATGCACCTTAGTTACATTAGCGCCAATTTAACCCTTACTGGGCGGGATACAGCCTTGGCGAGTACCTTGTACATCTGAGTGCTGTTGAATCTTAGATACTGTGCTAGTGAATAGACCCCTCTCCGTTCTAACTCGGGAAGTCTGGTTTGAGTATAGCGTGCCGATGGAAGTAAGTCGAGCTGGATCGTATAGATGAGATCAGACAGGCCCTCAGAAGTATATGAAAGCGCCGGACAACTTCCGGCCCTTGTAAGCTGTATATTAGTTCCTCCAAAGCCGCATACGATAAAATATTCTACTAACTTCACCTCTCTACGTTACCAACGCCAGCTTCTCGATCTTTATGCTACCTGGAGAATCTAGCGAAAGCACCAGAAAATATATTATCTGGTTTACCATGACTGCAGCAGGGCTTTATCACTGTTTTCATCTATCTCAGAGCGCTGGTATGCAGGCGGTTACACCATTTCGTTGCAGTCATGAATCTCACAGTTATGCAGGTGGAAGAGGCCTTGACAGAACCCGAAGCGGTGACCCTGATCGGGATCCCAGTCAAAGTGTACAAGGCCGAGTACTGTTAAAGTGGTCTGATCGGGACCCGCAACATCCGAGAAACTGGACTACCCGAAAGAAGATAACGACAACTATTATCGCCTCTGCATTCACCTTGATGCCACCTGTAGCGTCCACCATGGTAGCCCCTGGACTCGAAAATATGATGCAAGACCTCAAAATTACCAGTAAAGTCGAAGGCCAGCTAGCTATATCGGTCTTTGTTCTCGCATATGCCGTGGGTCCTATGTTTCTGGCACCCTTATCCGAAATCTATGGGCGTGTTCCCGTTCTGCAGGCGTCAAATGCATGGTTTTTCTGTTTCAACATTGGTTGCGGCTTTGCCAAGACGAAGGAGCAGATGTTTGTGTTTCGATTTCTCAGCGGACTGGGTGGAAGTGCTCCCCTTGCTATAGGCGGAGGGGTAGTAAGCGACTGCTTTCACGCTGAGAAAAGAGCCCAAGCAGTCAGCATATATTCATTAACTCCACTCCTGGGACCTGCAATCGGGCCAATCGCTGGGGGTTTTATGACGCAGTATACTACCTGGAGATGGACTTTCTGGGCCACTTCTGCTGCTTCTGCCGCCATCCAGATTGCGGCAGTATTCTTCCTTCAAGAGTCGTTTGCCCCAAAAATCCTTCAACAACGCGCTGCAAAGCTACGCAAGGAAACGAGTGGTCAGGACTTCTGTACCGAGTTTGACAATGACTATAGGCTTACAAGGGTACTCACTAATGCTATTGTTCGGCCATTTCGTTTCATCCTCACGCAGCCGATCATCCAAGTAATGGCACTTTATCAGTCCTACCTGAATGGTGTCGTTTATTTGATGCTTTCTACATTTCCGCGCCTTTGGAGAGACACCTATGGCCAGAGCATTAGTACCAGTGGCTTGAACTATATCTCTTTCGGCATTGGTCTCTTTCTTGGTGCTCAGATAGCCGCTCCATTTCATAACGCAGTCTATGCGTATCTCAAGAAGAAAAATAACGGAGGTGAAAAACCCGAGTTCCGCGTTCCGGTTATCTTTGTCGGTGCGGCATTAGTTCCTATTGGGCTTTTCTGGTATGGCTGGAGCGCGCAGGAACGAAGTCACTGGGTCATGCCGAATATTGGAGCAGGTATATATGCGGCTGGAACGATTCTTTGTTTTCAGTCAACGCAGGCATACATCTTTGATGCATACACAAAATATGCTGCAAGTGCAACAGCTGCTACTATGGTTTTACGCTCCCTAGCTGGGTTTGGATTCCCGCTTTTTGCACCAGTCATGTATAACAGTCTAGATTACGGATGGGGAAACTCACTGCTTGGTTTTTTAGGTATAGGAATTGGTATTCCAGCGCCGATTCTAATTTGGATATATGGTGAAAGACTAAGGTTATATCAGATAAGTCGCGAGTGTTGAATGGTTAGGCACTAAGACCTGACAACCACTGATTAGCTACCCAACTATAGCGCCAATCCAACGATCTGAACATAGACCGGAGAGAGCTAGCATAGATACAAGAACATAATAAAGTTATCATACTTAAACTCAGATCAACCCATGGAACCTATTTAATCTAATAGGTTAAATATCCTATTTATATAAGAATAATGTTCTTAAATAAAATGGGCCAGTTGAAGAGCATTGTCGAGGGTCCCCAGCAATTCGCTGGCATTCCAGTCGTCCCATCATCGAAGCTCGCCCAGCCCGCCCACGAGGTTGCCGAACCCGTGGAGAGCGGAACATCTGCAGCGCCACCTCCCACCGAGGACACGCAAGACGGCGCTCCGCCTGCATACGCACAGGTATCGAGCAAGCGCCTCAGATACACTAATCCTTGCAGTTTGGTATCGCGACATTATTCGCGAAACAAAGACACACAAATGAAGTTGATCTTCGCCTTGGGACAGAACCATCGCATTTCGCGGAAACGAGACTTGGCTGTTTCAGACAAGTATGGCCTCTCAGCCGGCAGAGACCCCAGGTTCCTCAAATCCCTGAACAACATCATATTCAACCGCGACTGCGGCCAACCCAACCAATATTGCGCTCTAGTCTCATACGACCGCATCAAAGAACACTTCCTGAAGACCAAAAAGTGATTTCAAAATCCATCCGCTTGCTTCTGAGGGTGTCTCCCACCTGCTAGCGTTTTTGAGGAGGACATGGGACGTATTTGGGTTCGACGTCGGAGGATTAGCTATCGCTACTGTGGTCTACGGAGGCGTTCATTTGGCTGCGTGAAACCACGAATTTCGTACAGAGGAGGAAGAATACGCTTGGAAAGTCTCTGCCCTTTTCATTATCGGATTTGGGCCCTGGGTCGTGGCTGGTACCTGTGTCGATATGTTCTGTTGTTGCGTAGGACAACTGCTGATGTTTGCCACTTGTGTGCCTCTCCATACTCTCTGGCGCATAGTATCGACTTCGAAGTTTTTCTTGAGCCCTGTGGCGTAGGTCTTGTATATCATTTGCAGAACTTTCATCATCGTCGAGTGCTTCCTAGACGTCTTTCATCTTCCCGATTCGGCTTTCAGTGTACCAAGATGATTATAATACTTTCCGCACATCTCGTAATAACTGTGTGGTAGCAGAGGCAGAGTCGATTGGACAAGAAGAAGTTAGTACAATGTAGCTACTGCGCTCAAGCAATTGATGCGTAATACAATTGGGGTTAGGAGGTTAGGGATTAGGGGATAACATTCTTATTTCAACTACGTAATTCTATGTCCTCTTACAACACTTGCTGCTTCTTGAAGTTGTAGGACTGCCTGGAGTAATCTAAGACATTCTCTATCACTAACCTGTATCTAGCTCAAGGTACCACTTTATCTTATTATTCTACATAAGGAATAGTCCACTAAGACTGCGTGACATACTCAACCCTTACGTCCTCCAAGGTTTGAATGCGGACCCAAGGCCTGAATTTGGATACCAACGGTCTTTCAGGCCCCTTCGGCCCGCAAACGTAGTTGAGATCGATGTCGAACAACCTCTCGTAGAGTTTGTTTCGCTTGGCCGTCTATACGCTGGTAAATGGGTGCAGGTTAGGTTATGGTTGGGTAGCTTTACGTAAGACCTCAACCTAACCTCAACTACAACCTATACAAATTGCGCTAAAGTTAGGTTATAGTTAGGTTAGAGTTAGTCTGCAACAAAAGTTATACTTATTATATAGAATTAGGGTTCAACTCTCTAACAGAATTATGATAGCTAGTTATTATAGTAGAAAATAATTTTAAGCTATATAAATATATACTACTATATATTTATAATTCTATTAAATGCTATTACTGTACGGGTGTTAGAGTGTATAAAGACACTATTACAAGGATGTTAATGCATTTTCTTAGCACAGCTAAGGGGAGCAGAATGTACAGGTATTATATAGTTGTATTTAAAAACTAAAGGAGTGTAGTAATACCTAAGTAGGCTGCTAGTATACAAGAATAATTCTAAAGAACAAGAATTGCATAAAGAGTGTTGTTAAAAGTTGTTATTAATTAAGGGTTTTAATCCTCTTCTAGCAAGTGCATCTAGAACACTAAAGAAATACTTCTTAGTATTAACTAAACACTACTTACACTAGAACATTACCTCTAGAAAGGCATACAAAAGTGTTTAGGGCGTGACTGCTTTCTTAGAGCTTAGGCTAGTGTGCCGGTGCAAGAAGTACTTAGTCAATGCTATGAAGTATATCCTTAGCGTTTCGGACGCCTTTCTAGAAAAACCTAAGAGAGAATACTTAACACTTATGACTTAACACTTAACTAATAACAATAACTATTAAAAAAGAACACACTTTATAGATTTCTTTTTAATTAGTCTTTACTCTTTATCTTGTATCTTAGTAGCTTATATAAGCACTACTATACTCTATTAGTTCTTAAATGTAAAGCTATAAGCTTTTATAAGGCTAATAATGTTATTATAGCTTATCTAATACTAGATAAGCTATAGAGAATAACATTATATATGACGTCACCATGACGTCATCATAACGTCACTACTATATTACTGTTACATTACTATTACGTAACAGACTACACAAAATGTCAGAATGTACTCTAGAGCTTTCTAGCTATTACTAATCATTAGTAATGTAGAAAGTACTAGAATCTCCATCTCCTATATATAAGAAGGCTGTATCCTCTTTATTAGTTCTATGTCTAATCCTTTAATCTTTAATACAACGCTATTGTATCTATCTTTCTTTTACCCTACTTCTGTTGTAACTATTATATTATATATTATATAATATAGTAGTATCATTCTTACCAAAAGAGGAAAGAGATCTGCAAGCTCTATTAGATCTCTACTCCCCTCTTTTTTACATAAGGTACTTCTAGAGTATCTATTACATTTTACTTATCTTCTAAAATAAATAAACTGTATTCAGCGTTAACTAAGATGCATCTAGTATAACAACTAGAGGTTATCTCTACAAAATAATAAAGTTTCTTCTTCTTATAACACTTACACTAAAAATTTATTTCTATACTCTTCTATTTAATATAAGCAGCGCGCTTCTAATTAGTTAAGAAGTAAGAGTAAGAACTATAAGCTTTTAAAACCTTAGTCATAGTTAGAAAGGCAGAACAGAGGCAAAATATAATATAATACTACTAGGGTGTTTAAACTAGCGCCTCTACCGCTAAGCCACAGCACAGAAAATTAGAAATATAGGGTATTAAGATGATAGCCTTAAAAGGGGGGATAATATTATAAAGCAATAAGAAGATAATTCTTCTTAATACAGGTTGCTTAGCAAGAGACTATTAGGCAACTACGTTAGAAGGTAATAATTATTATAGGGTAAGGATTACGTAATTAGCATCTTGCTAAGACTAGATATTACAAGATACTAGAACTTCTTAAGATACTAAACTACTTTAGAATACTAGTAGCATTAGAGATGCTAGAAGCTAGGCTAAAGAATAAGGACAAGATAATAAGAATAGAAGAATAGAAAGGTTTTATTAGTATACTTATTATAGTTAGCTCTTATAAGTTCTTCTATTACCTAAATTAATACTTATGTATTCTCTTACTTCTAGAATTTAATTATCTTTAAGTTACTTATTAATCTATAATAACTCTTTTCTACTACAAGTTGCCAGATAAACTGCACAGCTTACTGCGTTCAGCTATCTCGCCCTGACCTGGATTAAGATCAGAGAAGTATAGGTAGACCCGTGTAACAATAGTCTTAGAGTAGAGTTACTACTTTAAGGGCTAAAAAGCCTGCGCGTAATATAAGAGTTAGTAGCAAATTTATTACTTAGCTTTAAACTACTAAGGCAGCTTATAAAGAGCTGAAGTTAAAGAGGTATTGCTTTAAGCCTAGTAGTGTGTTATTATATTCTATTATAATAGTATACGTCTAATGTCTATAGTTGTTGCTCTTAGGCAGATTAGGCGCTATTAGAAAAGTACTAATCATCTTCTTTGTAAGCTTTTATTTAGCCGCCTAGTCTAGAACATTATATTATATATTATTAGTTACTACAGTACGTTGTCTTAGGCTTAAGCTCTTTTAGCACTTAAAGAGTTAGCTAAGGCTTTTCTAGTAAGCTATTTAGAAGCTATTTTTTATTATTTTTCTAATCTTTAAGAGTATACTAATCATTATAGACTTCAATCTTAACACTATTTATGCTAAAAGTGTTACTATCTAATATAAGAACTTCTTACTAGCTTAGCGCTATTTAGCTAAGTACTCTTCTAAGGGTTAGATATATATATTTTAAGGCTATAGTAGTAATAGGATTAGAATAAAGGTCATAGTAAAGAGATATATAGAAATTATAATAATAAACCTAAATAAAACTCTAAATACTATTTACTACTATAGTAACTTACTGTAATATATAATATCTACTCTACTTTTTAAATAATTTTTTATATTAAACGGTAACCCTAAATTAACCTTAACCCAACCTTAGCTTAATTATAACTTAAACTTCTATAACTCTAATCTAACCTTAACTTCAAGTCTGTATAACCCTAAGCTAACCTAAATTCTAAGTCTATGCGGCTTTAACCTAACCCTACACCCACGTCAGTTAACTATAACCTATTTACCATCGTAGACCTATGTAAAGGAGAGACACTTTTGTTATTCTATAGAAATACTGTAAATAATGAAAATAATTAACTATTAATTAGCCTATCGCTAGAGATAGGTTTTTTAAGTAAGCTCTAGGCTAGTTCTAGGCGAGTTTCAATGTTGACTCTGATCAGGCCAAATTGGACTGGATAAACTCTAAGGGCATTCCGCTTGAGCCTCTAACTCAGGCGTGCCTGTTACAACTACAACTTTAAAAGGCTAAGAAGACCTAGCAGAGAGAGAGTAGGCTTAGCTTTGTAAGTGTTAGCTAGTTAAAGTAAAGCGTATTAACCAAGAGAGACATTAAAAGGTAAGAAGGTAGAAGCTAGCTATAAAGCTAGCTAAAAAGAAGCGTTAGAAAGCGCGTTACAACACTAAAAAAGCTCTATAATTACTTTAAAGAGTAACTATAAAGCTCTATAAGCTTTATAAGCTAGCTATAAAGTGTTAGAAGCGTATTAGTATAATTCTATTTAATATTTAAGCTAAGGTAGCTATATAGCTAATAACACCTAAACAGTCTAAAACCCAGACAATAAAGCTATTTAAAAGATACTCTAAATAAGCTAAATTATTTATACGCATATAAGTACCATAATACTTAGCTAATATAATTTTTTTATAATTTGCTGTAGCTGTATAACCTTACGTTTTTAAAATCATGGTGCTGTGGGGTAGCTTATTGCGTGACCTGGCTCATTGCGCGCACGGACACGGTAGTAAGATTATATCAACAACTACACAACTCACGATGCTCTTGAGTGCCCGCAGCTTCGACATGTCGCAACAAGTCCAGATATTTCTGCTTGTAACATTCCCGGTCATTATTCGGTTGAGCTGACTCGCGCTGTTTTTTAGTGAGTGTATCTGCGGACAAGGCTGCCAAGGACGCCACTGGTTATGTTTAGAATTTCCTGGTAGGAATTATGCAGCCACAGTCTGCGCAGCCTGATCTCTAGAGATATTGATCCGCGGAACGACTATCAGTGTGACAATCTACGCGTCAGAGCATGGGGGGCCGAGTGTCCACAGCTTAGAACGTGGACCAATTTCTCAGCCGCAAATTAATCATATACATAAGACATACAAGGTGGCCATACATCAGCTATAGTTTCCTCCATACATATCATATCATATTGAGATGTCTTCATCGATCCCAAACGAACCGTTGCAGGACCAGACTACTGGTTGTAACGACAGCCTAACGAATGACGAAGCGGCCGCCTCTCTAGCAGCTTCTCTGACGGATGTGCAGCAGGATCGCCAGATCAATGCTACAGGCATTGGTTCCAACGTGCTAGGTGCTTGTAGCAAATTTTCCTGAAGTTCTGTCTACGGCTTTGGTGTTGGCGACGCAGGCTACGTCGAAGTTGCACAGGTGGACTCCGAGCCGCAGCCTACTCATCTATCACTCTGGTCAGTGGGACTAATGACGCCGGTATCTATCGTTTGCTTCTTCCTCCTGGCAACACTAATCGCGATCGCGCATTACTCTTATTGTTGCTACTTAGACGAAAAGTTCGTTGAAGTTACGATACCCTAGAGCTGGAATGCAGCCCTGTCCATCGCTTTCGCACGCGCATTCTCTACTGCGCTCGCCGCCTCCGCATCTACAGCCTTCACACAAGTTCTCTGGTGGTACCTACGCCGTAAGGCGCTATCGCTATCGAACATCGATGCGTTGTTCTCTATCAGTACCAGT
This sequence comes from Alternaria brassicae, assembly GCA_004936725.1. NCBI lineage: Eukaryota > Fungi > Ascomycota > Dothideomycetes > Pleosporales > Pleosporaceae > Alternaria > Alternaria brassicae. Next base: position 2,689,504 of record CM016507.1, read on the forward strand.
CCCATGCGGTTGAACGAGGTTCGCCTTCTCGGGACGACTCCCCTACTATGGTTCTTTAGATTTCTTCTTCTATTGATATCCGTTGTGACTATCTTTCCGCCAGGTAAGTACTGACCATACAAAAGAGCTTCTTTCCAATGAGTTGTACCCAACTATCAAAGCCTCCCCTGACTGTATACAATATGCTACGCGCTGTACTATATTATGGTAGAATACTTCGTACACCTTCAGGGTGCGGTATGCTAGCAAGGGTACAACATATTGAACATGAGCTTATTCGTACAGTTTACATGTGAAACATGTGCTTGAGAAGTATCTAATTCGCTGCAGGTAGTCTCGTAATTCAACAGCTCCCCGATGAACAAGAACATAGAATGACAGTTCCTACGCTAAACCTCACTGACCGTGGAGATGGATCCGTGGCAGCTTTCTTCTCGCAGGCAATTTTTGTTGTTGACGGTGAAGGCGGGTACATGTATGTATTAGTCAGACCTGTAACGTGTTTGAATCTTCTCGCTAATACTGTCAAGGGGACCTTCCATCCAGTCCTTGAGTATCAGACTCCGCAACAATCAATCTAATCAATCTTGGAGTCGTTGATTGAATTGATTGTTACCAGCGTCGCTACGGATTGATTGTGGATTGATTGTTTATGTTTTTGAGTAGATTGATTGCAAATTGATTGGTAGATTGATCAGATTGACGCCAAGAGATCAAAGTTGTATACAGTTGCTACAGCTAGGTAATCCACTCTTGTATATTGTAGTCACGCACAAGATCCTCATCTGATAGATCGTCCTCATCGCCGCCCTCATCGTCGCCCTCAGTGCTACTGTTAGGCTGAGTTTTGAAGCCAGCTCTTACCCACGCTCTCACTAACTGAAGAGCAGCAAGTAGCTCGCTGCCAATAGCGCGCCGTTTGGGCTCAAGTAGATCGCCGAGCTCACTAAAGAGCCGCTCGCAATCGCTGCTCGATGCTGGGATAGTCAATATATCGATTGCAAACTGGCTTAAACACGGATATTTTGAGCGCATTTGTATCCAATACACGACTGGGTGACCATCGCCCAGGTACTGCTCTCTGCTCCACTCAGGTTCCTGGGTCTTCCAGCGCTCATACTCATCCTCATCCGCCTCCACGTTGTTTTTCCGCCGTATAAACGCGCCGATAACATCATCTATCCCACTCGCAATTGTTGTTGTACTTGTACGAGCTGCTAGAGGGCGCTGGTGCTCAGGTTTATACGTCTGCCAGAGTCGTTGGAACCCAACGCTAGCCGTGTTAAGCCACTCTGGCTTGTCAGCCCAGCTGTTATCGCAGTAGTGTTTGTAGTATGGATGGAGGCAGACAGCGGCGTAGTAGGCTGGCGAGTTGTCGAGCTTGTTATAGTAGTTGTTTGCCTTGTTCCAGGCAGCGCGTAGGTTGATGTGGATGTGGTCCTCAGGCGCGTCAGCGTAGTTGAAATTAACTCGCTCGTATGGGCGCGTACGGGCTTCGAGCGCGCTAAGTACGTACTCAAAGACAGGTATAACCTCATATATAGCACCAAAGTTGCCTGCTTTGCCGCGTCCTTCTAGCCGCTCAGTAGCAAACTTGAGCGGCTCTAAGCAGTCCTGGTACTCAGTTATTACTGCCCAATCAGCAGCAGTAAGACCAGTTGATCTCATCCAGTTTGGAGCGTCGGGCGGCTTGTTATTAAGCTGTATTGCGCGCCTATCGTCAAGAGCAACGCGGCTGATGTGGTGCTCTGCGTATGAGTTATAGGCGGCCTGGAGTTGAGTAGCGCGTCGAAAAGCGGCGTAATACGAGTTCCAGCGAGTGACGACAGGCTTGACTGGTTCAAGTACTTTAAGACGCTCTCCAGCAGGCAACTCAGCGTTAGCAGCGCGCTGAAACTCTCGAAAAAGCTCGTACTGTTGCGGTGTTTTGATGTAGTTGATAACGTCAATTAGTACGCCCAGCGGCCCTTGTTTACGCCACTCCTGCAAGTACAACTCCTCTGTATTGAGCTGCTCAGCAGCGTTGTCGTAAGCGTCTTTGTCTCCGCCAAAGATAATAGCCTGGCCGATGAGATTGAGCGTATGAGGGCCACAACGGAGGCGTCGATGGGTGGCGTCAAAGTCGTATACGCGGCTGAGCGCGGCGATCGCGGTGTCGTTGTTGGTGGCGTTATCGAGTACGAAGTAACCTAATTTGTCGCGAGTAATGCCGTATACTGTGAGCGTTTTGATAATCGCAGTTGAGATAGCCTCGCCAGTATGAGCGCCTGCGAGCTGTGGTAGGTCGATAGGCAAGTCTCGTATTACTCCAGAGGCGTCAGCAAAGTGAGCAACAATCCCAAAGAAACCCCGCTTGCCGCCCTTTGTCGACCAGCCGTCAAAGCTTATGTGTATTTTACTTGCAGCCTGTGACAAGGCGTGGACAACTTGGGGCTGTAGCCGGCGGAATAGGCGCATCGCGTAAGTAGCAACGCTGCGAGGACTTACCCATAGTGCTGCCTCTGCCTCTGGGTTGGCAAAGTTAATCATCTCTCTAAACGAAGCGTTTGAGAGTAGCTCCATCGGCAAGTTGTTATCTAGTAGGCAGAGGACTGCAGCTTGTCGAAAACGCTGTATGTTGAAGTTGCCCATCGCGTTAGCAGCGCGCTGAGAGACCTCAACACCATCCGCAAACGCTTGCCGCAGAGAGAGCTGCCCACTAGTCTGCTGGCGCTGTTTTAAGCCGTCTTTTGAGTGCATATGGCCTCGTTTGTGCTGGCTAAGATGAGACGCTGCAGCTGATGTGGCTCTTGAGACGTCAAATACACCACTGCCTCCAGCATCAATAACCTTATGAGTATGGCAGTACCTACATATAAACCACACTTTGCTCGGGTTACTACGCTCAACAACGCGATAGCCATGTCGAAATATCCAGCTTTTAACGCGTCGCTGGGTTGCAAGAGGCTTCATAAAGCCTCTCAAACGCTGCCAGTCAATACCGTCAAAGTTATCGCCATCTCCATCATTATCGCCATCGCCACCACCATCCCCAGCTTCAGTTGTAGCCGCCGTACCAGCCTGGCTGCCCTCGGTGGGCGCGACGATCTCTGCCTCTAGCTGCGACTCTAGTAATTGCGACTCAAACGTTGTGGCCTGGCTTGCGGCAGCTAGGGCTTGACGGGGCGATAGTGAACGTTGGGATAGGCGTTGAGACGATGGCTCCGATGAGCGCAGACGTTTAGCGGGAGCAGTGCTAGAGGCGGGAGCCCGCGAGCGTTTAGCCATATTAGACAACTAAAACACCAGAAAACGCGTTAGTATAGGCGGCAGAGGCGACGTTAAGAGCTTCAAAACAGTATATATAGAGGTAACAAGTGCTAGATAGATAAGGTTAGAGCGCGCTAACGAGTCTAGTACGAGTTAGGATAACGCCCCTGCGCTAACTGCAACACCATAAAAATATCGCGAGATAAGTAACTTAGCAACTCTAAAAGCCTCAAAAATCTTGCGAAACTCTCAATCAAGACAATCAATTCAATCAATCTTTAGCTCTTAGATTGAATTGACGCTAGATTTGCATAGGGACTGATTGAATTGATTGAATTGAGTTAACCAATCAAGTCAATCAATCGAACCAATCTGGATTGCTTGTTGCGGAGTCTGTTGAGTATAGGAAATCGTACGCTCATGAACGACGCATATCTGACCCGGCCATCACCATGCGGAGCTAATTGCAGTTATGATCTCACCATAACTGCTCCTGCTTTACTATGTGAACACATCTCTTCATCACCGATGAACATGACTGATGATGGGTCAGTCTCTGATGGAGACAGAAGACTCAATTATCAAGCCATGACCGATCTGGAAACGGAAATGTTCAACATAAACTACCGATCGCGCAATAGAACGGACGAAGAACTGTCTTCGCACAACCCCGGTGATGGCAGTGATATTAGAAACATTACCTGCGCGACACAGCACACAACATACACGGCACACGTGAGCTATCTAAATGAATTACAGAATGTAGCCTTAGAGCCTATCGAAGAGAAGCCTTTCAACGAATCGTCCTTCATAGGATCGAGTAGATTCTGGGACGTGTTGAAATCTAAACCCTCCGAAACCGGTTTTGAATATTCTAATAATTCTATCATGATGAACTTCACCATGGATGAGCTATGGCAAGTCTATCGCGACGCACAGATAGCTGCAATGAGAGAGACCTTGACAAGACCAATGACAGGCTACGTCGCGGCCCTGTGGGGATTCTACGCCGCTGCGGAAGGTCTCCAGAGCTACAACCACAGTGCCACACTCGTCATCCAGCAGACCCCCCTCGTGGAATTAGTCAGGGACGAACTCGGATACCAATACAGGGAGATCTACTTTCGTCTTTCGCCGTCCATCGTCGATCGGCTCATGCAAAACGTCACAATCTCTCCTCAACACAGCATCTTCCAACACCTCGACGATGGTAACAACAACGGTATACAAATCAGCATACGTTTTCAAAGAGCTCGCATGACTCATCGTCGCCTATTTCGGCATCCTCGGTATCTGCCTTGCTTTCGTGGTGCTGGGTCTGAAGGCGCTGATGCAAAACGGCACTCCGGCGTTGACAGGAGGATTTCTCCAGATCTTGTGCACTACTACGTACAGCGAAAGTCTCATGAACCGAATCGCACAAGATGCGGGTACGAGAGGTACCACCAATTTGCCAAAGGAACTACTCGACCTACAGGTCCGTTTTGGATTAGTAAACAAAAGTGGAAATGCGCAGATATTTGCGGCGTTTGGAACGGTAGAGGAGACAGAAGAGCTGCTCAAGAGTTGTTACCGCAGTGATGCCGCAAAGGTATAAGGCAACAATGCAGTACTTGCGGGACTTGCAACAAGTTTACCAGTAAGGAGAGAACCAGAACTTTTCAGGGTGGCTTAGTTTGGCGGCAGAGTCTGTGACTATGCAGGATCTGGGTGGTCAAAGCAGGTATGATGGACCTTAGGTTTGAGAGGACATGTACCGCATGCTATCGCAAGCGTGAAAGAGCTGTAGGGCATATCCGCTGCGTTGCGGAGACTGTATGTATGGCTTACGTTTGGTATTGGGAGTTACGAACGCAATTTAAGAACAAGGTTGCTTGCCTGCGAGTATACGCGCTAACAATCGCTTTCGTGGGCGCAGGCGCTCGGCCGAACTTCAAGTGCAATTGTAGAGGCGGAGTATGTGAGTTGTCTGGTCCGTTGGGCTGTGTCGCTACTGCACCAGCGCGCTGCATCGGTTAGGGTGTTGCGGACCCGACAGAGGTGGGTAGCTCTAAATCACTTCACTAGGTGGGACGGTAGTAAAAATGATTCATTCCTATCTCCCTGCTCACGGAGCGCATGTTATGAGTAGGCTCAGAGGCTGAGATGACGGATAGTTGATGAGCCACTCACGTCTAGCGCATTATTATCAAGAGCAGACATATTAGGACCGTGATTGTATTCCTCGCTCAACCTTTGAAATCGCGTGTAGCACACCTCATATCATGATACTAGGTACACTAGGTTTCTTTCAACTTGAACTAGCCTCGAACATGACATCAGAACCTATGGCCATCATCGGCATGGGCTGCCGCTTCCCAGGCGCGGTGCCTCTGAGCCAGCTCGTCTTCGGGAGGTTCAGCAGCCATCCGATATACCATTGATACCCTCTAATGCGGCAATCTGGGAACGAACGAGATCTTGGCACCACGGGAATGGGTTGCCGGATCTTGCCAGGAACATGTATCGCAGGTATTGCTCCCTTGGAAGCCACTCTGAGCATATAACGGGAAGCATCCCGTTCTTAGCGACTTGAGTGGCGAAGAGGATGCGCGAAGTTCTTCCGTTGCCATCTTGGAACGGATGAATGCTCACGTAGTACAAACTGTCCTATGCTGCTTTGAGCAAAGGTTGAATTTCAGAATTGTTTTCCCCAACAACAACAAAGTCCGACCACCACTTGAGATTTTGGCGCAGTTCCTGAGGATAGGGAAAAATGACCTTGGGGTCCGAATGAACCTGGATCGGGAGGGTGCGTAGCTGGCCAGCCTTGAAGTGGACTTTTGTGCCGAGAAAGAGGATGCGTGAGATTGTTCGTATGTCTTTGAGCAACTCTTCGGGCTTTGTTGCACGTTGTAGATATCTGTTGGATACTGCAGCTTGTGTCGCAACAATGTTGTTGCGTAACTCAAGGTACTGATCTGACTTTGCAGCATCTCCTTGATCTAACCGCACCAACTCTTCTGCTGATGGTGGGCGAATTTTCATGGCCTCTTCGAATACGTGCTCGCTGTTTAGCATCACCTTTGGTATACCTGCCTCGATTCTTCTTGCGGTCGCTAACGAAAGAGAGTTGTTCTCGATCATGCAGCTTTTCCAAGAGAAAATGGCAAGAACGTTGCTGCAAAACCTTGTATGATGTGAGCCAATGTTCCAGGGAGATCTGTTCTTGCCGCCTGGGTAGACCTTTTCGCGCAGATCGTCCAATCTGCGTGACTCTTTCTTCAGTTTCTCTTGTACCGCAATCCACGGCTCCTTGTTCCGAATATTGTAGATTGAGTCCCAGACGCTTCCAGACTCTGCAAGTCTCGTCCACTCTGGCCCTTCTTTGACCAGGCTGTTGAATCGTCCGTAGTGTGTCTTGAGGAGTGTATTTCGTGCTGCGATGATTTCCTTGGTCCAGGACATTTTTGTTGCTTCGTACTTCACGGCGCCGAAGTGTTGTTGTGTTAGTGTAGGTGAAGAGGGAAATGGAAGGTTACGAGTGTGTGCTTATGTTGTCTCAGCAGCTGCACTTCCTTGGTACCTGCCTGCTATGCTTCCTTGGTAGTCGACACGCTTCCATGGTACTTCTCCACTTAGCCGAGGAGCTGGAGAGCCCCAGAACTTCAAATGAGGACGAGCCAAGGTATAGGCAGACGCTTACAACGGCCATACAAGTGGCTTTTATCGATACACGAGTACAGGGTATGCTGCAGCCTTCGTTGCTGACGCGCTGACCTTCGAAACCGCCTTGATCGTAGTCACCGGGGCCGAGTAACATCTACACCGATATCTAGGTTCGCGCAACACCCACGTATACTAATATCTCTCAAGATAGAGTCTATACTGCTTAGTTGGGGGATTCCAGGTGCCAGTGCTACAGAGCATCGTGTACTAGAGACGACCGAAGCGCTAATCGTTACAGTCGCGTCGAGGTAGGTTCTGACTATAGTCTACAAGGTTCTAGTCGCACACTGCCTGTCGGCCCATCTGATAACTTCACCCACATCTCAATTGCCTCCTTCTCCATCTCTCTGACAGTCAAAATCTTATTCTCGAGGATCCGATTTGCACATTCGAGACCGTGGAACAAGACTGGGAGAGCCGATGATTTCCAAGCTGGTCGTCTCTTTCTTGATGTGTGCAATACCATAGTCCAAATCAGCAATAGCGACGTGAGAAAGACCATAGCCGCAGGAAGAGTGATCCAAGCCCAGCGAATGTGTATGCAGGTATCAGCTCTGAGCACCTGACCAGTGATTGAGCCCGCTGCTCTTCGAGGTCCAGAGCTCGATGAGTCACGGACACCACCTTTGAGTCGTATAGCTGAAGTCATAGAGTTCGATACACCGCGTAGGATGTTGTCGACATGCGTGAAATTGGTGACGGCGATACTGAAGAGTACGTCTAGGACATCGTTGTTAGGCGCGGCGCCACCCCATGTCAGCCCAGTGACCGTTCCATTCCAGAAGCCCCAGAAGAAGTCGCCAAGGGCTATGATGAGAGGGGCGCTAGCTTCATATGTGCATGGAGGCGGTTCTTGCCCCGGGGGCCACCAGGACGAGCAAGGTTCATTTGGATCGATCGCGATGTCGGTTGGAAGAAGTCCTTGAGCCCAGTCGCCCCGATCTTGATGCCAATTGCCTGTGCCGAGCGTACGTTTGACCTCGGTCTCTACTACTCTATCATCGACAACGGCTGCTGTATAGGTTCGAGCGCATGGAAAAAGTGAGCATTCTACCGCCATCGGCTTGAGCTCCATGGTAGGAGCTCCAAAGATATCGCCGCAATTGTTGCCCGAGTCAACGCCACATTTTGGATTGGTCGTAGTGTTCACTAGAAACGTAACATTGGTGAAGGTTCCAGGGACATGCGGAAGAATGATAGTCGAGGCCGTCGAGTTCATGACGGCGAAGTTGATAGAGATTTTGTCCCTGGTTCGATTGTAAGACGCGTCTATCGGAATCCAACTGTTCAGATGCTGGCCGGTGGGTAAGGACCACTTGCATTGTGGGTGATATCCGCCCTCATACTGCTCAGACAATGTTGTATCGCAACTCTTTTCGATAAAAGAGGATACATCAGCACATTGATGGCAAACACCTAAGGTCGTGTACCTTGGGAAAGTGCAATTGACGCCGGGACAGGTGAGACCAGCTGTAGAAGCATTGATGACTGTCGTTGAGCTGCTCCAAAGACCACTGTAGACAGAGGCTTTTAGGGCTGGATCGGCATTGTATCTGTCTATACCCCAAAGCGTGAAATCACCCGGGCTAGGAACTGTATTTCTTGGCTTCTCACCCTGTTTTACATGGTACCAATCTGCTGTTGGAATGGGGGCGGTTTGATTGGTGAGTTCGGGCTGACAGCTACGCGTGGCGATGAGGTTTTGAGCAGAGGGATTGACAGCTACACCAACCAGTGTGGTAAGTGCCGCTAATCGAGCTGATTGTCTTTGAATGCGTCGCACGTCAGCATACATTGTGCTTAGTGATGCACCAACAGGTCAGTATTGGTATGCTTACGGAATACTAATCCGATAAAGTAGCTTGAAAGAGCCCCACGGACCTCTGCTAGCGCTGTCGATCCAGGCGAAGTCTCGAAGTTTGCGACGTTTCTCGAACCACTGCCACTTTGTCTGACCGGTCACTGCTATGTATCAGTGCTAGGAACGTCTCGGGACTTTGACCCGCGCGCGAGCACATGGTCATACCTTCTCCTACGATGAACGTGCATGTGCCAGTCAGTATGGCAGAAAGAATGGCAACAACTGTGTTTATGGATACGTTGAGATGGCTGTCTCGCCAGGGCCCGATGGGTTCGTCTTGCGCAGTTGCGACGACACTGACCATGGCCGCAAGTGCACCAATTGCCAGAATAAGGTACATACACTCCAAGGTCCAATCCCAGCCTGCCAACAAAATGCGCCGCCCTTTAGTCGAACGCGTAGATGAAGCTGCGAGCGACATTCTGTTCTCAGACACAGCATCTTGATTCTTCTGCCCCTCAGCAAAAGAATTGCTGTCTTCTGCCAGATGACGAGGCAGACTGACTGACTCCTGCATGTTGGCAAGGTTTGAGTCGTTTTGGTGGACTGGAGTGTATCGTATCCTTTGGCCGACCGAATGATTGGCTGAGGACGGTGGCGACATCTGAACAATTAGACGTCCGTGACAAGATTCAAGTCAGATTCGTGGTACAGCAGAAGTGACATCGCTATCAAGAAAATGGACGTGAATTGTCTATGGCTTTATTTTTAATTCAAGGACATGCAAGGGTCTCAGATTTGCACTGTCATGCTGCGCGAATTACGCAGAAACGGTGGTGGCGCAGTATGGATTGGGCATTCGCCATTGGATGATAAGGCTGGACGCCTCGTTGGATGTCGCCGAACAGTGCATTATGACACGGTCTGTGGTCTCGATAATCGCACTCAAGCATCTGCTGCAGACACCCCGCACTGCATCGTACCTACTGCTGTAAATGAGACCTGCGACATTCCATCCTTGGCACCGCCAGATCAGCTTGCACTACCTATCATGACCAGTTTCCACAATCCGCGCGACAATATCCTCCATTGGAACGATAGCGCAGCTGGAGCTGCTGCTTCGCGACTCCCGATCAGACTCGCTGTAAGGTGCGTCGTCGAGTGCAGAGACACACCATCTTGTTACAGAGTATAGGCAGACGCTTACAATAGCCATACACTTAGCTTTGATCAACACTTTTGCATGTTTGAAATTGCCTCCATCAACTGTCGTGGGCCTCTCTAGTAGCTACCGCAACGGCCGCCTCTCTACATTCCACCCGCGCACACCCTGTCTACCGCAATCGTCCCACACCATGACCCGGCATCCTGAGCTCGAGTCGTCTTTTCCCACTGGCCTGATCGTGTTGGCGTCGATCCGCTCGTTCTCCTCCACCCAGGTCACAAATCCATGGCCCCAATCACCATAGCACCCCAGTCCAGCGCCTATGGATGTATCGCCCAGATGCGGAAACTGGCCGTGCAATGTCCACTCGCCCAAACCTCCATCTTTGGTGTAGGAACAAGCGAAAACACACACTCCTCGCACGCCCTACCAGCTGAAGACCTCAAATACTGCACGCGCTTGCTCAAGCACTGGTACTGGCATTCATTTGATGCTGTGAAAGTGCTCCGGGCTGCGCGACGCCAACGCGTCCTCGACCACCGATACGGCGCGATTGCAAAGAGGGCCACTTTGGTCCCCGCTGGCTCGATGCATATGGAAGGCGATAATATGCCGTTTTCCGTTCTTACGGCGCGAAATCTGGAGCAGGTCCTGGCCCACCGGCATGGGTGACGAGGCAAGAGATGACACTGCTCAGATACGTGTTGCATTGGTGCAGTCGCACACATACGATGTCAGGGCTTCCACTCTGCCGGCCTTAGATGGCTACTGTGGTCCTGTTGTCAGGTGTAGGCTTCAAGACTAGGGCTTGATCATGGCCCCAGCCCATGACATGGCTTATGAGCACTGATGCGTCCTGATCCGCTTCGAGCTCAAGGTCGAAGTCCGCAGTCACGAGGTTGGTGTTGTCGGCATCGTCAAAGTCGATGTTTGCTAAATTCATCCATTCACTGCCCTCCTTAAGCCCGACGTTATGCATGCCATTAAGCTTGGTCTCCCCAGTCAAAGGTCCATAGTCATGTGTATTGATAGCACATCAGTCATATGGGGCATACGAGGCACCGCCCCCACGTCCTCTTAGTGGGCCTTTCTACAGATACACAGACTTATAGAGGCCTACTGCGTTACAGCTTAATAGGCCCTAGGGCACATAGAAATACCTAGTAACAAACTAGCTAATAATTAGCTGACACTAAGGCTAAAGCCTCTTATTTGCTAATGGGAAGAGCTGTTAACCTAGCCTAATCTAGTATATAAATAGTAGGCTACTCTTTATTATCTCTTACGCGAGATAAATAGTAGAATAAGAAATGTGATAAGCTATTAAACTAGTACTTGTGATAGCGACTGTTATACAATACTAGACAGATACTAACTGTGGAAGAGGGAGTGAGGAACTAATAGAGTAACTAGTAGATCCCTTCCTCTTCTAATATAGAGGACACTATTGTTTCATATAAAATATAATATAATAGTTACAACAGAAGTAGGGTAAGAGAGAAATAGTAACAGTAGTGTTGTATTAAAGATTGAAGGATTAGACACAGAACTAATAGAGAAGATACAGCCTTCTTATATATAGAAGGTAAAGATTCTAGTACTTTCTACATTACTAATGATTAGTAATAGATAGAAAGTTCTAGAGTACATTTCTTATATATTGTACAATCTATTATGTAATAGTAATGTAATAGTGTACGGGTGTTGGAGTGTATAAAGACACTATTACTAGGATATTAATGTATTTTTTTAGCACAGCTAAAGCGAGAAGGGTGTAGAGGTGTTGTACAGTTGTATTTAGGAACTAAAGAAGTGTAGTAAGGTTAGATTATAAGTTTAATTTAATCTGTCTACAAAAGTGGCTAGAACACTAAAGATATAGTCATTAGCAATAACTAAGCACCTCTTACACTAGCACAAACCTTCTCTTTCTTAAGTTATAGTTCTATTATAACTCTTTAGTAATTTGTTATAAGCAGTATAAAAAAGATTGTACAAATAAGTAACTTTAGTAAATAGTAGTAAATCAAGGAAAAACTTGAATTAAAATAAATAAAAGTATAAATAAAAGAAATCTATATATTAAAAAGCTTTCTATAGTAGGTAATTATATGTACGCACAAAATCTAGGTGTAATAGCAAGCACCTAGATTCTGTAGTGTTAGGCTACTGCCTCACTTCTGCTATTCCTGCTTTATTACCCTCTTACTACAGCGAGCAGCAGGCGTAGAAGTAGAGGAAACTTCTACACTAGTAGAAAGTACTAGATTTAATTAAGAACAAGAAAAGGGTTAAGTGTTATAGAGCTTAGCGCTCTCAACAGGTGATAAGTATATAGGAAAATTGTGAAGGCGTAACTGTAGGCAATAGTGCTTGCTTCACGCCACTTAAGATAGTAAGAGATAGCTTAAATATTAACACTACAAAGTATAAGTTATTAAAAGAATTATTCTTGCCTTTTACTATAGAGTAAGACGCATCTTATAAGTAGGTTAAGCGCACGTCCTTATACTAGAATTAGCATATGTCTCGCATCCTGTGGTGGAGCAACTAGGGCATAGCGGGCCGGACAACGGGCAAACACCGGAAAGGTAGAAAAGGAGCTCAGCAGTTGTCTAAAGGGACATTAGACAACCACACACACAAAAAAAAGACAAGAATAAATAATTTAATTCTATTCAACCTAACTCTGCATTAAGCACCCGTTCTAATAGAGAACTTACAGAATACTCTACTACATATGGCGACTAATGTAGAACTTAAACCTACAGCCTTAGCCTTAGGAAGGCTGAGCGCTCTAATAAATGCGCAAAAACAATACTCTAAAGGCAACTTAGCAGTAGCTTTAAATAGAAACTAAAAATATAGAATAGAAGAAGATAAAACACATAAAAATAAATTAATTAATAGAAAAGAAATAATAATATAATATAGTTGCGACAGCGCAAAACAATAAAGAGTTTAAGATAATAAAACTAAAGCAATACAAGTAATTAAGAAAGGAAAAGAAGAAGGATACTAAAAAAACTCTAAACAGTAGTTAATACTAACAGAAATAATAAAAGCACTAAAGTGCCTCTAATAATTATAATAATAGCTAGTTTACTACCTGCGCATAAGATAAGAAGACGCTTATAAAGAGTAAGAATTAAGATAAGAGTAGCTTAGATAGAGGTATAGATAAAGAATAATATAATAGGAAATGTGCAAAACTACTCTCTAAAGAGTAATTAGCGGCTACTAAGTAATAGAAGTACTAACGCAGTTAAAAAACGCGGCAAAAGACTTTATAAAGATAGAATAGTGCAAGCGCAGCTAGGCGCACTGTCTCTTACAGTCTATATAAATAATAGAGTAATAGCCCTTCTAGCAGACAATACTAAGCTTTATAATAAAGTATAAGAATAGCTTTACATTCTACTTTAGTTAGTATTTACGCTTCTACTAGTGTTACTTCTAATACTCTTTTAGTATACTGCATAAATAAGCGACAGCTACTAAGCAAAACGTAAATTAGAAAAAAGGACTCTCTTAGTTGCTAAATTATCTTTAAGAATCTTAGACAGCCTCCTTTTACTAGCTTAAACTACTAAGCAACCTGCCTAGATATTAGCGGCAATACTAATCTCTAAAGATAGCAGCACTCTAGCAGTAGCTACTCTAGAAGAATTGTTAACTTAGGATTAGCTAACTAGTTAAATATATAAATCTAATATAGCAAAGGCTCTTTAGATAATAGCCTTGTCTCTCTAATAACTTAGTAGTTGTAACCTAGCGTATACTAGCTAACTTCTACTATACCTAGCTAAAACAGTCCTTGTATTTAACAGAACTAATATTATAGTCTTTCTTAAACGCTTTAAAGATATGTTAAAGTACTATAGGTTTACTAATAAAATAAAAATTAATTACCTTTTAGCTTACTATAAGCCTAAACAGCGCGCTATTATTTAAGCCTTAAGCGAATACGCAACTGCTCTTATAGATAAATCTTAAAAGAACTTCTAAGACTCCCTTAGAAAGCTCTTCTGCACAAATAATAAGGACTAGCAGGAAGCTTAGGCGGAGTACTTTAAGCACTAGCTCCTCTAATACTAGTCTAGAACTAATCTTAATATTAAAGAGTACCTACAGGAGTTTTCAATAAGAAGCAAACGCTATATTAAGGCATCTACTATTAATAAAGACTGCTAAGAATTCTATCTTATAAAAGGACTACCTTTTAGATAAGCTACTAAGGTTCTTAAACGCTTTACACTCTAAACTAATAACTTAAAGGCGTTTAACTATAATAAGATTAGGGATTATCTTAGTACTTGCTTTAAAGTTAAAGAAGAAGCTTGTATACTTAACTCTTCTAAGGTAGTTAAAGAGTTAATCCCTAAAGTAGAGTTTATCCTGCTGCTGTTAAATAGTGTTTAGTACACGCAACTAATAACCTAAGTATACTAGGCCTCTTATACTTAATAGTACTAACCTTTCTAACCCCCTAAGCTTAATATAGCCCTAAAAGAAGATTAAACTAGACGTTAGTAAACTAAATTGCCTTCTAGAAAGGCTTCTACTAATATAGAGATAGACAATTTAGTTAGTAAAATGCTTAACCTAAAGATTAATTAGGCTAGTTTAGAACTAGAGCTGTAGAAACTTTAGTAGTCTTCTTATAAAATAGAGCTTATAACTAACTCTAACATTTAAAGTAAGGTTAATCGCCGCGCTAGCGACAAGGCGAAGTTCCTTTAGCTACTCCCTAGCCAGGACCCTAGGTACTAACAGCTAGATAACTAATATTATTTCTAATAATATAATATAGGTTACTAGCAAAACAGGAACTAGATATACTAGAATAACGCTTAGAACTTCTAAAGCTAACCGCCTTAGTACAACTAAAGAAGAGAATAAGGATAATTATTTAACACAATAATAAACTACTAGGTTTATAATAAGCTAAACTATTAAAAAAACAACTGCCTTACTCTAAGAGCCTTTATAGAGAAGGGATAGGTCTACCTAGACAAGCGATTAGCACTGCAAAAGGGAATAGAGAATAACTCTTAGAGTAGAGTACTTAACCTTAGATAGAGGCTTTAGGCTAAAAACCTTTTAGCCTAAATTAAGAGAAGGTTTCTTAAACAAGACGTTAACCCTCTAACAGTTACTGCACTATTTAAAGAGAAACTAGCTCTTAGTACTATTAAGAACAACGCTATCTTAGTCTAACTTATTCTAGATTTTACTAGAAGCATTCCTAATAATAAAGCTAAATAATACTAGAAGCTGTTAAGCATCTTTGCTAAAGCGGAGTTAGACTTTAGACTGCAGATAAGATAATAGTATAATAATATTGCATTAGCTACTATTGCTAGAGCGCAACTAAAATAGAAAAGTTATTTAAGCTATAACTATAATATAATAGTCTCCTCCTTACCAAAAGAGGAAAGAGATCTACAAGCTCTATTAGATCTCTACTCCCTCTTTTCTACAGGTTATGAGCCCGGGTTAGACCTAGGGTATAGAGACTTATATAACTACTACTATTTAGAGTATTAGTTATAGTGCCACGCTAGTGTAGACACTAAGCCTCTATAGGAAAGGTCTATTATACTAGGGCAAAAAGTTCAGAGGCTCTGTTGAAGCACTCTGCTTATTAGCTTAATACTAGACCTAAGTTCTAGTATAAAAAGCTTCTATTATAAGTCCTAATTACTGTCTATATATAGACAAATAGGACCTAAGGACCAAAGTAGTCCTGATACTTTAAAAGAGGATCTTTTAAAGTAAATTTCAAAGACCTAATTTCTGCTTATTCGCTTAATACTAGACTATAGTACTAGCATAAAAAGCAATTATTTAAGTCCTAATTACTGGCTCTAGACAGACAAATAGGACGTAAGGACTAAAGTAGTCCTAGTACTTTAAAAGGGGATCTTTTAAAGTAAAAGCAAATAGGTCTAAAAGGATTAAGAAATAATCCTTATACTTTAGAAGGGATTTCTAAAGTATTAAAGTGTAGTATCCTAGCGGATAGTCCCTGCCTACTAGTCTTCTAAGCGATTAGAAAGATCTAGTATACTAGAAAACTACCCTAACTATAGATTGCCCTAGGTAAGACTATAACAAGTTTAATTATATAATCATTAAACCGCTGTTAAAAGGCAGAGGGAAGAGACTAGTAGTAATACTAGTACGTTAGCTCTAGGTGATTCTAGAACTAAAGGCAAACTTATAGCAGGCTATTATATAAGCTATCTATAAGGCTTAATAGCACTAGCTTCTAGTAAAGCGCATAGTTACTAGACAGAGCATTGCAAACTCTCACTCGGTAACTAGCTATTAAGTAAGTCTCTATAAGGTCTGGCAAGCCTTAATAGAGTTATAGATAAATTATATAATAGAAAAGAGTACTACATTAAGACTAGCTTTAAAGAAGGCTAGCAATAATAAAAGCGAACGAGCTATAGCTATTAATTGCAAATTTATTATACTTGCTATTATCTAGCCAGAGTTCCTCATAAGAGTTCGCTCGTAGTAGGGACAGTAACTAGGTAATTGTAACTATAATAGAATTACTGCTTTAATAAGCTAATAAAGCCGCTATTAAGTAATTTAATAGTAGAATTTGCTTATTGTTTAAGCTACTATTAAGGGATTTAATAGTAAGCAAAGCTAGTAAGATCTAGTAACCTAGGCTAAGATTTCTAGCTTATTAAAATGGCTGACAGCAGCATTTTTAGAATATCCAAGCTAAAGGGTAATTCTAACTATAATATTTAGGCCCTAAGAATAGAAGCTATTCTAGTTAAAGAAGGATGCTATAACGTTATGTCTATAGATCCTTCTACTCTAACTCCACAGAACTATGTCTAAGAGGATTTAGCTAGACTAAAGGAGTTAGAAATAAAGGCTTTATCTATTATTAGATTAAGCTTAGAAGATGGCCCACTTCTGCAAACAAAGGAAATAATGTCTCCTTATACTCTATGGAATAAGCTAAAAGCCCTATACTGTGCTAAGGGTTTTAGTACAGACTTTCTACTGTGCAAAGAGCTTATTAATACTACATTAACCAGCTATAAAGGTAATATAGAAGAGTATTTGCAGAAGCTTAAAAGGCTTACAAATAGCCTAGAAGCTAGAGATATAACTCTATCTTCAAAATTCATTGCTGCTTTAATACTAAATAATCTTACTAGCAAATTTGATTATTTAGTTATAATTATAACACAGGATCTAAGATCTAATAAGGAAATAGATCTAGACCTTATTTACAGCCAAGTTTTAGACGAGTCTAGGCGTCTTCAAGGGATTAAATCTCAAGGTTCTCTATATAATAATAGAGAAGATACTAATAAAGACGTAGAAATGTCTTTATATAGTAAAAAGACCAATAATAATAGCTCTTATAACAGTAGCAATAAGTGCTCTTATTGTAAAAGAACAGGACATACAGCTAATCAGTGCTGGAAAAGAGATTCTAGTCTCCGTCCTAAAAATAAGAAGCAAACTAAGGCCTCTAATACTACTAGTATTCTAGAAGAAGACGCTTTAACTACAAAAAATATAGTTAAAGTAGAAAGCAATATAGAAAATCTACATTATTGCAATTCTTCTAAAGAGATTACTTAGGTATTAGATAGTGGAGCTAGTACGCATGTGTGCTTTAGCAAAGAACTATTTATTTCTCTAGAGCCTATTAGTGATACCTATATTTAATAGGGTAACACTAATACAATACTAAAGGCAAAGGCTAAAGGAGACGTGCCTATAGTATTTACTAGTACTAAGAAAGCTGTAGTACTAAAAGACGTACTATTAATCCTAGAATTTAAAGTAAACCTACTCAGCCTATACAAAGCTCTAGAAAAAGGAGCAGAGTTCAAGTTTACTTTAAAAGAAGGCCTGTTACTAAAATCTAGTAAAATCCTAGCCAAAGAAGATTATACTAAAAGAATTGCTACTTTTTTTAACCTATAGTAATAAGGGTAACAAAGCTAAGCTAGAACAAGCCTTATCTAGCTATAACCAAGATAGCAGAGAGAATGCTATACTACTACATAAGAGACTAAGACATATAGGTAAAAATAGCTTAAATAAGCTATTAGATAATACCAGCAGCCTAGATCTTAATATAGATACTAGTAAACAAGACTTTACTACTTGTAAAGTCTGCTTAAAAAGCAAATTTACTAGTATAATTAACAGAAACCCTATTACAACAGAGGTTAATAACTTTAGAGATTTAATCTATATAGATCTAGGAGGACCTATTAAGCCAAAGACTAATAGAGGCTATAGGTATTATATAACCTTTCTAGACTATAAAACAAAGTATCTAGAAGTAGAACTTTTAACTTCTAGATTAGAGCTTGTAAACCCTATTAAAAGCTTTATAGCAAGGGTAGAAACACAAGATAACAAAAGGCTTAAGCTTATACAAGCAGATAATAAATTTAATACTTTAGAGCTAAATGCTCTAGCTAAAGATAAAGGAATTATCTTTAGATTTACTCCACCTTTTAATCCTGAAGGTAAAGGAGAAGCAGAAAGAATAAATAGAACTCTATTTAATAAGATTAGAGCTCTATTATTTGAATCAAATCTGCCTAATAGATTTTGGGCAGAAGCACTTATGTCTACTGTATACCTGTATAATAGAACTCCTAATAGTTCTATTAACTTTATAACGCCCTACGAGGCTAAATATAAAGCTAAGCCTAATATAGCAAATATAAAGATCTAGGGATCTTTATGCTATAAGAAAGAACCAAAAGAGTTCTTAAAAAAGCTAGACTCTAGGGTTAATCCTTATTATCTGATAGGTTATACAAGTAATAACCTATATCGTCTTGTAGATCCTAGAACCAACAAAGCTACTTTAGCTAGAGATGTTAAAGTAGTAGAAGGAGTCTACTACAAAGATAAAGACTCTATAAAGGATCTTCAAATAGAAGACGAAAATAGTCCTAATAGTCAAGAAACTATTAGAGAAAGCGAGTCTACTATAAATAGAGAAATAGTAGACAATAAGGATAACAAACTAGCTACAAAAAAGCATCCTAAGGTTGTTATAAACAACAAAAAGGACAGAGAAGCTAGTAAACTAAAGCTAGGTATTAACAGCTTTAGTGAACTAGATATAGAAGACTATCTAATAGAAGAAGTCCTATATACTAGCAAAGCTATAGATGATCCTAAGAACTATAAACAAGTTCTTCTACACAAAGACAAGGATAAATATCTATTAGCTATAAAATTAGAGCTAGAACAACTAAAAAAGAATAATACCTGGACTTTAGTCCCTAGGCCTAGTAGTCCTGTACTAAAAGGACGTTAGGTATTAAACAAAAAATACCAAATAGACAAAGGTCTAATTTATAAAGCACGCTGGGTAGCTAAAGGTTTTCTACAAGAAAAAGACATTAATTATAAAGAAACCTTTGCTAATACTAGTAAGCCTAATATAATTAGGCTATTACTAGCTATAACAAGCGCTCTAGGCTGGGAAATATATTGCTGGGATATTAAACAAGCTTTTCCTAATGCTCTAATAAATACTACTATCTATATAGAGCAGCCAGAAGGATTTAAAGATCCTAATTAACCTAGCAATTATGTATGCCTACTAAATAAGGTATTATATAGCCTAAAGCAAGCTAGTAGACAGTAGCAGAAGCTACTTTCAAGTCTATTAGCTAAGCTAGAATTTATTCCTTTATTAACATATACTGCTACCTATATTAATAGCAGTAAAGGAATAATAACTGCTACCTACGTAGACGACCTACTATTATTTGCTAAAAGCAAGCAAACTATAGATAGGCTATTTCAAGACCTAAGCAATATCTCAAGCCTAGAAATTAAGAATCTAGGCGAGATAAAAGAATTTCTAGGTATAGAAGTAATAAGAGATAAAAGTAAACAATCTCTTCTTCTAACACAAGAGAAATTTCTTAGTAGACTACTAGAAAAGTTTGATAAGGAAAATATTAAACTTAGAGAAACTCCTCTACCTCCTAATACTAAGCTAGAAAGTAATAAAGAACTAGCTAGTGTAAAAGATATTAAAAGATATTAACAGGAGATAGGCTCTCTAATATATATTACTATATTTACTAGGCTAGATATAGCTTATACAGTAAACTGCCTAGCTAGATATATGTCTAATCCTAGTATAGAACACTTTCGTAACCTAGACTATCTATAGGGTTATTTAAGGAATACTAGAGAATTAGGACTATATTATAGCCTAAATATAAGTAATAGAGAGCAATCTTTATCTAAAGAGACTAATAAAACTATTAATCTAGTAGGCTCTACAGATGCAGATTGGGGGGGTGATTATACTAGTAGAAGGTCGACTACAGGCTATATATTCTTGCTTAATAATAAAGGAAGAAATAATAGCCCTATAGCTTGGCTATCTAAACTACAAAAAACAGTAGCACTCTCTAGTACAGAAGCTGAATTTATGGCTTATAAAGAGGCTACTAAAGAAAGTATATATTTAAATCTCTTTATAGAAGAGATAAGTTCTATTATAAATGTATTTAATAGAATAAATATAATATATACAGATAGTTAAAGCGGTATAGAACTAGCAAAGAATTCTACCTATCACGCGAGTACTAAGCATGTTGATATAAGGTACTACTTTGTTAAGGAAAAGGTGGAAGATAAAGAAATTGAATTTCTTTATCAGCCTACAGCAACTCTACTAGCAGATAATTTAACTAAGTCTGTTAGTATACAGAAAACATAGGACTTTAAGGTAGAAATTAACTTACTACCTAAGCCTAAAGGAAACAAAGCTATAAGGATATAATAACCTTATAAAAGCTTAGGGGGTTGTGTAAGGCTATAAGCTTTTATAAGGCTAATAATGTTATTATAGCTTATCTAATAACATAAAGCACTAGTGAGACGGCCAACCTAGTAAGCTGGCCACTTTTTCTTAGCATCGCGAACACTACGTACAAAATATAAAATTACTCTACATCCTCTATAGATTCTTTGTATAATATAGCTGTATTAGATTTAGAATCTTCTTCTGCATCTTTCTAACACGTATAAGCGTTATATCTAATCCCCTTATAATTGCTATAGCGTTGTTAAGCTAGCTAGATTCTTTTTTAACTACCTCTACTACTACTCTTTAAGAATATTATATAAGTAGTAGAAGCACTTTTAGCTACCTGCAATGCGCCTGCACTAAACTCTATTATACTGCTTATCTAAATTCACTTCCTTTTACACTCTCTACGCCTTATTAACTCTGCTACTTGCTCTTTAAGCTTTTATACGCAGGCCTTAATAAGAATATTTTTATATAGTATCTTTTTAGCTTCTTTAATAAGCTTTAAGAAGCCTCCTCTAGCTTCTTCTAGCAATTATATAATAGCATTACTTGTAAGCCTTGCTTATAAGCTAAATTAATATATATTACTTAGTGTTTAAGACTACTAGAGTGATTTTAGTAGCGCTACAAGTAGTAGCGTATAAAGACAGACTTTAAGGCGATTAAGAACCCTCTGCGCGTTAAGAGAAACTAGCCCTACTGCCTTAAAGGCCTTCTTGCAGTTTGTATACGTAAACACGTTAAAAAACGCGTCTTTAAAGGCTAGAAGAAAGCCTTCTTTATTAATATAGAAAACGCGTTGTAATGCTAAGCCTTATACGCGTTAGAAGTACTTTAGTTTTAATAGCGAGAAACACACTACGTTAAGTAGCTAAAGTATATATAATAAGTAGTAGGTATATAGAGAGTTAGAATCTTTTATATAAGGTAGAAGTTCTTAAAATCCTAGTTAAAGTAGGTCTTATAGCTGTCTAAGATAAGCAGCCTATATAACTCTACCTAACGCGACTTTATATGCTTATTAAAGTGCTTTAATTACTTAAGACTAAGCTAATTATTTGTCTAGCTATTCTAAGATATAGAGAGCTTCTAGTTATACAGTATTAAAGCCTCCTTATACTATACTAAGATGTGGACGCGTTCCTTATAGATAATAAAGGGCAGAGTCGCGTACCTAGTAGCGCAGATGCTTTAGATAACTGTAACCTACTTATAATCGCCTAGCTAGATAAGGTTTAGTCTTATACAATGCTTTAAACCTATAACTACTTTTATTAAGCTAATAACGCCTATCTAGAAGCCTGTCTTATTAAAGTTGTAGATATTATTATTAAGAACCTTATACTTAGCTTTTATCTTTTATATAAGCTTAAGCTAGGCGCTAATAACCTCTAAGTCTTTCTAGAGTATCCTCTAGCGATTCTTCGCTTAGTTAAAGGCTATCTTAAGCTTCTCTATACGCTAAATAAAGCGCTCTACCTAGTTCTTGCTAATAGGTGTTCTACTACGTACAGCTAGTAGTTTATCTGCGATATCTACTACCTTATAAAGCTAGAGGGCAAATCCTCGCGCGTCTAGGTTAAGGATATATTATATAATAGTTTACTTCTCTATTATAGTAAGCTTTAAGATTCTAAGCTGTATTTAGCGTTAATTTATAATTCTGTAAAGCTAATTAGAGAGCTACTAATATTATACACTAAAGGCTGCAGCAGCGCGTTGCAGGCTCTTAAATTAGCCTAATTTATAGGCCTAAAGAGAAAGATTAATTCTGCCTTCTTTATATAATAAGTTAGGCTTATTTTAAGATTGTATTGCACTTTGTACGTAGTGTTCGCGATGCTAAGAAAAAGTGGCCAGCTTACTAGGATGGCCGGCTTACTGGTGCTTTACGTTAGTACTAAAGAGTATTTAGAACGCGAGAAGGCTAAGACAATTATAGCTAAGTTCTAAAATATACTTAACTTAGTTCAAGCAATATAGCTAAAGCTTAGGTTAAATAAGAGAAATAAGTAAATAAGCACTATAAGAAGGCTACGAACTATAAGGTTAGTAATAAGGTCTAGCTAAGGCTTAATAAGTAGTACAGGACTAGCTGCGAGTCTTGCAAGCTTAATTAGAAAAATGCTAAGTATATAGTAATTAAGGTAGTTAATAGCTATTTAGTTAAGCTAGACAGTTTACTAGGTTACTACTCTGTTTTCTACGTTAATTAACTCTGCCCTGCTAACACAGACCCGCTACTAAGTTAAGTATAAGATAACTACTAGCTACTGCTATTATAAGTAGACAGAGAGAAGAAGTATGTTTTAGAGAATATTATTGCTAAGCAGCTTAAACTCTAAGGGCGTGGATAGAAGCTGTACTATAATATTAAGTAGAAAGAATATTACTAAACGTCTCTTAAACTAGCAGAACTGCTAGAAGAGATAGAAGCGCTAGAACAGTAGTTAGTCTATATAAAGGGCCTTTAGAATAGCGAGAGACGCCTGCTAGAGCGTTCTTAGCAGATTCTACCCTTAAGCAGAAAGAAGAAGAGGGGTATTATAATAGGCTAAAGTCTAGTTAGCTTATTTCTTAATAGGATCTTAGTTACATGCGCAGAGCGCACTGCTTATAGAATCTAGTTAAGCTGCTAGCTACCTAGATTCTGCACTAGCGCGCTAGGTAAATATTATTCTAAGCTGCTACCCTCTAAATAATTTTTAGACTGTAGCTATCTTTCTATCTGTTCTCTATTAAATACAACCTCAGTATACCTGTGCAATAGCTCCCTGAGCGTAGCTCCTTACATATAGTTATGTAATAGTGACGTTATAGTTACGTAATAGTGACGTTATATATAATGTTATTCTCTATTGCTTATCCAGTATTAGATAAGCTATAATAAAATTATTAGCCTTATAAAAGGTTATAGCTTTACATTTAATGTCTCTAATCTATCAGTCTACTTACTAGAGAGTAGCTAATTTACTAGTATTCTCTACTTTAGGATAAGAAGTAGCTGTATTTAGAGCCTTTAGTAGTTTGGATGTTACAAGGTAACAAGAAGGATCGCTCCTTGACGCGGGTCGCACGGTAAAAGACTATCAGGCAACTATATTAGAAGGTAGTTGATCTGTGCGGGGCACAGATCACGTAATTACTATCCTGCTAAGGCAAGCTATCTAGAATAGCAGAGGCCAAGAGGGATAGCAGGCTGTTACAGACATCCTTAACATCTAGAATAGAAGGGATAGCAGTAATAGCAATAGACAAGGCAACAAGGATATAAGAATAGAAAGGTTTTATTATTACTCTTATTATAGTTAACTTAAATAGTTTATCTCTTACATAGATTATTAACTAGTTATTCTATTATTTATAGAATTAGTATTGTTTACCTTTTAGTTAATATTAAAAACTCTTTTCTACCTAATTATTTCTACACAACACCTTATAGACTACCGCTTTAGTCTACCTCGCCTTAGTACAGACTAAGCCTAGAGAAGTATAGCCTAACCCTGTGTAACATTAGATATATTATTTATAGTACTGCTAGGTTTGCCTGTAGTCTCTCTAACAACTATGTAAAGGCGTAACTGTAGGCAATAGTGCTTGCTTTACATTACTTAAGATAATAAAAGATAGCTTAGATATTAACACTATAAAGTGTAAGTTGTTAGAAGAATTATTCTTACCTCTTACTGTAAAGTAAGGCGCACCTTATAAGTAGGTTAAGCGCACATACCTATACTAGGAGCAGTAAGTGTCTCGCATCCCTTTTAGCCTAAGGTACTTCTAGAGTATCTGTTACAACTGCCTAAGCTATAAGAAGAAGGTTAGTAGTAGCTACTCTTTTGCGTAGTCTTGCTAGGCACTCTTTAGATTTACTTCTATCTTTAGCTTTGTAAAGTGTGTTTATTACTTAAGGTATCTAATCTTAGATACTAGCAGCTAGTATATAGGCATGCAACAGCCTACAGGTAAAGCTATAAGTTATAATATTACTATTATTACCTATCTTATTATAAAAGGGTATAGTAGTGCTAGATAGTATAGCCTTATTATAGTGCATATGCGCAGTATAAAGCTCTATTACTAGCTAAGTATAGTAGAAAAGTAGATTCTCTACTACTAATTAGTATAATCTAATAAGTAAGGTGCTGCGCGCTTTTCTATAGTTAAGTAAAAGATTATATAGAGGCTACTCTTCTTTACTTTAAAAAGTTTCTAAAGGTTTTTTAGGGTTAGAGGCCTCCCTCTTAGAGAAGTTCTTACTATTATTATAATAGCTTTTAGACTTATTCTAGAAAACACCTTAAGTATCTTTTACTAGAGAAGTTTATTCTCTTATATAGTAGTTTTGTGTTAAGCCTATTACTTAATTATAGATTAATAAGTAATACTGTAGTTCTAGTCTAAAGAGGTATTAGTTACTTAATAGGCGGCTTACTTACCTTATGTATTATACAAAGAGCTTATCTTCTTATAGCTTTAGTAGAAACACTTATACTGAAGTGTTTAAAATAGAGTAAAAAAGGGCGTATCTATAGACTTAGAGAGGGTACAGGCTATTTAAGAATAGAATACGCCTACTATAGTTATAAGTGTATAAAGTTTCTTAGAATTTATAAACTTCTATAGGAAGTTTATTCTCTACTTTATATAACTATCTAAACTACTAGTTTAATTTACACGTAAGGACGCTAAGTTTATATAGAGGATAAAGTAAGAGAGAAGCTTCTATATAATTAAGAAAGCCTTTTTCTCTAATAAAGTTTTTATACCCTTCAACTTAGAGCTGCTAATAGTTCTAGAATATAACTCTTCTAGACACGCACTAGAAGGTACTTTTTTCTAAAGAGGCTTAGACAGCGTACTTTATATAGTTACTTACCTATTATATAAGTTCCTTGCTTACAAATACAACTACTTAATCTATAATAAGAAACTCTTAGCTATAATCTACTGTTTAAAGGAATAGAACGCTAAACTTTAAAGCGTTTAAGAATTTAAGGTTATTATAGATTATAAGAACTTTAAATATTTTACTAAGAAGTAAAAAATAACAGAGCGCTATATATAATAGTTAGTTAAGCTATTAAGATTTAGAAATATAAAGATTAGGTACAGGCTAGAAAAGAAGAATATACAGGCTAACAGCCTCTCTAGACAAGACTAAGATATGCTATAAAATAAGAATAATAATAGGATTACAAGTAGAGAGTTTATAATACTAACTTTAGCTTATTAATAAGACAGCGTATAAGTTACTGTATTACTCCCTCTAGTTACACTAATAGTTTTAGATACACTGCTCTAGCTACTAAATAAACAAGAGTTTATATAGAACTACTAGGCTATAGTAGTAGCTAAGAATAATCTTTATTAGAAAGTGCTCTAGTCTGTATAGAAGGGATAACGCTTATTATCTATAACTAGGAAGATAGCTGTATTCCTAGAAGACTGCGTAATTAACTTAGATAACCGCCTTATATAGAGAATATATATCTAAGTACCTAAATCAGAACTACTTTACATAGGCATAATTTAGATAGCTTACCTATTCTTGTAAACAGGCTACCTAGGTTAAGAAAAGATATATAGAATTATGGTAAGAGAATAGTACTAGCCTAATATAAGCGATAATATTAGACGCTTTATATAGAACTATAAGCTTTATAGAAAAAGTACTCTATAGAGAGATAGAAGACATAGTTATTTCTACTCTCTGCTAGTTCTAAATTGTATGTAGTAGCACTTAATAGTAGACTTTATCACAGGCCTCTCCCTTTTAGAAGAAAAGTTAAACCTAATAGTAGTAAAAGACTGCCTTAGTAAAGCTATAATCTTAATACTAATACAGAAGATAGAGAGTTAGAATGTAGCCTGGGCCTTTATACAAGAAGTATACTACTACTATAGCCTTTCTTTCTCTATTATGTTTAATAGAGGCTCTTAATTCGCAAGCGCTATATAGAAAGATATTTATAGGTTGTTAGGTATAAAAAGAAACTTGTCTATAGCCTACTACCTATAGACTAATAGCATAACTAAGAGAGTAAATAGCGATATTAAGGTAGTTATATAGGTATTTTGTAATAATAACTAAAATAACTAGGCTACGCTATACCTAATTCTTAAGCTAATACTTAACTCCTATATAAATACGTCTACTAGCGTCTCTTCCTTCTTTCTATAGTATAGTTACTATAATACGCCTTTCTCCTAATAGAAAGAATATAAATATATAGATAGTAATAAGATAGCTAAGAAGCCTACTTATAAGAAGGCTATAGATATTATCTAAACAATTGTCTCTACTATAGAATAAGCAATTGCAGCTATATTGTACACATAACAAGAATAGGAAAGGCAGGCAAATAAGGCTAGAAAGCCTGCCTCTACTTATAAGATGTAAGATTAGGTTTAGCTTAACCTATAAGACGTACGCACTACACAAGCTAGCAAGAAGCTAGACTAGAAGAGTAAGAAGTACTAAGTGTTACGCGTATAAGACCCCTACTAGGTAGAGCTAGCTGTTTCTTAGGAAACTAAGTTATACTATATTAATAAGATTAGACTAGCTACTACTAATTCTCTACTCTTATAATAGACTAATAATTTAAATCCTGTAGTAGTTATTATATAAGATAAGAACAAACAAGAGAAACACCTTAAATAGTAAGTAGAGAGTATTACAAGTAAGAGAATACGTTAAGGAACTAAGCAATATTTTATAAAATAGGTTAGATTTTAAGAAGCTATATAAAAGCTTAAAGGAAATCTAGCTAATACTGCTACTTTACAGTTCTAGCTAACTTGTATATAAGCTATACAGTCGCCCTTAGGTTCTCTTTAGAGAAGACAGAACTGCTAGCAGCAAAAATCTAGTTATCTGTATTAACTAACTTCTCTCTAGTAGAAGAAGTATAAATCGCTTAACTACCTATATAAGAATAAAAACTAAGAAGAGCTTCTTCTTCTCCGCTATTAGGCGCTTCTTAACTAATAAGACTACAGCGTATACTATACTTAGTCTAGACGCAGTTAGAGTAGGCGCTATTCTACTCTCTAAAAATAGAGATATAACTAGCGAAAGCAGTAAAGAGCTTAGCACTACGTACAGTATAGGCGCAGTTATTAGAGTAGCTAGCAGAGTTAAGAATACTATAGGTATAAATAACAAAGGCCTTAACGTATAAGTTGCAACCAGTAAGGATTTAGTAAGCGTAGACAGTATTGCAAGTAATAATAAGAGTGTATTTATAAAAGCTAGCACTCTAGTAGCTATTATACAGCGACACCCTAGCTAGACAGATAAAGAACTTAGCGACATAGTAAATAGAAGCCTAGTAAGATTAGTAAAGAAAAGAGAGAATATAGAATAACTGTACAGAGGCTATTAAGAGTATATAATAGAGCTTATTAGTAATATCACTATTAAGAATGTACTAGACTAAGTAGTTATTTATATTAATAGCGTCTTATACGTTAATAACTACAATAGCAGCAGTAGAGTAGTTACAAGTAAGTAGTTAATAGGTAATATTTTAAAGGTTAGTTGCAGCGTTAACGTACGTGCTGTTAGCTTAACCGCTAGTAGCAAAAGCAAGATAGTTAGAACTATTAGCAGTCTAGACGCCTTAAGCAGAAGTAGCTATTATTAGAATATTATATAAGAGGTTTTAACAAGAGAAGAGAAGTTAGTATAAAAAAGCAAAGGTTTAAAGAAGAGACACTAGTCTTATATATCTAAGAGGGGACGCTGAAATCCCCTCTTACTATAAGAAGTAGTTAAATAATAATAGCTAAATCTATATAAGAGGCTTTATTTACTATTAAAATAGATAAATAATAACTAATATATATATGTAAAAGTTAGATTTACTGCAGATTCTAACGTTATATTATAAACACTCTCTTACTATAACGCGTCGCGTATAATTCTTAGAAGAAGAGTATTATAAGAGGCTACACTGTATTAAGTATACTGCTCTAGTTATATAATGTACAGCTTAGCGCTAAATAAAGCAGTAAGGCACAAGGCCTATAAGAGGCGAGTTGTACGCGTAAGGAGTACCTTTCTTCTCTTATCTTTCTTCTTCTATATATAGGACAAATGCATACTTGTTAGCAGGCCTCTTTCCGCCCTTAACAGTAGTAAGAACACTATAGAGTCTAGACTTGAATAGTAGAACTTTCTAAAAGCCTTTTTTAAGACTTAAAGATAGTATAAGCAGTGTTATCTTTAAGGACTAGAAAGACGCACCTATACTTTTCTAGAGTCTAATACTTATTATTTCTAAAGGCTTAAAGACACCTTTAGTAGCACTAAAAGGTTAGCTACTTAGTATTAACGTAGTAGTTACTAGCTTAGGATTTAACAAAGTTAGATATGATAACCTCGAAATAATAGAAGCAGCCTGTAGAGAGATAAAATAGGCAGATCTAGACTATTTAGCTCTATTTTAGGTTTAGATAATCTATAAACGTCCCTAATAACCTAGAACAGGCTAAAATAGGGTATTCTAGCCTATACCTAGGCTATCTGCTTAAACTCTAGAAAGGTTAACTAACTTATATTTAAGTATAAGTAGGAAGTAGAGAATTAAATGAATAAGTTAGAATAACTATAAAAGTACTAGGTATAGGCTACTGCGCTAGTACAGGCAGCAAAACCCTAATCTTTAATAACGCAAATAATTTAAAATAAAGATAACGTAAAGCATCACCAAGCCGGCTATATCACTAAGCCGGCCACTTTGTCTTAGCATCACGAACACCACGTACAAAATATAAAATTACTCTATATTCTTTATAGATTCTTTATATAACGTAGCTATATTAGATTTAGAATCTTCTTCTGCATCTTTCTAATATATATAAGCGTTATATCTAGTCCTGCTATAGTTACTACAGCGCTGTTAAGCTAGTTAGATCCTTTCTTAACTACCTCTACTACTACCCTTCTTAGACCTTGTACGAGCAGTAGAAGTACTTTTAGCTACCTATATTACGCCTGCACTAAACTCTATTATACTACTTATCTAAATTCGCTTCCTTTTGCGTTCTCTACGCTTTATTAACTCTGCTACTTACTCTTTAAGCTCTTGTACGCGGGCCTTAATAAGAATATTTTTATATAGTATCTCTTTAGCTTCTTTAGTAAGCTTTAAGAAGCCTTCTTAAGCGCTTATTAGTAATTATATAAAGGAATCCTTTATAAGCTTTAACTGCAACCTGAATTTATACGTATTACTTAGTATTTTAGACTGCTAGAGCGTTTCTAGTAGGGCTACTAGTAGTAGCGTACAAAGACAGACCTTAAGGCGATTAATAACCCTCTGCGCGTTAAGAGGAACTAATCCTGCTGCCTTAAAAGCCTTCTTACAGTTCTTGTATATAAATACGTTAAAAAAGGCGTCTTTAAAGGCTAGAAGGAAGCCTTCTTTATTAATATAGTAAACGCGTTAGCGTGCTAAGTCTTATACGCGTTAGAAGTACTTTAGCTTTAATAGCGAGAAATACACTATATTAAGTAGCTAAAGTATGTGCAATAAATAGGCAGGCATACAGAGAGTTAGAATCTTTTATGTAAGGTAGTAGTCCTTAAAATTCTAGTTAAGGTAGCTTTTATAGCTATCTAAGATAAGCAGAGTGTACAACTCTACCTAACGCGACTTTATATGCTTATTAAAGTACTTTAACTACTTAAGGCTAAGCTAATTATTAGTCTAGCTATTCTTAGATACTAATAGCTTCTAATTGTATAGTATTTCTTTCTTCTTATACTATGCAGAGATATATACGCGTCCTTTATAGATAATAAATAGTAGAGTTGTATACTTAGCAGCGCATATACTCTAGATGTTTGTAACCTACTCTCTATTACCTAGCTAGATAAGGTTTAGTCTTATATAACATTCTAAGCCTGTAACTACCTTTATTAAGCTAATAACTTCTATCTAGAAGCCTGTCTTATTAAAGTTGTAGATATTATTATCTAGAACCCTATACTTAGCTTTTATCTCTTATATAAGCTTAAACTAGGCGCTAATAACCTTTAAGTCTTTCTAAAGTATCCTCTAGCGATTCTTTGCTTAGTTAAAGGCTATCTTAAGCTTCTCTGTACGCTAAACAAAGCGCTCTGCCTAATTCTTACTAATAAGTATTCTACTACGTACAGCTAGTAGTTTATCTGTAATATCTACTACTTTATAAAGCTAGAGAGTAAATCCTTACTCGTCTAGATTAAGAATATATTATATAATAGTTTGCTTCTCTATTATAGTAAGCTTTAATATTCTAGGCTGTATTTAGCGTTAATTTATAATTCTGTAAAGCTAATTAGAGAGCTGCTAATATTATACACTACAGGCTGCAGCAGCGCGTTACAGGCTCTTAAATTAGCCTAATTTATAGGCCTAAAGAGTAAGATTAATTCTGCCTTCTTTATATAATAAGTTAGGCTTATTTTAAGATTGTATTGCACTTTATACGTAGTGTTCGCGATGGTAAGAAAAAGTGGCTAGCTTACTGGGGTGGTCAGCTCACTAGTGCTTTACGTTATAGGATAAAAGCACACTTGTTAGCAGGCCTCTTTCCGCCCTTAACAATAATAAAGTACTTCTTAAATTAGGCGCTGCGGCGACAACAGTATTAGTAATTTTATAGTAGTAACTATTAAGAGAGTAAGAAACATCTATTATATTTTACTTATCTACTATCATACAATTATAAAGGCATATAAAGGGGTTCTTCTATATATTAGTCTAAGTACTAATAGTTTTTTACTTAAGAAAGTCGTTCTCGCTACGTAGTGGGGGATATTATAAATGTGTGTGTATATATACCTATGTATTGATATATGTGGGAGGTGGAATACCTCCAGCTCGTTTCTTACATTTTACAGGTATATGCTTTTTTCTTGCTTTCCCGTCACGCTTCATCTCCATTTTAATATAATCTCTCATGTCCCTCCCTCATATCCGTATACACATCGGAAACAAACAAACCCAGCCTCAAGATCAATTTTCACAAAAAAGCACCCATTACCAATGCAGAACTACTGAAAAAAACCTCTAGTCCAACTTGCCCCTGCCCCCCCTGACAAGCGTCTCCTCGGACGACGCACCCCCCTCCCCCCTCGTACTAACAACATGAAAGCTAAAATCCAACTCACCCACCAACTCCCTCACTGCCTTCAACAACCTCTCAACATCCATATGTATACACCTCGTACACACACTCATGACCGCAAACGCCGCATAACCGGGTTCAGCAACATGTCGCAAGTTGAGTATCTCAGGGTCGACCAACTCGAGTTGGCTCGCGAGGTGGGCGCCGGGGGGTGCGTGGAGGTAGGGGGGCAGGGGCTGGGCGTTTGTGATGGAGGAGGAGAGCAGGGCGAGGAGAGAGGTTATTTCGTGAGAGGTTATTTTTGCGGTGTGCATGACGTGCCGGAAAGAGGTGAGCCAGTGGGGGGAGGCGGGGGATGTGGATTGCGAGGTGGGGGAGGCTTGGGTGAAGGCTTGGGAGGCATAGCCTAGGAGGGCTGTGTAGTTTACGATGCTGTGGTTGTTTGGTTGGTTAGTTGTAAGTTTGTTTGTTTAAGCGTTGTTGGTACTGTTTTCTTTGGGTTTTTTTTGAGGGACAGGGACGTGATAATACGTACTTTTCAACGTGACGGATAATCTTCTCGTACTCTTCTTTTGGGAACTTGCCTCCGAGCGAGAACTCCCATTTCACGAATCCAGCATGCATCTTCATGCCCTGGAGGGTAAGCATCTGCTTGGCAAAGACCTTGTTCCGCGCCTTGACGAGCTGGTAGCCTGGACTGTCCTTGTCGCTTTCCTCGTCGCTCCCGAGTTCTCCGCGGATGCGACCCATGACCTGCTCGTGCATAATGGAATACAGATTCGCGGAGAGATACAATGCGCCGCCGAGTTTCTGACGGAGCGCAGAGTGTTCGGTGATAGGGTACGGGAAAATAGTCCAGAAGAAAGCGACTGCTAAGCCGCCGCAAACGGTGGCGAGACGGTAGGGTCCCAGCTCGTAGATTGGGTATGCGGGCTGGCCTGTTGTGGCTGTTGCGGCCTGTTCTCCTATCTTGCGTACTTGGAGTTCGTAGCCGATGATCATGGTAGTAGTGACCACACTGATCATGCCGACGATGACGAGGTCCATGCGCTTCAACGGAATGTAGAAGCCGATTGCGACGAAGAACCAAAGGAAGACTAGGATACCTGGAGTTTTCTGCCCGGGAATGTACCATATGAGCCAAGCTACTATCATTGCTACGGCTGTGCCAGCGATCCGGAGAATGAATTGGAAGATGGATTGACCGGCTGTGGGCGTCATGGAGATGGCGACCATGATAAGCGCCCAGACCAAGCGTTGTTCGACGAAGAATTGCTGCGTTGGGCGAAGGAAAGCGACAATGGCAATACTCATCGTCGCACACGCAGCGCGGAAACCAAAGGACGACTCTGGACTTCGTAGGAAACGTGAAATGGCGCGAATATCGTTGCCAAACTTTTCCCACGCGTTTGCAGGTGGGAGATGCTCGGGGTCCTTTTTCTCTTTGAACGCTTCGCCCATGAAGACAGTCGTGTTGCTCCTGTCGAAGCCGGCAACTGTTGTTTCGTCTTCGGAAGTTGAGTCCTGGCTCTGGAATATGCTCTTTGCCCACTTTTTGAAGCGCCGTCCGCCAGGCCAGATGAACCTGCTTTTCGCGGTCGCTTGGTCGTGCTCATCCGCGAATTTGACAAACTCGATGACTGAGCGACTTGTCGAGTTCAAGAGGAACATGACGTAGAGAACCATGAAGAGCTGTCGTTGATCTCGCTTTCGCGTAGTGATGCTGGGTATGAGCTTGAGAGTTTCCTCGTCGAGTGCTGATGGCGATGAGAAGTAATCATCGCGAAGCTTGATGCCCTTGGTTTCCACCCAATGGCGAAGTGTAGGCTCCTTCCTGCTGAAGAAAGCATCGGCTTGCTTCTGCATGTACTCCGCAAAGCCTGCTTCTCCTGGTTTGATAGCGTCGCCCTTCGCTTCAGTATCATCCTGGTTTTGGCCCTTCTTCTTCTTGGGTGGTTTGGCAAGCTGTAACTTCAACATGACGTGTGCAAGTCCATCATCGAGAGCCTGGAAGATGTTGTTAAAAGGCTCATGAACAAACTGAAACATGTCGTTCCATTCCTTGACAGTCTGTCTGCGAAGTTCCTCGTCGTGTTCGTCCTCTTGACCATCCCAGTGATTAATTTCAGCTGCACGCTCAAAAAGATCCATGACAGACCCAAGACCCAATATAGGGAGCATGATCGACCTCAGGTTCTTGAAAATGACCTCGAGATCATCTGGGGTTAGCTTCCCATGAGCAATTTCGCGTTTCGCAAACGGCAAATCCGCGGCAAGCTTGCCGTGCAATACTTGCAGTGCTTCAGTCATCTTCTTGATAGCCTCCACTTCGGGCCTGGCTTTCGCCTTCTTCTTCCCATCGCCGTCCTCTGGTGTGTACTTCTCTCCGAACATATCACTTGTTTCCAGGCTGTGAATGTAACCCTTGTGCGCACCAAGTGTGCCGCGCAACAAGCCAATATAACCCGCTATCTCTTTCATCGCCACCGTCCGCGATGTAACAGGAATGATGAACAAGCTCACTCCCGTCGCGATCGCAAATCCAGTCAAGAAAGCCTCCAGAAGTCTTTGAATAAAGACCTCGCATTGCGGTACAGTTTGAAACAGAAAGCCATTGGTTGCCGCAACATTGACTTGAATCGCATATATGATGGACGGAAAAGCCAGTTGTGGGAACTTGGCCTTCATCGTGTTGATGGCCCAAATCTGGAAGAAAAGCCATACTCCAAGAACAGCCGATTGTGAGGAGTTGTAGCGTTGTGGTGGTGCTCCAGGTGTGGTGGTGTGTTGTCGGGCCTTCACTCCCGTCCAGACCATAAGCATTGCCAAAGCCGAACCAACACATGTCGCCAATATGTTCATCGTCATCGTCTGGATGAACTTTGCGCGCGGCATGATACAGAATCCAAGGATACTGACGATAGCCGTCAGGTAACCCAACGTGGTGAATGTTTGCGCAACGTCCGTGGCCTGGTACATTGCCAGAGCAATTGTTGGGGGTAGTGCCGCCTTGCCCATCATCATGAGCGTAGGCGCGTCGAGACCGAGTTTGTCCCATCCGGCTTTCAGTTTTGAAGGCTTCTTCGCTTTCTTGTCTGCATCCTTTTTGTCCTCTGTATGTGTCGCATCTTGGCGATATCCGTCCGATTGTCCCTGTTCCCCATTTGGTGTCTCCCTTGCTGTCTGTGTAGAATCCGCCTCTTCTTTGTCCACAGTATTCCGGCCCGTCGCGGTTGACGCCATTGTGGCGCAAAAAGCTCAATTAACCACCCAGGAATATGTGAGAGAAGTAGAAGATTATATCAAGCGACTTTCAAAACACATTGAGATGATCCTAGGAGTAGATCCCTCAGCAAATCCCCGGACGAGCCAACCCGACCCTCCGCACGTGTAGTCGCGTGCTGCGCTTGGCATTTTTCCCGCGCTGGTCGACGTCATGATCTGTGATGTGAGTGGCTGAAATGTGCGCTAAGCAGAATTTAAGGTTTTTAGTGCACGTTATATCCCTGTCTTTCGGGCCTACCGTTCGTAACTGCAATGTTGGCGTGAGGCATGGGCACGCAAAGAGCCGACCTGACTAGTCCAATCTGCTTTTGTATTGGTAGTATCGGACGAAAAGAAGAAGAAGAAGCCTGCTAAATTATGTGATCTGGTATCTTCCGCTATGTACAAGCGTAAAAAGCAACCTCTTATACAACAATGCGCTCGAAGCTATACTTGGGCACACGTTTGCTGATCAGCATACCCATCTCTCTCTTGCTTCGCTGCTCCTTCCTTCCTCCCTTGCCACTCTTCACCTTCTCCACACCTTGGTCTGCCTTGGCACCAAGAGGCAGCATAGGCAGATCCTCTTCTCCACTAAGCTTGCCAGCAACACCGAATGGTTTGCCCCGTCCCTCCAAAGCTTTGTTAGAAGGCTTCTTTGATGTTGGCACAGTGGAAGCGTAGCGTAGGAACTCTGAAAGCAGACCGCGTATGAAGTGAGCTTCGAAGAATCCACTCAGTGCTACGGAGGCATCCTTGTTCAATGACTTGAGCATATCTTCGCCGGTCTCAGAGGTAGAGATGGTGCCAACAAAAGCCAACCAGGCTCCTGCGCCGATGGCATCGAGAGTGGTAGAGAGGGAAGCAATAATAGCGACTGCATGGTCGTCCGGGTCCTCGCCTGAACTCTCGATAGCAGGAGACTCCGCTTCTACGAAGCCGAGTGGCGAAGACCACCCGCCGTTCTTCAGCTCCAGATGCAGAAGGCGGATAAGTGATTCGAGATCTCGGCGCGGCAATGTTGAGCGGAGAGTTGCACTGACTATTGGGGCTGAAAAGGTATGGAGTCGGATCAAAGCA
Source organism: Alternaria brassicae (assembly GCA_004936725.1). NCBI lineage: Eukaryota > Fungi > Ascomycota > Dothideomycetes > Pleosporales > Pleosporaceae > Alternaria > Alternaria brassicae. The sequence goes on from CM016507.1 coordinate 2,725,750, forward strand.
GGTCGCAGCGTATAGCTTCGTGTCAATAGGCCATGATCAAGCATTGACAAGGCATGATCGATTTCGTGCGAGGCCGCTTCAAGCTCCGAAGCAAAGTCAAGGTCCATCTCATCCTCTGATGGGTTGGCGCCGTTGGTCAGAAGCTTCGTCGCTTCTTTGTCCTTTGGTTCATCGTCTATACCCTGAATGAGAAGCTTGATAGCTTGAACAACCTCGCCTACTGGTAGGAACTGAGTGTGGTTGAGGACAGCCGAGAGGATATGCAGATCAGGATCGTATTCGACCAAAGCCTTAACGATATCCCCGTCCACAACAGCCGATGTGAGCTGTATTTGCTCGTTTGCTCCCTCAAAAATTGCCCGTCGAATGGACTCCTTCGTGAGATGCCCAGTCTGGAGAAGCCATTGAAAGACGTTTGGTGGAAAGAAGCCAACCCTCAATTGTCCCTGTGGTTCCTCTTCTGTAGCATCTACCCAGTAGAAAATCTTGCTCAATGCGTAGAGTGCATACTGACGGTATTGCTGTTCTTGGTTGCCAGGGATGGTCTTGGGCATTTTCCATTGAGGTAAAACGTGCTTTGAAGGCTCATCATCAAGCTTATCGACCACCATAGCATCCTCGTCGGGAAGGCTCGGTCCCCCTCCGTTCGTTAACGGTCCACCGTTTACCTCGTTCTCATGTTTCTGCGCTACATCGGCAGATTCAAGCTCGATACCCAGGTCTGCTGCGAAGTATTGCTCGAACTTGACGATCTTGCCCTTAGCAGCATACTTGTTCAGCTTCCATTTTCGCTCCTGCCACTTCTGGTAGTCGTTTGTGCTAAGAGTTGACTCGGGTGCGATTCCTTTGCCGATGGCATCGATGAGGAGAGTACCCTCGGTCTTGGTCCTTTTGCGCGACGCGGCACCTCCAAACTGCATACCAAATACCTCGCCCTCTCGTGCAGCTACAACCAGTCCAATATCGGCGTAGTAAGCGACCAGACTGCAAGGAGACGATGTTTGTTGGTCATTTTCCGCCTGCGTGTGCTTCCTCTTCTTTGACGGACTAGTAGAATCTAAAGTGGACGGGCTAGGGCTCATGGAGTGGGCAGCTTGTAAAGAATTGTACTTGACATCGAAGACTCGGCATGTGTTTTGCGACGTAGTGAAAATGACGTCCTGCGAGGTTCGGAAGAAAGAGTCGACAGTCAACCCAGGAAGAATGAACTCTGAGTAGAGTTTCGGCACAGTTCCGGACAAGTCGTAAGATAGCAAGTTTCCACTTGTTAGTATGTGAATGGCGCCGCTGGAAGGATACAGAGTGATCTGGGAAGTGGAAGCTCGAGCGGTCGGAGTCTTCGGTTGCGGCAGGTCCAATGAAAGTAGGTATTTCAGCGGCGTGAGCTGATTCGTAGTGAGGTCGGCGGATCTTGGCTGTACTTGAATAAGTGTCAGTGCCCTCGTTCCTTCCGGCTTGCGGCCAATAACACAAAGGACCTGAACAAGGTCCAGAAGGTCTGAGGCCTCGTCTGGCGTGGGGTCCAGGAGTGTGGCAATGTCTTGTCGATTTCGTAGGAGCCCTCGTGTAACAGACCTGGCACTGGCCAGTGTGATGTGCTCAATCTCTATACCGGTGTCGCTGGACGGCAGAAGTGTTTTCAAGTTGGCGATCCATCTAACAAGCTGCAGATCCGCCGACAGAGACATGACATGTCCGTTGTCGAAAGTCGCCAGTACGTCATGTGTCGCATGCTGGGCTGAACCACTAGGTGCAACAGGCAATAGGCCCAGTGTAGAGACGCGCGCAGCGTCAGACGGCGTGTGTGAAGTTTTGTTAGTCTCGGTATGGTCGCCGGACGACTTGTCGTGAAAGCAAACCAAGGACGGCTTCTCGGCCGGTGACGATGCAGCCAAGGGGACATAGGTGAAGCGCTGGGTGGAGGTCTTGGATGCGCCCTTGTGATAGATCGAGTACGGGGCGGATGTAAAGGTTGCGCTTGGCGGTAGCGCATATGAAGTTACGAGTTGGGGGTTTTGAAGCTGGAAAGGTTTTGAGCGCATATCGCATATCACAATCTGGCAGTACCTACACTGTATATGGAAACACCCTCGCCATCGACGCCGACTGCGATCTCAGTGCGCTTTCTCTTCTTTATGCCGCTAAGGCTGCATACTCCAGCAGCGTGAACATGTCCATTGGTGGAGCCGATCGGTTTGGACAGCGACGCCAACGTAAACGGAGCGCCAATCGGTTGGTCGAGCGACATGTTGTTTGCCAGACCTGATTGTGTGATAAGACGAGGTCTGCGTGAACCGTAGGATGAGGCGCGTGCTTTGGTTGCGCAGTCGAGTATCTTTCGAAAAAAAGATTGGAGCTCCGGCAGAAAGGCGGGCGGTGCGGAGTCTTGGCGGAGGCCAAAGTGTGGCTTTAGTGGCGTTCCTTAGCGCGTCACGTCGCGTGTCCCGGGAAGCGTCTCCAGATCATTGTTCAAGGCGACGGCGATGACGCGCCTTTCACCAGCAACTTCGACCGTTATATCCGCCTACCATACTGTACCAACAAAAAATCTGTGCCAGTTCAATGTCTGAAATTGCCATATAGTCTTAGAATCTGTAAATGGCCCTGACAGCGGTACAACCCGCAATGAATCTAGAGGGCAAAAACGTACATCCATTCTTCACCAAGCCTTCGAGTATGCCAGCACAGCATTATCAAACGTCCGTCAGCTTACAAAAGTCGCAGACGGCCACGCATCAGAATCATTACCCACCGCGAACGGAAACCTCATCGACGACACGCATGATGACGCAGTATACGCCGAGACAGACCCCAATTCAGCCCACGTGCAGAAGAAGAGGGCACGAAAGACCGATCCTGTCGAGGGCAAAAACCTAGCTTCTCACTCCAAGAACCAAGCGTCCCTGGACAGATTCACTCGTCCACCACCAACACAAAGTGCTAACGAAGCCAATGTGTACAACACAAGCATACCTGTCGAGGCTTTATTGGAGGTAGATCCAAATCCCCAACGAAGAAAGAGGCAGAAGACAGCCTCGCCGGAACCTGTTTCCACTACAACGACGTTGGCGCAACCCGAGCCGGATGCTTCCAACTGGCACCACCAACTGCAAGCGGAAGCCATGCGGTCAGTCGGGGTGCAAAGAATGTCGGAACCGGCAATTGACCCTGCAACAAGTATATTCCAAAAGCATAGGCATAATTTGGAGCAAGCTGTGGAGTCTGACACGCTGCCCGTGGCAAACCTGGACGATGCCGTCAACCCGGATGATACCGCCCCAAACCAAGTTACGAAGACGACACCAAAGAAACAGATAGGAATTACGAAGAGTGGCAGACTGGTTTCCAGTCCAACAAACCCAGCTTTTGAGGCGTTACCAAAGAAGAGACGGGGACGGCCGCGCAAGGAGGCCAAGATAACTCCCACCGTCACAGTCATACGGTACGGCACAGACGCAGCAAGTCGATCTGCTTTGGGCCAAAAGATTGAAGATATCTTGAACGCAAAGAGGAAGCAGGCAGCGCGTCCAGCAACTCAAAAGAAGGCACCACCGAAATCCGCTGGGCCGACGCATCCTTTCTTTCTCGGCAAAGCCTCAAAAGATGATCCTCCTGCCAAGATCGTCATGGAGCTGCCACCGGCAACCCCAAGGAAGAGCGCTTGTACTCCAGGAAAATTGCGCGCTGAGATTCGACGAGACCGATCGCCTGAAGGTCCGCAAGCCTTCAACAGAGGGTTGCAGTCGAGTAGGGTGGGAAAGCAATCTGGTTTGAACGAAGTCTCCTGGCCTACCAGTGAGAATGCGCATGTCCGCAACCTTGATCCTACGACACAGCGTCTGGGCAATGCGACATATTTGCAGTTATCTCTAAGACCCCGCAAATTGAAGAACGCTGTGGTAACACTCCCAGATCACGAAAATGTGGTTGAGAGACTAGCGCAAAACCTCAAACGCTGCGATGGGGGCAAAGCTCAGTTGTTTTCTGAGTTCCAGCCCCCTGATGATGTTCGCTTACCCAAGAGGCTGCTTACTACCGGCGCAGAGATACGGCGTAGAATACGTGGGCAACTGATGGTTCGGTTGTCTTCGTCAGGTATACCACAAGATGCTCGACAAAAGTCCCACCCAGCCGTTAGAGATCTTTACCAAGGGATTGAGAGCACTCTCACGCCGTTTGACGAAGGAAGATGCGAGTCTCAACCCTGGACTTTGAAGTACAGTCCCAAGTATGCGTCACATGTTTTACAGACAGGTATGGAGGCAGTGGTTCTCAAAGACTGGCTACAAAGTCTGACGGTCATGGCTGTGAGCGGTGCATCGAAAGTGGCTACTACACTGGATGGCAAGCAACCCCCGCGGAAGAAGCGAAAGAAAGCTCTAGACGACTTCATTGTGCCGGACGATGAAGGAAACGAGGATGAAGAAATGGTTATGCTTCCAGTTGCGGAAGGGGCAGGCTTGCCTTCAAGATCTTTCCGGCAGCCGCAGTGGATACGTAACAATAACGTCGTACTTATCAGCGGGCCCCATGGCTGCGGTAAAAGTGCCGCTGTACATGCTGTGGCGAAAGAGCTGGGTTTTGAGGTCTTTGAGATTCATGCTGGTATGCGCCGTTCGGGAAAAGATATCCAGGATAAGGTTGGTGATATGACTGCAAACCATCTTGTGAATCACAAACGCAGCGCAGCATCTATGCAAGAGACTGTTCAAGCGGCGGACGATGCGGACGACAACCGGGTAGACACTGCTCTAGAAGACGATATAAATAGCGGACGGCAAGCGACCATGGCATCTTTCTTCCAAGTAAAGCCTGGAACAGGGGCGGTCAAACCGAAGGTCAAGGCGAAGGCCCCTGGGGTTAAGAAAGGCCCAGTACCCTCGGCGCAAGCAACCTTCCCCATGGCACACGCATCGCATACGTCACAAAAGCAATCTTTGATACTCATCGAAGAGGCCGACATACTTTTTGATGAGGATCAGCAGTTCTGGGCTCAAATTACCAAAATCGCCTCTTTGTCGAAACGTCCGATCGTCATCACCTGCAACGACGAGCGTCATATACCCATGCAAGATCTGCCAATAGCAGCCATTCTCCGCCTTCGACCTGCTCCTGTAGATCTGGCCACCGACTACTTACTCGTCCTTGCCGGTAGGGAAGGCCATATCCTGGAGCGACAGGCTGTAAGAGAGCTTTACGAATCCAAGGACTATGATCTTCGAGCTAGTATCATGGAACTTGACTTTTGGTGCCAAATGTCTGTTGGTGACAGGAAGGGTGGCCTGGAGTGGATGTACCAACGTTGGCCACCCGGAAAAGACGCAGATGAGCATGGTCAGATACTGAGAGTCGCCAGTGAAGGCACATATAAGTCTGGCATGGGTTGGCTATCACACAACGTCTTCGAAACTCAAGACAACCCGGTATTTGACAAAGAAGAGGAACTTTTACAAGAAGTCTGGGCGGGTTGGGGTATCAGTCCGTCGGCTTGGGAAATCCCCGAAGCAAATGGTACATGGTCATCTAGAGAACCAAGTACTGAGTGGTTCGACCAGTTGGGAGATCTTATCAGTCTTGATAACTACGCCGACTCACTCAGTGCCGCAGACGTGTTCTGTCGGATCGATCTACCTAACTACGAGTCCAGCTCTGACCAACCAACCGACTCATCTCAGCCCCCAATTACCGACAAGGCACGCCTTAGCTACACGCTCGCCGCACCTCTGCTCCAAGTCGACCACAGCTCCGACTTCCTAAACCTCGACACCGCGTTCTCTACCCGAACCCACCTTCTCATCCAACGTGCATACCCGGATCTGTACCGCAGCCATAGCCTCTCATCAACCCCCAATCTACGCACAGAAACCAACTATGCTCGCGCCATCCTTCACCACCGCAGAACCTTCAATACTAAAACCACCCTTACACGGCCCGACTTCGCCTTGGCCCTCGATCCTCTTGCTGACCCATCCGACCAACTGCTTTCCGAACGTTCTTCTTTCATTTTCATACCATCCTCCTTTGATCGGAACTTCAATATCATCACACTTGACTTAGCACCATACGTCCGTAGCATCGTCGCGCACGAGCTGATCCTTGAGGAACAGCGTGTGCGGATGTCGAGTGTACTAAACACCGCTGGGGGAATAGGAGGCAAGAGGGGCAGAACTACAAGAGCAAGTCGCGTGGCACTTGAGGGAGGTGTTAGGGAGACCAAGAGAAAGGAGAGATGGTTTGATGCTGACGTGGATTTTAATGCTGTTATGAGGACGGCAGGGAGAGAGTGGGCGGGGATGGGCTGGAGAGGTGAAGGGTGGAATGAAGAGAGTTCGGGAAGTTTCGCGGGAACAAGGGAGGGAACGGCAAGTCTGGAAGGAACGCAGGATGAGCTTCATGATGGGGATGTGGTGATGTAGGGTTTGCAGAGTTCAGTCAAAGATCATGATGAATAATGGAATATGTAGATGTATGATGTGTTGGAACGTTTTGTTTGCCTGTTCGTGGAAGCGTTATACACGCAGTTGGTATAGATGATTATGCAGATAAGAGGGACAATGCTATTGCTACTACTACATCAAATCAACATGACACTAAGGGAACATTTGGCAAAGATGAATTGTATCGGTAGAAGGGGGTCGTTCTATCAAATAAAAAGCATCTTGCTTCTTCATATGTAGACTAGTGGACCAGTATTTCTAGATGAGATATGAATGACAACTGATTCATTTGTGAGTGAGACTGACATTCCGAGACATGTGAATAGATAGTCGCTTGTACTGATGGACATCTTTGGTCCTTGGCTACGAGCGGCGTTATAAACATTGTCACTACAACGCTGTGTCATGCCTGAAGCACGTTCCATCGTCTTTGGACGTAACACATTCGGTCAGCGCTTTCCATCCAGTGCGAGTGCTACTTCGGTCCGTGCTTTAAGCACCAGCACCCGCTATTACAGGCCATGTAGTTATTTGCTCATTCTTGCCCTCCCGAGCTTCTCCTCTCTGCCTACTCTCCTCATCCTTCCACCCTGAGCCTTCTTAACTGACTGTCACTTTCAATCCCCCCGCCAACGAACCAATCTCACCGAACCTCAGTGGCCGAATTCGATCAGCAATCCCGCAAAACCCAGTGTTCACGATAACCGCCATGGCGAACCTTCTTGATCTCCCCGATGAAATCTTCCAGATGATTGTTCATGAACTGTTCATCATCGCTTCGGAAAGTGCAGCCCGCTCTCATTTCTCAGACAGCTCCTTCCATCGCTTCAGGATTGGTCCCCTTTGGAAGCTACGAAGTGTCTGCCGCAGCTTCGCTGCAGAAATCGAGCGCGAGGTCTTCTCCCAGCAGCCAAAATAGTTCTATCGCGAAAACTCTAACGTCCAGTGCCTCATAGAGAGATCCTTACCTCGCTACATAATGCAAGTCTCTCAAAATCTCAGCAGTGTGAGCGAGGGAGTTCTCCCACGGCTGCAATGTATGGCTCACTATGTTTGGGACTATGGCGATTGCGAAGACAAAGAGCAGTGTCCCGACATCATCGAGAAGACTTATACTGGTTTGACCAAAATACTCGACATGCGCGCACTAGACTGTGCCTTGTGGTGCGATCGTGTGGAGGAATGCCCTTGCTCCAATTGAGACAATACTGTCTTTCCTCTGCGACTCCCCTTTCAAGACAGGTTTTGCGCTGCTATAGCCGCCGGCGCTCACCGTCTCATGTCCAACATCCTCCCAAAGCTTAATAGTAAGGACACAGACCAGTCCATTCAGACGGAACCCATCTGGTTTGCACTTCAACTGGGTCACTCGACATCATTCTCCGTCACCTCCAGACTCGGTCCCCGTCTGGGCAAATCTCCCTCACGTAGAACATGTTCTCCCTGCCCAAGTGCATCGACGCCGCACTCGGTTGGGAGAAACCTGCCGATGCTCAGCTTCTGTTCGACTACTACGAGAAGAATTTCCCTGTCCCTCAGAGGACACCTACAACAGATGGATCTCAGCCGCTTCTAAGAATCACTCGAGCGAGCAGTTGCAAAACCTCAGAGCCGTCCTGAGCTTCAACACTGGTAGCAAGAAGCTGATCGGACGTGGCGGTATTGCTGCCGTGTGCAATCGCGGTAGCTTTGCGGCCACTCAAGAGGTCCTCCAGCATGTAGGTGATATTGATCAAGGAACAAAATTGACAGCTGCTATCTTTATCGCTATCAGATCTAGGCGTGTAGAAGCAGTACAGGCATGTCTTCAAGCAGGCGCCAACGTCGACCTTTCGGTATACTCCAACAATCGGACCAGTGGTAAGACCCACATCACACCTCTCGAAGCCGCTATTCGTCAGAATAATAACTCTGTTGCGGATACCCTCATCGAAGGTGGTGCAACTATCCCACACATCTCGGGGTGGCCACTACATGGGCGCACGTACCACTTGCTGCATGAAGAGGCCTCAAAACTCACCTGTGTCCAGCTGCCCGACGTGAAGCATATCAAGCTCCGTAGCAAGGAGGATATCATGGCGCTGCAGTATTAGAGCTCGCAAGATCAAAGCACACCTTAGAGGATATCTTGTCGTTGGTCTCAAGCATTTAGAAACAAAAAGCTCGGCGGATATCTCTGGGCCAGTGTTCAGAGTACAAGTCGTGGAAAACGAGATGCGACACGTAGCGAATCGCTCTGGTAGAAGTGTCTAATAAATGACGTAGGCTCAATGAAGAAGTCTGTATCTATCCTCCTGCAAATCAGTGCTTCTTTCTGGTGATGTGCTAGATGTCAAGGTTCGCATGCTACGTTCGTATCACCTGGTTTTCCAGTGCATAGAGTGCGTCAAGTTGCGTTCATGGTGCTACTCGTCCATTCAGTTGTCATCAAGATCTTTGTTACTGCGCTACCAACCATCTCCATGACCCAGCTGTTGGTACCTTATGGCTGATGGTCCTTTGGGCCCGCATCAAGCCTATCATCGGGCAGTGTCTGCTAAACTCCGTCCTACCAAGTCTTTCTATTATAATTCTACACATCAGGTTTATTTCTGCTTCCCATGCAAGTTCGATATGGCCAGGTTGTATGATACGTGATTGCTACAATATAGTGGTCGTCAAACTTGAATTGTATGATAAGCGATTATGCATCTGTAAGTCCGACTGAACAAGTCAGATTATCAAACGACTTGCAGGTCCATATAACCTCGTCTTCGTAATCGAATGGCGCTGGCACGGAAGCACCTCGGACTCAAGATACGTACAGGCAATCACCACGGCGGATCTCCCTAGGTGCCTGTCGCATAGACGTGAAGAACGATAGTGAGACTGGCTATATCGAGGATAGTATCAGTGACGTGGTGAAGTAATGCGCTACTCACGGCTGCGCAGCAGGTGATGTTGCAAGTTCGTTTATAAGAGGAAGTCGTCTTCCACCTTTCCGATCCTTCCAGAAAGCCTCCTATCTGCGGTGGGTGCTGTTCTTGACATGCTTTGGGAATTCCACCTTTGATACATCATATGTTCCTTGGAGATCTCCACGAGTTGTGCGTAGAGCAATGTTAAAAAACAGTCGACGAAAAGATGAAACCTGTTGGTAACGTTTAGTGATTGAAACCCGGCGAGCTTGCATACCCAAGCTGACATGAAAGGTCAACCTCAGGCTCTTTAACCTTGGATTACTGCGCTAAAACCTTCAAGGCAGTAGAACGCAAAGAATGCATCCGATGATGATGACAACTCGTTCTAGGTTCGCCGTTGTATCTCAGGACCTCGAAATAACCCTTGCTCGTCAGGCCCGACGTCAACCGACGTAGTGGCAGGACTTCCAACGTATTGGAAAGCGTTAGTTGTCGCTGTAACATGACTGCACCTAGATAACGCTTCTTCGTCGCTTGAGATCGCCATAGGTGCTCGCCCAATGGCTTCCAGAATCTCCACGTTCATGGGCCGACTTACCAACAACGGCCCCTGATACAGGATGCTGCTTTACGTGTCAAGCTGGGCAGGTCGTAGCGGAGCTTCTTGTGGCTCACCGTGCGCGGCTTATCGACGCCGAGGTACGGGGCCCATGAAGTTATTGGGGGATATTGCTGTGTCGAAGTAGGCCTTTTGACACCAACGTGTGTGTCTTTGCGGACGCGATAATAAGGCCTTCAATCTGAAGTGTTTACCGACTGACTTCAAGTGTTCATTGAAGCATGCGGGATGGAAGTTGACGCCACCGTATCTCTCATGCAGCTACTGCTGGACAGGCGGCCAGTGTCGACCTTTCACCCCACCATATGGACTTGCAAACCCGCGCAGCCTCTACGGAAAGATTGACGGATGTGGTATAGGCGGTGAATGGGCAATCCGTTGACCTCAGACTCGGCAAGAACGAAGGGCTCTTGTGCACCATCCAAATCTGCGGAGTCAAATGTGATAGGAAATCTGGAGCCTGTGAAGTGGCGGGAACATAGTATCTTGTTTAGTCGCGCACTCGCTCGAGGAGTCAAAGGCATGTGTTATACCGCACTCTCGACCTCATGTGTGTTTGGGATACACCATAGCTTCGGACGCCGAGACTATACACTCACCATATCCTTATCATGGACGAATTCAAAGCACTTTTCACTAAGATCTTTTTGGGCCACTTTACCGAAAGCAGGGTTTTGCGCGACCATGCTTGTTGAGAGTAAGAAGTGATGAATTGAAACTATCGGGTGAATTGTTTATATAGTGCCTCACGCTAGTGAGGTTTGGCAGGTGGGATTAACAATACATGAGATGGCTCCTTCTCAACAATGCTAACCAGCTCAGCCACAGCATCTCGGTGGAAGGACGGAGCTGAACCTCATTGCTCAGGTCTACCCAACTGCTCTTGCCGTTTGCATATCTTTGCCTTCGTTCTTAGTACATGTCGTATCAACGTCGCGCTGTGTGTAAATAGTTGGACGATTGTTCCGGGTGATTGCGTCAGTAGCAATGATCTTGCATGAGCACATAAAAGACAAGGCGATCTTTTCCCCAGACAATGTGCGTAGCCTCCCTGCCTTAGGATCAAATTAGTAGCCACCATGCAAAAATGTACAGTAGTCGTAGATGACATCTCGCAGCTCGGCAGGAAGGTGGCCAAAAGACATAGGGGCGATGCGATGCGCGTACGATTTGTTCGACGTGGAGGCTGGACCTTTTTGGTGGCGTAGGAGCGGCTCTCCTCACGCGCTCTCTGCATCTTTGCATCCTGGAATTGTAGAGCCCATGCGGAATGGTTGGATCCTTCCACAGTTGGCGCCACACTCTGGTCCTGCACCGGTACAACCACCGTCCTACGCGCTGTGGGTTTTGGTTCATTCGCTGCAACGTAGGCAAAAAAGACTCGTCCGAATCTGGACACTGGTTTCTGGAATGGCCAACCTTTCCACATGTCTGGCACTGTCTCGACGTCGAGCGCTTATCAAAAGCTGTCGCTTGTGCCGTATGACCGCTGAGAATCACCCCTTTCTTCTCGACGAGCTTTTGTGCATCGCCCAGGCGATCAAGAGCCCATATGAGCTTCTTGAATGTCCATCGAGCATCGACAATATGGACCTCATTTTTGGAACTCCATCTCTCAATAAAGTCGTTTGGGCGGCTGAACTGACCGTTCTGTCGGTATCTAAAGTTGTGGATCTGAACTTGGTAGATTTGCTGTAGTAGATAGCACGCGTCGTTTTTTACCCCGAGCATAGGGCCAATCTCGTGCTGCCGACTGTGAAGGACTGCTTCGGCTTCGGGGTTGGACACCATGAGGGTCAACGAAGTTGGATGAACGCGACATGCTAGAACCTGGTCGAACGGGGCCTTATTTCTGGTGATACGATGCACAATCTCTTCGTTTGTGATACTGTCAATCACTCCGCTGGCGAGGTTGTGGAGACTAAACTTGATTTCGTAAAATTGTTGATGAGATGTCTTTGTGGGTGCCAGATTGGAGGTACGATTGTTCAGGTCAAAGGCTCTCATCGCCCGAACTAGTCCTTCAGTTTTCCGGTTGCGTTCTTCGGCTTTCCGCTGGGTTTCGTCTAGCTTCTGCTGGGTCTCCTCGAGCTTTCGTTGACTTTCTTCGATTTTTCTATAAATGTCCTCGAGATATCCCAGTCGTCCATCCGCGTGTGAGACTGCAGGGCGTAAATCGTAAATATTTCTCTCTAACTCCTTGAATTCCTCCCGTTGTTCTTCGTTAAACCGACGCAAAAATCTTTCGAGCTTTGCATCAATGTTAAGTGAAGAAGCCATTCTTAGTTGTTGCAGGGTAGGAGAGAGTGAGGTGAACGAAGTACACTGTATGAGACGATATTGTTCGCGTCGATTTAAATCGGCAAGTAAAGAAAGAGGAGATTATAATGCAAATATTCGTATAAATCAAGATGTAGCGGAGACAGATTGACCTTCTTCATACGCGCACTTGGTCGATACTTGACTATTCATCGGCTTGACATGGAACGTCAATCCCGAGTATGGTCTCCGCATACACGTGAGTTCCGTAGCGAGACTTACTCACCCTCAGGATTTGAGTTTCCACTAGGACATGCACGTTTCTATTAGGAATTTCGAGTGTTTTGGACGATAGTGTGCTTATGGTCACCTCCGTCGTGCTGAGCCGTGTCGGCGCCAGACCCACTATCTCTGCTCATCCAATCCAGATGATCAGCTATGGCCGAAAACCTCCTCGCAACGCTAAGCCGTGATAGTAGCGTTGGAGAATGTGATAGACTCCCGCACTCGAAACGTGTTAGGTGAAGATAGTGGCTACAACAGCCGGCAATCTATCTCATCTCTGGTACGAGTTTACGCTAGTTAAGTGAGTTGGGGCTGGATTGAGCTTAGGCTACCTAAACAGGTAATCACTAGCTCCAACTCAGCCTTGCCACCACCTATCAAAACAACCCAATCTCAACCCAACCCCGCGATTCAACCAGCCTAGTCATCACCTATTGAAGTCACCCAATATCAACCCAACGCCGACCCATTCAATCAGCCTAGCACTCTAGCTATGCTAGCGTCTGCGCGTATGCTTTATTGCTCCAACGTTATTTGCTGTAGTTACCTCCATCCTGCTTCCTGTGGAGGAGGTCGGAAATGCTAGCCGACGTCACTAGCGGTATTGCGGACGCGTGCCCTCGCGGGAACGCGCCCACGCGACTGGAAGACGGGGTTCACTCCGCAATTGGGGCATGACGCTTCGGTGAACTCCAGGATGCGCTTCACCATAGTTTTGCGCCCATGAAAGTCAACTCCACAACAGTGAGCCGACGAAAATGCTATCGCAGTAGTTCCATGAGCGCACGCTTGCGCCGCATCACACACTGCGACCATGAGCTTATATCATGCATTGTCCACGCCTAACCATTTCCTGAGCTACTCCTGCAGCGTTTATCTCCTCGCAAACTGCCGATACTTGTAGCTCTCCATCACGCACTACCCTTGGTTGACAACGCTCAGGGCAACAGTATCGATTTATATCATCTATTGAAAACTCTTCTGCCTTCTCGAGCAACCCAAGTTCGCTCTACGACACGAACCGTCCAACATGCCTTGTCCTTGCCAGAATCTTACGAACACATTGCGGCGCACGCCCTCATCGACGCCTTCGCCACCTCGAACTATCACTGCAGCGCCGCTGTGAGTCTAAGACTTCTCATCGCCATTTGTGAATGATACAGAGGTCTATACAAACTTGACTGCTCAGAGTGAGACGCACGCTAATGGGTTTATAGTTTGCGACTAATCATAGTAGCAAAAACAAGTAGCGACACGACCACTTTACTCCAACAAGCAACGCCTCCATCACCTGATGCATATACGCAGCGTTGCCATTCGATGAGTGACGACTCCGCTAATGACACTTCGAGAAATGATACCTCACGCTGTGGTGTGCCATTCGAAAACTTCAGCGACGTTTATACTCTTAACATGACATGTTCATGGAAGAGCTACAAAAGCCTCAGAGACCATCTGCTCAGAGTTTCAGCCGACTATGCCAAGGCACACGATCAGAGCGAAGCCAAACAACCGCCCGCTATCATATGTGTGCAGGATCCACCACCCCATATCGTATAACACAGGATGTCCGGTTACCGTTGCGAATTTCATATTCGCCAGCATCTGGCACCCGAAAACTACCCGTATCTATACAGTCTCTCGGGCAAACAAACACATCTGGATTAGAGGATGGTGAAGCGAAAGGCGAATGCAGCGCAAGTCAAACAACCGTCCCTGGCAACTATAGATCTAGACGTGCGGATGGCGAACTAGACTGCGGTGTCGAATTTAAGCGAACAGAGCACAGCACGTAGTTTTAGGAGGCTGGCTGACCTCATGAGCTTACGACAAGTCGCATTCTTCATATGTGACGACATACTTGAGCGCGACACTCGCGTCATGCCTCACCATGGCGTTAACGGGCCATATGTCGCTACACTCTAGATCGATACTCAATCCGGTACAATCTGCCTACACAACATGAACAATCACAACAAGAATATAAATATTGTCGAGTCGAAAGAGAGGTGCATGCAGTCGGACAACGACATCCTCGTTGGAGACTCCAACCACCATCACAGACTTTGAGGTGGCAACACTGTCCTGGTCGCAGCTTCAGTAAACTCAGCGTCCTCCCAATTAGCTGAGGCCTTGCAAGAGACTGGTATGTAGACCTGTATGCAACCAGGTACAATCACGTATGCCCCCAGAATTAGAACAGCCTCAGCACGTCGAACCTCGATTGATATCGTTTTTCCAAGCATATATCTACGATCACCCATTCATAAATGCGGTCCTGTCAGTGTCAGGGGCTTCGAGTCTGATCATACTGTCATAAGGATATCCATCGATATGCAGCCTAGTTCTACTCCTCCCAGAACGAAGAAGCTCTATGCGGAGATCGATCATTCATCCAAACATGACCTTATCACGCAGATCAAGAGCTTTGTACGATGCCCCGACGACTCGGTGCTTGAGTATAGTGCGCATGTTGTTCAATGTATCGCTGCTGCAGATAAGCGTGTACCTACTCAACGTCTTGTCCAGTGAGCGAAGCCCCCGATGCCGAAGCAATTTGGGCAGAAGCTCGAGATCGAGCGTGAATCATTGCTAGCGGTGGAGGAGAAGCCAACGCCATACAACTTTAAGCTTTTCGAAGAGGCCAAGCATGATCTCAACAAGGACATTACGGCCGAGAATCGGAGGTCTTTTCGCAATCAAATAAACCGTTCTTCAGAGAGACTAAGACACTGCCATTATCTCTGGGCCCGACGAGCACAGGGATGGAATCAACCTCAACAAGCGCCTACTATGCCTGTTCTTCAAGTCAACAATGATGCTTTCGTAACGGTTGGAGAGAAGGCCAATTTGTACGCCCATATCATTTGGCCCAATGTTCGTAACCAGACAGATGGCGGCCCTAGCTCGACGACCTTGCCAGATTTCCATGAACGGGAGCAATATTCATGCAATCAGTTCGTAACGAAACAAGAGGTCTTCGACATCATAAAGAATCTATCCGACCGTAAAGCGCCCGGTTCCGATAAGATTAGCAATGAACTACTCAAAGCCTGCGGTAAAGAGCTCGTGCCAATTCTGGCAGACCTCTTCACCAATATGTTCAAGCAGAGTGTCCATCTCGAAGATTTCAAGCATGTCATCACGACTCTCCTACCCAAACCAGGCAAGCATCCAGCTCTCCCGAAGAGCTATCGGCCTGTCGCGATGGAGTCTTGCTTAGGGAAAGTTTTTGAGAAACTGATTGCAAATCGCTACAGATGTCTGGCCGAGACTCATAACCTGCTTCCAACCTTGCAGTTTGGAGCTCCTGGACTAGACACGACAAAGGTATTACAAGCGATTATCGGTCCAGTCTACACGGGTTGGTGTGTGAAGCAACAAACAACTATATTGAGCCTCGATATCACGGGCGCTTTCGACCGCGTCGACCGAGCAAAGCTTCTCCAGATTTTGGTAAACAAAGGCGTTCCTGATTGGCTAGTTCGTCTGACTGCTTCCTTTCTATCAGGAAGGAGCACGACACTCAATATGCTTGGAACTATGTCAGAGCCATTCTGGGGCGATATTGGCATACCTCAAGGAAGCCCTCTATCACCCACCCTGTTCCTCTTCTCCGCTGGCGACATACACTCGCTGTTTGGGAAAAACGACTATGCTAAGGCCTGAATCCACTGCTTCACCTACGTCGATGACACTTATCTCATGGTCACCTCTTCTACCCACGAAATGAACATCGCAGTCTTGGAGGACATGCACGCTAAGCTTCTCCGTTGGGCCACGAAGAATGGATACGAATTTGTCGAGCATAAATATTCACTTACGCACTTTCGCAATCGACGAACCTCTAAGGTGCGTGATTTACTTCCTGTCAACATTGCGCATTTCGGTGAAGGTCGTGACATTACCAACCTAGTCTTGAGAACTAACACAGAGCCGATGAGCATTCCTGATGTTCATGTAGGCCCTCGATTATGCTGGAGACAGCATGTCAATATTGTCGAAGCAAAGGTTGCGCGTAAGCTTCGTGCCCTGTTGCGCATTACTGGGTCGACTTGGGGAAGGTCACTCCACGATATGCGCGAATTATGTCGCACTACTATCATTCCCATAATCGCCTATGGATGCGGAGCCTGGTATATTAACGTCATCGACGGATCTAAAAGATGGAATATCCCTCAAGATCTCGTCAAGCGGCTCGAAGGTCTACAATACTCTTGCTTGATGCAGATCTCCGGGGCTTTCCATCACACTACAGTAGCGCGAAGATTCCCCAAAAGGAACTCTTCATCGATCCCCTCGTAGTGACGCTCGCGAGGCTGTCTATTGCGCAACGCTTCCGGTCGTTTCACGATGTTGATACCGAGCTTTCGCGAGATACACAAACGGATCGACATAGCAAAAAAAGCTCGGAAAGACCACCCTTACGAGAATCTGGATCAAGAGGCATGCAGAGTTGAGCGAGCCTCATTGGCATATCTCTGTCAAAGGACTTCAAATTCAAACGAAGAGGCTCTGAAAGATATGACGGACCCTCTTAAACGTAGGAAAGCCATCGACCTGTACCTCAAAGAATGGGCTTTCCACCAAAGTAAACATATTTGGGACATATATTGCCAGTCGCGACTCGTTCGAGGGAAAGAGGTTTGCCCAGCCTTGAATAGTGACTTTTACGCCCAACTGGACGACCGAAGTCTCAACTGCTACGAAGGCCTTATGCGTGCTCAAAGCACGATGCTTCTACACGTGCGAACTTCCTTCATCGGTCTCAATTCCCACTCTACACTCGATCAAGGTCTGTTTCCCTTATTCTTGGAACCTTGGCCGCTTATCTAATATGCTGTATAGTGCTCAGAGACTGCATACTGTCCTTGACTTCGTGACCGTCATACGGCAAAACATCTGCTCTTGGACTGCGAACTGCTATTCGAGCGACGCGGCGCTCTTGTCAAGTCGACCGGTCATCTCAGCTTCAGAACCCTGTTAACCAAGGATGCGTTTGAAACAACACGCTGGGCCATTATGCACTTCGGCGTTCCTCAGTGGCATTTAACTAAGAGAGACGCGCAACTTTGGACGGCTCCCAAGCCGAAGAAGAAGAACAAGCCACGTCAAGGTGGTAAAACCGCTCTCGCACTGCCCATTCATAGTCCACGATCGACTTCTCGAGGCTATTCAACACGACCCACCCTCATACAGCTATAATACCATCCCCTTCAGCTACTGTCACATATTCTCTCGTGCTTGACCATTTATCACACGACATCTATTTTGCCGCTACGTCTATCCCACGGCAACATCTTGTCCTCTACAACATCCTCTCTACCACCACTTTAACTTTCTCGCGACAGTACGCCTTAGAAAATAACCATTTCTCTACCACGACACTTCTTTTCCTACGAAGCACCTTCTCCTGCAACATAATTTCTACCACAACGACACCCTTCCACAACGACTCGCCTTTCATCACCACTCACCTTCTGCCGCGACGCATACCCCCTCCGTCGCCCACTAGGCTCTCTCCCAAAGGAACCTTCACCACGATGCCGAATCGCCGGCTTGCCTATAGCGCAGACCAACTTCTCCAGCATGCGCCTCCAAGCTCCGGCAATCCTCAAGATCCAGTGGCCGCGTTCGCAGTACGGTATCACCTTCATGGCTTTAGTGCCACACCAGCAGGTACAGCTTTGTTGCTGTCGCCCCACCCACATCGATGGCTAGTTATGCCTCGACTGTGGCCTAGCGCGCCAGCGCTGTTACAGTGTTCATACAGCTTAGCTAGAGCTTCATCATTAGCATCCCCTCCGGGCCTTAGGGACGGGGCCTACAGTGTATCATTGTTACGTGACGCGTTATCGCGTCGTCGCGTGACGTCATATTGTGTCGTAAGTCCTACATTCCGACTGTCGTGCGCTTTTATTGATATGTGGTCACAGATCGATTTTTTGAAACCAAGCGTGAGTGGTGAGTATTGCCAATCGTTGTCTCCTCCACACACTCCTACTGATGTTGCTCGCCTTGTAGAATCACCGTCCGCTTTCGAACAGCCATTTTTGCTCATCCTTTTTTTCGCTCACCATTTTTCTCAATCCCAGAAACACCACCTTCTCGCCCGCGCACAAGAAAAGGTATGTGCATCTGGTTTCTGAGAGCAACTTTGGCATTTGTTGACTTGATCAAACAGTTGCAACGCGACGTCATGACCATTGCTGACATCACCCAGAGATCGATGTATGCAGTTCTCAAGAGGTCAACGGATAGGCGCTGAACTAAAACTAGCAACAGCACCGCCGTCATCGCGATTACAGTACGAGTACCATTTCCATTGCCCGGGGGGCCTACGAAGATACCTGGATCTATGCTGTGCCTATCAACCCTGCCTTCTCAGTGCTTTGCTTAGCCAAGAAGCAGTCCTCCCCATGGCCAAGCCGTCGCGCAGACGCCCAACGTCACGTCACGTATGCCATATCCATCTTCGCCACCTCTTTAGTGCTCGGCTTACTCAACCAGCAGCAGCAGGCTCATCGTAGAAGCGCACCAACCTTCCGAAGCGTACTCACGTATGCTAATGCCATCAACTCCAGTCGCTCAGCACTTTGCTCACTCATAGCAGCAGGTCCTTTGTCGGCAGCAAGGACAACGTCCTTGCCCGTGCCCGAAGCCCATGTATGCTATGTTCCACGGCGCCACTCTTTCAGCATTTTGCTTACTCAAGCCGCAAGTTAAAGTCGAGCAGGAGACTATTCCAGGGGTTCCAGGATTCTGACGACGTCGAGGACGTGCAGCAGCCAGCTCTCGAAATTGTAAGTATACTTGTGCTAGTCTGGGGAACATGGCTAATGTATCTCAGGCCCTCCATGACATCCTCCAGGTACATAGCCTGCTCGTCGATCAGGGACCCCTTCACCATCCACATGTCGTGCACCCTGGGAATCCTGCTCAAGGGCAAAGGACCTGTCTGCCTCGCTCATGTCAGCCCTGGCCGGCATGATAGTAGTGCTGACAAGTAGAACCTGTAAGTATTTATCCTCGCTTTATTTGACTATAGCTAAATTTGCAGTGACAACAAAGTTATTATTTCGGAGCTGCTGTTCGGAGTATTTGGGAGTGAACCTATGGGTTAAAGCAAGGTCGTCTATGCGGCGCTGCAGCTGATACTGGAGGTTACTTTTGAGAGGGTCGACATCCGTGATGACCTGGGTATGCTCTCCTACTCCTTTCCGCCTCTTTTCTAGCCACTTTCAGCCCCGACTATATCGCTGCTTGACGATGGCTTTGTTGTTGCTGTTGTTGTTGGTGGTGATGGTGGTGGTTGTGGGAGGCGCGGGGCCCTCCAGGATCGGTCGATCGATCGGTCGGTCGATAGGTAAGCTACCCCTGCGACAAGACTCGAAGACCTTCTTGACTGACGAACTCGCTCTGCAGCTGCGATCATGTTGCACATGATGACTGGCATGATGATATTGTGGTAAGCCTCGATCTTCGGAGTGTTTGCTTGAACCTTTGGCTGATCAGGACAAGGCGTTGAAGAAAGGGAATGTGGAAGATACATAGGAGCCCTGAGGTAAGAAAAAAAGCAATTCCGATCTATCCCACATTTACTGACACGGGACAGCAAAATTCCGAATTTTGAGGGCCCATACAGTATCATGGTTGTCGCCATCGCCTCCAGATGGAACCACCCAGTTAGTGCATGATGTCATTTCGATCCTCTACATGAAGCTGACTAATGCACCGTTCAAGAGCAGACCTTCAGGCAGCAGAGGTTCTGCAAGGGCAGGAGGCCTGCTTCATGCTTCGAGCATGAGGCTTCAAGGACTACGTGAGTGAGCTATCTGTCAGGGCTGATATACATACTGAGCGCTAACCCAAGTCTAGGATACATGGCTTTGGTTTTCAATCACATCGTAAGAGTTTGTACGTCTTCGAAGCTGCCCTCCGCTCTCAATTAATTACCTTAGCTAACGTTTCTTCTAGATATATACAGTTGCATACAGTGAAACAAGGTGTTTGGGAAATACACCAACAATGAGATCAAATACAGTGTAATCAACAGCGTAGTGCCTGCATTTCAGCAGCAGCACGTTCAACAAATCAATAAAAAATTCCGACCAAAATATGCGAAGTAGACCATTGGTGGTGAGATATATGCATGGTGACGCGTTCATTCTTCCCCTAGCATTCAGCTGATGGGGTGGCTTACTCTACCTAGCGAGACTCGTGAGTACGGCCTTTTTCGAACCTTGGGAGTCGAGCGTCAGGAATTGGGCAACATACATAGTATGCGCCATGTACCGATGTCCATGGTTGTCGAATTTGTACTCACTCGGTTCGGAAGGATTGTAGCAAGTGAGTCACTTTCTACAAGCTCGCTGACCCATGGTAGACATCCCTGGAGCCCGCAGTCATGTGCGTCGGTTGCTGCCTTCGAGCTTGAAAAGTAGAAGTGCCACCGCCCTTTGCTGCACACTTCTCGCCGGATCGTCTCGACCCGCTGCCCACGACTACTATCACGCTACCACAACAAGTATGGCAGACTTTTATAGCCTTCCGCGAGAGCTTCGAGATCATGTTTACAAATTCTACTTCGAGATAGAAGACGGTTATGCATACAATCCTTCGACTGGGAAGCTGATGTCGGCGCGCGGCGGAGTTATTGACCTAGCCCTGAGGTTCGCAAGTCGGATTATCCGAGATGAAACTCGCGGATCAGCACTAGGGCTCAATAAGCTGCACTTCTCATCATATTACGATGATTCGCTGAGAGAGAGAGCTGGTCGCTTTCATGCTCTTCGGGGTATTAAAGAGTGCTTGAAGACTCGCTACATACTTCGAAAAGCTGCCAGATCAGGTTGCCTCGACGATACAATATACGCCCATATCGAAGCTTCGTACCCTCAATATACGTCGCTGGTCTGAGGATTAAGACCACGATGATTCGACGGATACCTGTTCAGCAGCTATTGGAAGAAAACGCCCTCAGAGTCGCATCAACTTGTCACGTCTACGCTGGATGCCATTGCCGCTCATCCACAATGCTTGGGCTTTACGGAAAATGCGGCCTTATGGGCACGGCAGAAAAGTGGATTTGAAAATCCCAGAGAGATCGTATCGTATGATTGTAAGCCATGGAAATTACCTACCGAGGAAGACATCACAGCAATGAATCTTCTTGTAGGACCAGGGAACAGACCCAATTCCTACCGATGGCACGAAATACGATATCACGACCGATCTAAGTACCGATTCTCGGCGGCTACTATGGAGACTTCCTTCCTGGAGTCGTTATCTCCAGGCATACAACTTCACATACGCAACGTCGTATTACATGAAAGAAACCAGGTTGTAGCTTGGCCCGAGTGTCATGCGCAGGGACTCATCAAGTTCTGTCAACATAACCCAAAGCTACGGATTGAACGAATAGTCGATCTCTGGAAAGTGATACTTCCAGCCGCATCGGCTCGTTTGGTGGACTGAGAGGATGAACCCCCTAGACTCGCCTTGCCTCCAACCAGGTGCGATTATGTGAGAGCCGACTAGGTAATTACTGGAGACCTTTCCCTAGGCTGTATTGCCGCCTGGATAATGGAAGTAATAGCCCTCCAATCGCATGGAATGCCATCTCAGTCTTTCCGCCTGGTCATATATGGTGACCTAACTCTGATGCAATCAACACATGTCTTCGATATAGCACAACGAGATGCTGCATGGCAAACTGCTTTCGAAGCGTACACATCCGATCAGACCATCCGGTCAACGCCCCCAGAATGGCGCCTTGTCAGAGAAAACAGTGCGTATATCATGCGAGGTTTTCCAGAAGCTTTACGCGCTATGTCAAATGGCCAATCGCCCATCAGTTGCAACTTTGACATCGTTCAGATGCCGGATCCGGAGCCACTCATCAAGCAGGGCCACACATGGACGTTTGATGAATGGGAGAAGAATTGGAGGGCTTCTGTACCCGCTGATTTCGACACCGACGTGCCCTCGTGCAGCTGGCTTAAGATCCAACGCGAGAACACACTGTCACGGCAAACACTCGAAGCTTAGTCTCTGGAAATTGGAGATATCTACCTAGGACTGAACTTGGTCGTGAATGCATTCATGCAAATTCATATGGTCCCATTCGTGTATCGAATAGATATGATGCGAAGGCCTGACGCAACGCACACTACCTTCAGTAGAGATGGCAGCACCAAGTAGCGGTATCATAAAGTTTGTTGGCATTAAAAATTGGTTGTGTTTGTAGTGTAGAGAGTTGACCAATAGTTAACGAATGCTTCATTATGCAATATACCAATACCAACAGCGTTATATTCCTCTCCTTTCCTTCTTGCGCCGCAGAAGGTTCCTTGACTCTGCCTTTTTAGCGGGTAGTGGCACCGTAATATGTTAGATAGTACCGATGAGTTGTCTCATAAAGTATATGAATACCCGCGATACCTGCGATTGCTTCTTGAGTTCTTTGGACAATAGAATCAATCAATGCCGAAGACTCGGGAGCCTTCTGGGCGAGTGCGTCTTGTCATGCAAAGAATCTGGGGTTGTCCGCTTTAGAATATCACGTAATCTGAAACACAGCTGATGATATTAGGATGTGAAGCTCTAGTAGAGATAGCATCAGCAGCCTTGAGCACCGCTACATCATCCGGAAGCCGCCTGAAGCCGATATCATTTGTCCCGAGATCTACCTTGAGCCCTCGCTTGCTAGCCAGCATACAACGGCATGTGGTGCCAAGTTTCCTTTGCCTTCATCTTCCTTTTTATTTTGTTTCCGCTGTACATACTGTGATACATTCTTGAGTGGAGTTAAGAGTCGGATTTACAAAACAATCTGGTATCAACTACGCTCATCTGAGGTAGTTATGCATAAGCACTACTGACGTGTTGTCAACATATGAAGCGTTGACTTCTGATCTTCACATCACCTTAGCTTTTTCAGGTAATTTTGTCATTCAGTTGCATCAATGCATGGATCTGTACCGCCTAGGCAAGCTAACATCCGAAGCACGTGCGCATACCTTAACGTCATGGTATATTGAGACCTCAAACAGTCTCTATTAGGCTCCCCCAAAAGGAGATATCAATCACGATAGCTGTCTAACCAGCCTAACTTCAAACCTACAACGCATCATTCAACTTACGACCCACCAAAACCCTTCTCCAACCCCCTCAGCCAGACCCCAGCCGCGTACGCCCCCGGATCAGGAATCTTACTCCTATCACTCCCATCCTCACTAATATACGTCGCCCGCCCGAACTTGGCCTTCATATCCTTCGTGCTATCCGCCTTTATCTCCGCAACACGCACGCTTTTCCCGAAATCCTTACTCTCAGCCAAGCAACTGATGAAGGGTATCAGCACATCCATGACCGTCCTATCGCCCTCTCTTGCACTAGTGTAGTTCTTCAGGTTCTCGAGAGCGGCAGATGCGGACGATGCTAATGTTGAAATATCCAGGGGTGCATTTTGGGTCAAGGTAGCTTTGGACAAAGCGTTTGTGAAGGCGGTGACGAGGATTGATAGGATGGCGCCGAGGGAGCCGCCGACGTCTTCGACATTCTCGCCTATGCTTTCTAGGAGGGCGAGGAGGGGCGGTGGGTTATTTTTTACGGCGTCGATGTTTGCGAGGATGGATTTGCACACTCCGGCTACAGCTTCTCCGCAGTCGCCGTCGCCCATTTGGAGGTCGTATTGTGTGATTGTGGGTTCGGCTTCTAGAGCTGCTTTGCACGCTGTGCGGAGAGCGGGGATCAGCGAGGATGGTGTGGCAGGTCCTTTGTGGAGTGCAGATTTGTCGGCTGCGGCGGCGTTGGCTTTGTCACGTAGCTCCTCGGTTTCCTTGTTGATGTTGAGGGGTTGGTAACCGTTCTTTGGCCATGCGGGAGCGTTTGTCGGCGCGTCTAGCAGTTCCATGACATCTTCGTCTTTGAGATCCATAGCTTTTGCCATACCGCTCATGTTCCCTAGTGTTATACTGAAGCCCTGGCCGTTGAGAGGTCTCTAGTACGCCGGCGTAGATGCGTGTTGGCACGATCTTCCAGTCGCGCTTCAGAGCTATCAAAGTGAGATTCACCATGGCGTCAAATTCCAGATTCGAAAGACCACCAAAGTTGTTGACGAGCATGACGACGTTGTCGTTGGGGTTGAAGGCGACGAATGCGCGGTCGGAATCGGAGGGATCGAGGAGGCAACGGAGCATTTCTTTGATCACGTCCTGGGGACTGGGCATCGGAGAGATGGTTCGTAGACCCTACCATGAATCAGTCTGCAACTCTTGGGAGAGCTTCAATGAAGCTGACGGAACTTACAGGCTCGTTGTGAATACCCATACCAACTACACAAGCATCGTCCTGCACACTCTCAAACGCGTCTCGACCGGGCACATGGCAATGGTCGAGACTCGTACCAATAGTGACAAGCTGCGAGTTACCCAACTCGCCAATCTTTCTACACCGTTCAAATGCCCAGCCTTTCTGTGACGCGGCACCAGTGAGCTTAATCACCAGTAAGTTACCAGCCAACCCTCTCCTTCCTACCTTTCCGCTCTTTTCGCGACCCAGAGCTGCGTCCTCTGCCATACATACGACGTCGACTTTATATCCTAGCGCCTGGCCCTTCTCCCTAGCAAGACCAAAATGCAGCATATCTCCTGTGTAATTCGTTATACACAGTATAACACCCTCGTTACTCGGGACATTTCTTATTCCAGCCATGATCTGCTTGGTACTAGGAGAAGCAAAAATGTCACCGCATACAGCCGCTGATAACATGCCATCGCCGACGAAGCCAGACCACGCTGGCTCGTGGCCTGAACCACCCCCAGAAACGATAGTGACCTGGTTCGGAGCATGTGAGAGATTGTAAACAACGCGATTGGTTTCGTCGAGCGCCATGTGCGAGTTACGTGTGCATAGCGAGCGGAGGTTATGGAGGACTACGCCTTCCGGGTTGGGGAAGAAATGTTTTCTGGACATCTTGATGGCGTGCTTAAATGTGTATACTGTTCTAAAGATCCAAGGCTGTTAGCGATTACAAACCATGCCATATGCCGTTTGGCAGCTGTAATGTCGAGTTGGAATGGAAGAGCCAACATACTTCGATTATGTCAATCCACACCAAAAGTACACGCAGCTCAAAATACTGGGAATGGAATCAAGAAAGTCAAGCCACACGACATAGCTTCAATTCAGCCGGCCACCGTGCCTTTTAAACAACCCCGCCGCATCCCCCGCCTCGATCAACATCATGACCACGAACCCCGCTCGTGGGCACCCCGTCACGCCTCGTCAAGTCAATTTTTCGGTCCTCAATACGCATCCAAGGAGCCTAAATATGCGCACATATTAGTCTGAAGCCTTGTCGGCATGTCTCGCGTAGCTTGAGTATACTGTATCCAGTCAAGTGTCATACAGGTGGGTTACTGCAACGTGGAGAGACGGAGGTGTTTGCGCCGGGATTGCTGCTTTGGGAATGCCGGGTGAAAGCTTAGCTTTTGTGGAGGAAGCTCGCATCGGTCTCAACGCCGAGAGCTACCAGATGTCGCGCCTCGCTACGAGACGCTATCGGTACCTGCAGTATCCACCGCCCTCCACCCTGGAACATGACGTCTGCAATGAATTTCATGGCCTTCGTGGGAGGCACGTGCAAGTTAGGGAAGACTTGCTCGATTATCTGGGTGGAGTGATTTTATGAAGAACCTTGTTCTTTTTAAGCTGTACCCACCTATACTACACCATAAGGGTTTACAGAGCATTCTACGTCGAAGATGTATGAAGAAAGTAACGGTGTATACATTCAGCGTAGATTCTAATTCAGGGATGGCAGAAGCCTGGGAAGCCCCAGACGCAACACAATAGCACACCACACCATGATCAGAAGCACCTAGTCAAACACAATCTTCTTGCCCTTCAGCAGTGTGCCGCCAAGCAGTTTGCCAACTGCATATCCGACGTATGCGCCTGTAACGATGGTGACGGGCCATTTCTGCCATTCACGGTCCCTGTATCCTGTCAGCCATGTTCGTTGTAGCAACCGTGTCGCATTAAACCTCGATCCTGAGACGGTCGGGCACTCACCAGTCGAGAGGGATAGGCACAGCACCCAGCCATGCGCCAAGTACGGTTCCGATCAACCCTCCGTATACTTCATCGATGGGCAGAAGTAGCGCGACAATCTGCCTCCAGGTGTCGCCGTCCACGCCGTGTACGTATACCAGGGGAAGCGTGCTCAGCAGCGCGATGTGAGCGCCACAAAGCAGGGTTTGCCAATAATGCGACGAGACAGGCGCGCCGAAAAGAACGAGGGTCGCAGTGAGGAGCGGTGTTGCAGCGATCAGGGCAAGGAGGAGGGATAGAAACGCCGGCTGCATCATTTGTCAGTATAGCTCTCTCGAATATTGGCCAGCTTAAGGCCCAGTATAGGTTTTGAAGAGTGTAGAGTATACGTACCACCAGCTTTGAGTTACCCCCTTGCTCTGTCTTGCCAGGGGCTTTACCCTTCTTCTCTGTGGGCTTCCTCGACGTGCCTCCTGTTGGTGGCAGGCATACTGCTACGAACGCTATCTGTAGTACAGCGAGGTAAGGAAGAGTGCTGAGGAGCGTCGATACCGGGTCGGCGACCAATGCATTGAACTTGAGGCCATAGACGGAAAGAACAAGGAGCGGGTGAATGTGCGTATAAGTGCGTGCCATGTCGTTCTTCAATGGCTCGATTGGCGGGGCCGTCGAAGGCTGAACCTTTGACGTCGCGTTTGCGTTGATGACAGTTGTGGTGGCCATGTCTGCGAACGAGATAAGAGCAACAACGACGTGCGGCGTTGACTATCTAGCAGAAATGACAATTGACAGAGTGTTGTAGGTTATAAGGCGCCAAAAGGAGCGGAAGTGGCGCCTGGCCTGATGGAGTGTTATAGTCGCGGTCGTTGCGGAGGAATGTCGCGGGTCGGAAAGTTTCGTGATACTGTCCGTGCTGCTCGCTCATTGGCCACACAGAGGCCGCCATTCGAGCACCTCCATGGTTTGTAGGACACAGCAGATACGCATCGGAGATGAGAAACAGTTCATCACTCAGGTCTTGACTTTGTTACAATTCTTGTGGTGTTCTGATCTTCGTGCTACATATATCTACTTCGTGACTACGAGAGAGTGGTCCTACCGCGACATCCCGCGGACCTTTACTGCTTCTGTTCTGCCTTGTTCGGTAGTAGATTCCTCAAGGAAAGATCGTAGACTACATCCTCAACATCCTTGACCCTGTACTTAAGCCCATCGCTGCGGCGGCGCAAGCTGTCGTTCTTGAGATTGAGAATCTGGAAACCTGCGTGCAAGTCCTTGACGAACTGATTGATGAGGAGCGGACGCTCGTAGTCACCTAGAGTGACAGCGTTACGTGCAAGACGTGTCAATTCCTCGACGAGCGTCATGAGAGAGTGCAGGTACTCCTCGAGCGAGAGGTGGAACTCATCGCGGTCCTTGAGATTGACAGGAACTGCCATCGTTAGCGATGCGCAGATGAAGCGGCATCTTGAGCATACTCTTGAAGATCTCGCCGAGCTCCTCGATGGTCAACAGACGGCCGCACTGTACCTCACCACCATCATACTTGAAGCCGCCGAGCCAGCCCCAGAATAAAGCGCTTTCGCACTTTTGTATTGTTAGTTTCGTCATCGCATATTTGCGTGCCTGGCGAGCTTACAGCGCCTTGCATCTGACGGCTCCACATGTTGTTGAACTTGTAGTATGGCATCTTTGACGCAGCCTGTGACAGCTTGCATACATCATCAATCACATTATCGATGGGTTCCTGAGCTGCCTTAAGAATGTCGGTTACTGTTTCCAGATCAGTTGTCGTGTTGATAGATGGGCGACGAGCGACTCACGCTCGTTTACAGGTGCCGAATGGGCTCTTGACAGCACGAAGGAGACGTTGCGGTCTACAATATATTAGAGAAGCATATGCTTTGAGTGTAAGGCGCCTACTGTGCTTCTCAAGTGCCTGTATAATGTCGCGCAGCTCCTGTCGCGTTGTGAGTACGCTATCACGTGCAGCTCCATCGACCGCCACTTACGTCCCGAGCGGCAGTGTCTTCGTCTACGCGCGCTTGTAGATCCTGGAAGATGGCCGGATTGACCATGCCTGACTTAGCTGCCATCTCGATGTGTGGGGATGCGATGATATGTTGTTGGAGGTAAGTCTGTGTAGGTGATTGGGTTGTTGGTCGTTTGTCACAGCAAGCTATGAAATTTCGGCCTCTCACTCTTCACCACGCAAAGTTGCTCTTATCCCGCCGCAAGCGTTAAAATACAGCTTCTACGCGTTTAGGACTATCTACATAATCGGAGAACAGATATTTACCTGCCATGAGCCAGTTATCTTTGCGTCATGGTATGCGCCGCATGGAGAGGATCAGCGGTGTATGCACGCACCACCAGCTTAGATACAATCGACCCACGACTTCGTTTGGTACATTTGTAGACTGCATATAAAACTATGCATCGACATACTCGGCCTCTCCTTCTTAGCAACTCCTCTGCACTTCTACCTTATCTAAGCCAATATGTTCTTAAAGCTCTTAGTCTAAGCCCTCGTAAAAGAAACGCTCGATTCTATAGGCCGCCTAGAAATGGTTGTTTGAAGCGCTGGCTACATAGACGCGCACAAACGCTGGCTAGACGCGCATCACAACCTTTACGGATATTAAGCAGCGAGTCAACAACAAAAATTACAATAAATACTTTACCATGAATGTAAAAATATGACTCTAGATTCCTACGCCGCGAAAGACGCTCTCTCTCTAAAAAAAAGGTACTTTTGTCTTGACTGCGAGTGTGGTAGCGTACTGCATGCTGTTACGAAAGCGGCGCAGGTTTGAACAGGAAGATGCTACAGCTGGTGCGTGATCTTTCCAATTCCACATTCTAAGCTAAGACTCTTTGCTACACTGGCATCGCATCAAGTCTCAAGAAGTACATTCTCGATAGCTGGATGCTAGCGTGGTCCAACGTACCCGTCTTCAGCATCGGTGGCGCCACAAAAGACTACAAAAAATGGTTAGTTGCACTTCCCGTAGCCCTTCTGACTACGAAGCTGTTAGCATGGTTCCACCAAGTCAAGAGCCGAACATACCACCCAGAGTTACAATGAGCAGCAGTGTCTCCGCAAAATCCTGCAACCGAACAGCATTTTCCATCAAATGGTCCACCAGCACATGTGACGTCTCCGTTGTTGTGTCCGCAGCTCCTATCGACCGATGGAATGTTGGACATTAGACACTTGCTCGAGGAGTCAATTTGACTGTGGCATGTTTAGCGCATAAAGCTCCTTGAGCGACAAATAGCAACTCACCATCCTTGACCACAGTGCGAGGCTGTGCTCCCACAATTCCCAGCCTTTGAGCAGCACTCCCCAAAACCGCTTCCAGTGCATGTTAGTTTCGCAAAACCTCCACACAAGCCGTCCGTAGTCACGGGAGGGCTGATGTAAGCTAGCGAAAGTGTTAAAAAAACAGCAGTTCTATCGCATAGAGGGGGCATACGTGCTTCCAGTCTTTACGCCCCAGATAAGCTTAGGGAATTCAGTCGGAGTGCAGATTCCAAAGGCCGATTGACAGCCGGCTGAGCAGTGGTCTTGAGTCTTGCCGCAATATCCCTTGGATGAACAACAATCCCCGCACGCGGAATTCATGCACTTGTACCCCTTCACACCACCACAACTTCCATCTGGAAAGATGTTGGATGGAGGAGTCGTGCTAGAGGCGTCGCATTCTCCAAAATTGGGTTGGCCGAACGCAATTCGTCAGCATATCGTAGAGGTACAATGGCGAGAACAACATACCAATCAGTACCACACTCCGTTTTACTCCCACCGCATTTGTTGTCCTTGCCACAACAATTACCGTAGGTGACACCGCAAGTATAGCCCTCACTGCCACCACAGCTGCCGTCTGGTGATGTACCAAATGTCCACGTTAACCACGTATCAGTTGTGTCCGACATGGTAGCCTCACATGCTCCAGATTAGCAGCTTGCTTTGGAGCAGAAAGCCGATCCTGATCCGCACATGCCGCTGTAGTTGCAGCAATCTCCCCATTTGCCCCAGCATATCTTACCGCCCGTGCTGGGTCCGCACTTTCCGTCCAGGGAGTACACGTCAAGAGGTGCTGAACAGAGACCTTCGTAACAGACATTGGGCGCGCAATCTTCACTGCTCATTAATCAGCTGGGTATTCTCGGTACGATGATAACAACGTACTCGGAGTCGCCACATTTCCACGTTCCGGCGTTACAGCACTGCTTGCCGGTACCCAGACAAGAAGCATTGTTGTGCTTTGGGCCACAAAATCCGTCGGTCGAAACCAGATAATCGAGCCCTAAAGTCTGTTAGTCTTAGTGGTAACACCGATGGCATGGCAGCGTACATCCTGCTACACAGTATTCCGTTTCAGGCTTGATATCGTCGCATGCTGTATTTAGGGACGGATTGAGCTGGAGGAACTCCTCAAGAGAAATTCCGTAATAGTCGGCGAAGTCTTGGCAGATGTAGTAGTTGAGTACCGATGGCGTAGGAGCAGTGTATCTGCAAACAATATCACCAACAGCTGCATTGGTGGTGGTGGTGATGAGCCAGAAGATAGTCGTGTAGCCCGACAGTGATTTTAAGAAACCCATGATGTGTAATGTCTCTGAAATGCACTGCAGTTACCCAAGATCAAATGCTCTCCATATTTGTGGCTTGTGCTGTGCCTTTAGGCAACCCGTCGTTCGGGACTGGATCCATGAAGCTTCAGGCACGTTAGTGTTCGACGCTCACTTCCGTCACGGACCGCTCTCGAGACCCTGACTCTCTTAGTGCAGTGGATGAAGTATACATCTGGCTACGCTGGGGAAGAATTTTAAAATTATTTACTTTAAAGAATCGGGCTCTAGGGTTGCTCTGAAAGCCAGACACAAGCTAGTGGTGGGAAGGCCTGCGTACGCAACAAAGCCTCTAAGTAATCGTTAAAGAGACAGTTATCTTCGTAGTACCCACAAGTATACTTCTCCATTTTATTCAAGTTTATTAGATACGTTATACTGTATGATACGAAGAAGAGGCCTCGTTGTTATTAGTCTTACTTCCGGCTTTCTCTGGTACGCTAGAGTGGGGATGGCGCCTAGACTGCTGTTATAACCGAATAAGGCTCGGCTAGGAGGCCGAAGCATCAGAAGCATTATCAGCCAAGACGGCTTAAGAAAGGAAACAAAAGTCAGTCTTTGTCGATCTATCCCCAATCCTTCATGGCCGTCAGCATCTTCTTAGTAAAGATTGGCTTGATCAACATAGCAGCGAATGTCGGCAGCACAACTCCCAAACGTACATGCCGGGGTTTGCGATCGCTACCTAGGTACCCCATCTTGCCTTTTACTCACCAGGTAAGACAGTAGATGGATGGAGCGAGGAAATCTTGAGATGATTCCAAGTTGTATGGTTAGAGTATCTACCATTGCAGTCTCTTTGGAAGATCTTCTTCAGCATATAATTGTACTGGGAGCTCCGAGTCGGGCTCTATGACACCGAAAAATCCATTGAAAAAGACCTTTGTGTCAGGGGAAATTTCCTCGCCGCCTGCGAGGGTGGTAGGGTCATATTCGACCTTGCCATCCACTACGAAGCGGCATGGCTTTTTTCCCAAGTAGAGTTCCAAGGCCATAAATATGTCGTCCCTATGACTCGCGAAGTAGGCCGATAGCTGCTCAACAACATCTGCAACGGTAACGGTACCGCCATCCGCTCTGCTAACAAGCAAGGGCTCTGGTGATTCGTATTCGTATAGATCATAGTCGTCTACATACCTGTTGGTGATCGCAATCTCGGTGAGAGGGATCTGGGAGGCTGGTTCTGCTGCGATTGCGTGACCCACAAAAGGCGAGAAGGAAAGATTTTGGGATCTGGGATCATCCAGAACGAGGATAGTGGATATGTCCTCGAAGATAGACCAGCGTAAACGATGAAACGCGTCATGGGGGGCGATGGCACGGCGGTCGTTGTTCAGTCCGTTCCTGTTCAGGGAGTCGTCCAAGGTGTTGGTAGCCATATTGAGGTATGGAGCTGTAGCAGACAATATCGAGCAGAGTTTTCATCGCCAGAATTGACGTGAGTTATGCGAAGCATGTCTTGGTAAGACGAGCCGCGGTTAACCCACTTTGGACCCCTGTACCCAATCGGGCGTAGGACCCAGGCTAATTGTGTCCACCTCGACTCGTACGACACTTGGAAATCATTCACATTACCCAAGTAGAAACAGTCAACACGCTCATCACTAGACATGGTGAGGCATTCCCTGCAGGCTACCACGTTTAGCTCTCGAGCCATCCGCCCCGTACCCTAAGTCAATTGGGTACCTGGGTAGGCTCGGACATAATGCTTTTCCAGAGTAGTTCCAATTCCTACCACCTGGTACAATATATACGAACCATATCTCCCATACTGATATCGGGTTGTTATCCTTTTTTCGCTTGCCGTGCGTTGTTGTCATTCTTTGCTCAACATGGCTATTGGTCCCTTCGTCATTCTTCTGCTCTTGCGTTTGACGCAGGCACAGTTCATTCAGCACTACAACTATGAAAATGGCGTTCCCAACTGGCGACGGCAGATCGCTCCCCATATTCTAAACCAGCCGGTCATAATACCAGACTTTCCTATTTATCTGAAGTACAACTGTTGGAAGATGCCTGCTATTTGTCAGAATGTTAGAAACTGGCTAAACGACCCCAAGCTTAGCAAATGGCCGACTCGGTCTGGACCTAACATGTTCACTTACGATATATATGCCAACAAGAAAAGAGCATATTCCCAAGGCACAAGTGCCAAACCAAGTACTTCAAGAAGGAATTCCTATCATAGGTAAGTTTCTTTATCACAAATATTGTAGAGGCCATGTGCTAATTTTGCTTCCTTTTTTCTTAAAAGAGATATGATGTGCCCAAGTTCCTGGAAGAACAACGGCCTACGATGTCCTGAAACAAACAAACCAAATGGCATGCCAAGTCCATGGCCGCATAATGGGCTGGAGACAATACTCCCTGGCAACGACCTTGAAACTGAAGCTATGCGGTTGCCTAATGGGGCGATACAACGGTCAGGCATGATGTATTCATGCGACGAATCCCCCGCGCGGCGTGGGTCGAAGGTGGTGTAGGCATGCAGGGTTGTAGGTCGAACATCTGCGAACAAGCAAGCTTAGGCTTAACTGACGTCTCTAGTCGCTATTCCCGAAGGTGCTGGTCAGCCTGGTCTGACTTACTGTGCTCCAATTGGGTATAAATGTGAAGGCGTTTTCACTCTCACCGAGCAAAATTGGTACGTACCGACTGTTTACGTTGTGTCTTGATCATTCCTAATGCCCTACACCACAGGTAAGGAATATCTCATGGCGTACTACGCACTCAGATCGAAAAACAGGTCGATGCGCAATGGGGAACGAAAAATGGAGGTGCCAAGGGAACTTGGCAATATGATCGAGTCGTGCAATTTGGCCTCATCCTTACCCATGTACCGAACGCCCACGCCACGAGAGTTCGGTTTTGTAACTATGACACCAACGCCAGAGACGAGAAAGTAAACAACAAACTTAGTATCGAGAATGATTTTCCAACAAACTTGGTGGGCTTCCCCGTCATACTTGGATACGTATTGAAGGTTGTGTGCGCTAGCCATACTCTTTGAATATAGACAGCCTCTGAACGAGCTACCTTTGCATCAAGCTTGACCAGCCAAGATCTAGATGACTATGGCTATGATTCCCATACTATCATGGATGTCAGTGGTACTGATATCGCCGTACAGTTTGCGAACGACACCGAGGTCCTCAACCCCGAGCTGCAACAGCTCATTGGCGACGACCTGCTACCAGATGATACTTTGCATACCTCGCACATTTCTTCCACACCGGCCAGCTCGAGGCCCAGTTCTCTCAGTGCCAATTCTACCTCAGCAACTACAGCAGCCACCAATGCTAGCGATGTACGGCCATGGAGTATCAGCGCCGTGGATGTAGATAACTCTCGTAAGCGACGCCGCGGTGCCAACGTTACTGAACAAATGCTGATCGTATATCCTCCTACAGTGACGACGTACAAGTTCGAGACACAGCAGGAGCCAAATGGCGACGCTATCGACATCATCGCTCTCAGTGAGATGTATATCCTCGGCCAAATTGAAAGTTCCAACGCTACCGATGCGACTGCATCACACGCACATCGCCGAGCGCTACATCACCACCACCACGGAATCCATCATGGCCATAACCACGCTACCCAACACAGTCGACGAGCCGTGGAAGGGCCCATACAATGCGGCCCTGATCAGCCATGTAAGGATGGAGCTTGTTGCAACAAAGATGGTAAATGGTTAGTCTCAACGATCCCAACTCTGGCGCAACGTTTCTGGTCATACTGAACTTCGGCAGTGGCTTTAAAGCGGCACAGTGCGGTCCCGATATGTGCCTCTCTAACTGCGATGCAACAGGTAAGCATGAACCAACTCATGTATGTTTACAGTGTTCTGACATACGCTAGCTATGTGTGGAAAAGACTCCGCAGACTGCGCTTTACAATGCGGCTTGAAGCTCTGTTATTTCTTTTACAGTTGGTGTGGTACTGAAGACGTCCATTGCAAAGATCTCGGGCCTCAGTTTGGCAAGACGCCTTGCCAACAAAGATACGGTTCTTGTGCTATTAGCGAACCTCCATCATGTGGCAAAGGTTCTGGCAGCTCAGCAGGCCGACGAGTTGCCTACTACCAGGTTCGTACACTCCGTTATCTGTCTTATCATTGCCTCTCTAACACACTCAGGGCTGGAACACACGCGAAAGACTGTGTGACAAAGTCAGTCCTAAGCAAATCAACACAGCAGGGTTGAGTCATTTGTTTTACGCCTTCGTCTTTTTCCATCCGACCACATTCGAGATAATGCCAATGATGGAAGCAGATGTCCCGTTGTACAAGGAGTTCACTGACCTGAAGTCCAACGGTCTTCAGACTTGGGTTGCCATCGGCGATGTAAGTCCTTCCTTTTCGTTTTGTGCACAACCATCGATCACAATTGATCACAAACTCTCCGATATTTTCCTGCTAACTCTGTTCCGGTTGCAGTGGTCCTTCAACCATCTCAAGTCCAAGACTCGCACGGCTTTTAGCGACATGGTTTCCACAAAAGCGAATCGCGCAGCCTTCATCAAGTCGTTGATGACCTTCATGGATACTTATGGCTTCCAGGGAGCCGATATCGATTGGCAGGTAAGTCACGCTTGAACATCAGTCTTCTGGAGCTTTAACTGATGAGTTTTTTGCAGTACCCGGCTGAACCAAAACGCGGCGGCCGCCCTGAGGATACCGACAATCTTGTCCGTTTGATGAAGGAGATGAGAGCCGCCTTTGGTACTCGTTACGGACTTGGCATTATCCTTGCACCCGACTATTGGTATTTGCGTGGCTTCAAGCCAGCCGCAATGCAAGATTACGTTGATTTCATGGGTTTCATGTCTTACGACCTGCATGGCCCATGGGATACAGACGTATTGACGCTTGGCTCGTACGTTCATTCCAGATACACGATCCGTCTCGCACGTATCGTTAGTCTTCGACACTAGAACTGTGCGACCACAAACTGACATCACCGAGATTTACAAGGGCTTAACGCTGCTTTGGTTTGATGGGGTGGATCCTTCGAAGATTAGTAGGTCGTGGAGTTGAGCTTTGTTTGACTGGCCCTCTGACATCCACACAGACATGGGCATTGCGTACTACGGCAGGAGCTACAAGCTTGCGGACCCCAGCTGCGGACACATGGGTTGCTCATTCATTGCAGGCGAGGGTGGTGCCACGGGATCGTGCACTAACTCGGCTGGCGTAATGTCCAATCGGGAAATCCGACAGCTCATCAAAGACGAGAACATTACGCCGATCCTCAACAAAACGCCTATGGTAAAATACTTCATCTATGCTGGGGACAGCTGGATTGGGTATGAAAACGATGAGACGTATGCGATGAAGGAGGCCTTGTACGTTTCCCATTGACAGTCTCTCGGTCTGATACAAAGTACTAACCATATCCCACAATCAGTGCTGACGACTGTTGCCTTGGTGGTATCATGATCTGTAAGCCAATCACAATTATCATCTCGGCTGAGCCTCATGCTGACCAAATCCTCTCAAAGGGTCGATCGATTTTGACGCAACTGTGGGTGGAGGAGCTGGCGCTGGCTCGACCATCGATGACGATCTCATCTGGATTGATCCGAAGATTTGGGATTCGCCTACTCCTACCATCCAGTGCCTCTTCCTATGCACTTTGGTCCTCCCACCATTCCCTGCTGAAACCTTGACGACGATCGATTACCCACGCATACCTGTTACCTCCGCCAACAAGGTTCAGGGTACTCTTACATTCCCTTCTATTACGGTCACCGAATATGGCCTGAGCACGTTGGTAATTCCCACTGGCCAAGCTCAAGTGAACAACAAAAGAGCTGTAGGCGACGCTCAAGTGAACAACAAAAGAGCTGTAGGCGACGCTCAAGTGACAACCGAGGCAAGCCGCTCAGACATCACATTAATAACCAAGCTTTTCTAATTGTATGCCCTGCCCGAGCTAAGCACGACAACTACTTGGCCCACACGCACATGGACGGATGCTATGGGGACGACTTACTCCACGCGACCGGCAAAAGCCACGCTTAATTCCCCCCCCGAAGGCTATGAGCTGCCTTACATGCCAATGCTGCACGTGCGTAATGGTGCACCAAGTCCAACGGTCTCGCAGTGCGCTTTCCCCGCCCTTTCTTGTCCAACCTCGGAAACACCATCAATACGCTTGACGCGTGGGGCGATGAAAGGTCCTTCTCCCGACAATATAGAGCTACATTTCTGGCAATGCCCTAATGACATACCGAGCGATGATCCCAATGAGGCAAAGGCAGAGTCATGTAACATTTCCGACGAGGAAGAGGACCCGAACGACGATCCAAATGACACGGGTGAGCCCGATACCCCAGAGGGGCCTGGCGCCAAACCTCCCTTCACTCCACCACCGGTTGAACCCGTGGTGCCTCCCTTTTTACCGTTTCCCTTTCCCTGGGCACCTATCGTAGTAGGCAACCATACACTTACATTTGTGTCAACCAAGACCGCGACCACGAAGACCACCGCACCCGAGCGTACGAAGACGTTGATTGCCCCAACGACTCGCCCCTCGCCAACAAGGACCGCCGCTTTCTTCGCGCCAATGCCAGCAATGGAGACGCCCGACTTCTCCAAGGACCCCAAGCCAAGTTGTTACAACAAGGGCGTTACATCCAGCCGTGCGGACGTGGTTAAAGCCATTGATTCGGTCTGCAATCAAGTCACGGACAGACTGAATTCAGAAGGGACCTCAGACATTGGTCCTGGTCTTTTCGACTCGGGCAGGCAGCGTAGCGATGCAGAGGCCATGTGGGTGAAGGGCATCTACTGGAGTTTCACAGCCACGTTTGAAGTCAAGCAAGGCTGCTTGTGGAAGAACTACTCCTTTGGTAATTGTGCCCACCAGTTTAGAAGACTCGTTGATGAGTGCGACACTAAAGGCGAGAATAACAAGCATGGTGGAGTCTTGGATGGGAAGTGCGTTAGGTGGAGACTTGAGATGTATATGGAGGTCGAGCAGGATTGAGAAGGTCAAGATGCATATGAAGGTTGAGCAAGGCTGCTTCTGAGCAACTTGTAGATGCGCAGAGTAGCTGTTTTTGGTATTTGATAAGGATGCACTGGGTTTGAAGGTTATGGTTGGCTCTGATGTCTTTCGAAAGTATGCCAATATTTTAGAAGACTTTGATCAATTACAACCTGTTGAGATTCATGGCGATTGCAATGCGTGTTGGTCACGTGAGGCGTTGATATGAAGACGGTGCGTAAGGGACGTTTGGTTCAGTATTCGTAACTCAGACCAGAACCAGGAAACTAATATGGTTTAACTTTCAAGAGGGAGACTCACGAGCCGGCCATGGTACCCATGACGAATCTGTTTAGGTGGTAGAAAGGTCAAAGTCGCAGAGTGATCTACATATATGTTCATTTAGCTGGAAAGATTAATCTTTAGTTTGAAGCCTTGCACAACCCCGCTTCGTCGAGGTACCTTACATGCTCTCCAGAGCTCGGTGAGGGGCTCGTCATTAGGGGACCATTTCGAGGATGAGGTCTTCATACATGCTACAAGTCTATACAAGGTAATCTCGGTGTCAGATTTGAATGATTACAGCCGACTTACAATCTGATCCGTACGTTCTCTGACGGTGCTCGGCGCAGAGCGAAGTCGTCGGGCACCTTTGAGGGCTTGATTCGAGGGCTGCTCCAAAGCTGCGATCTCCGCTTCGAACGCTGAGACCATCTCCGATATTTTCCTGCAATTACCGCGCAGATGCCTAAGAAAGGCTCTCTCGTCATTGTCATCCAGCGTATTTCGCACTTTTCACGTCCAAAAGGTATATGCTCCCACCTGATGTCGGCGACGGATCTCGAGAAACTTGGCGGAGGTAAAGCTCAAGGCAAGCGGCCAATCGGCAAAAAGACCCTGACAGCAATAGGCCTCTGAATGGCGCTGGATGATTAGCACGCCGAATTGCATTGGGAGTCATGGCCGGAGTGCCACGTCCGATTTCGAGTCGAGTACAATCCTACTGCACAAGCAGCTCGCTCCAGTGAATGCGGTCGCGTAACGTGTCCATGCGCGTGTTTACCGCTGTCCCCACTGACGCGCAAATCGACGATGTGCAAGGCAGACTGGAGCCATTTCGGCGACACGCTTCTAGGAGTCAGCTCACAGCCTCCCAACGAACATGGTATGCATCAACTTTCGAAAACCAGCTTGCGTAAAGGCTTTGCGTGTCGCCGGACAACTAATTAGCCTAGAAACAATCTTCCTCAAGGAACTGGCAAGCCAGAAATCTTGATGAAAAAAAGTCGCGTCAGTCCAAGGTAGTGCGATATGGACGACACTGTGCTAATAAGTATGAGCAAGCCCAGTGACCCATCAGCCGGTTTCAAAAATAAGAATAATCTTGAATGTTCCCGTAGGAACGTTTCAGAGATTAAACTGAAAAGAACAGATACTACACTTGATCTAAGCCAAAAGGCAAAGAGAGCTAACAAGAGAAAGAGGAGCACGAGGAATCGAGAGAATAAGTACCTACTGTGGCCTTGGCACGCTAAAGATCACCTGACCTTTGCTTAGCGTCGCACGGCTTTTTTTAGGCTGCCGGTAGAACTTCGGGGCCCAAGCTTCCCCGTCGGAGGCTCTAGGCTTCAGCATGGCACGTTGTCAGGAAGCAGTCCACCTGACCAAGCTTGATTCTAACATAGCATAGCCTAACCTAAATAAGCAACCCCGCTATAAACTAATAACAAGAATAATAATTTAGCGCACACACAGTTATAGTTAATTTAAAATATATTAATAACTAATTAATTTAATTAGAAGCTACTTATATTACTATCTAGCTAGCCTTAAGCTCTTTAGGCGGCTATATTGTAGCTAGTATTTCTATTTAAGAATATAGTGTAGGTAGTAGGTGTTATATTATAGTCTAGAATTTTAATTAATTATTAATTAATTATTAGTTAATCTTACTAAAATTCGCTTAGCTAGACTCTTGGTCTTAGCATGCTATGTCAGACTCGACCTTGGTCAGGTGGCATGTATCCACGCACTTTGTGTCTGCCAGCTCGGTTGCGTCATCTTTCCCTTCAGCGCTTTCTAGATACACCTTCACTGCGAATATTCGGCTCCAACCTTGCGCACGTATCTCACTAAATGCCAGTGAGGCAAATACAGAGAAAGTCGTGAGATCATTCGAGGACAAGATACATGCTTTTACCATGCACGTGATGCTTGCATCGACGATTGCAATTCACAGGCGCATTAAGATACACGATGTGCCGATGTTCAGATCCATTTATAATGATGAGAGACAAACAGGAGCGCTGTCCCGACGACGACGACGACGACGACGACGATACTACGCCATGTCCCAAAGGAAAAGATATCGCGAGCTCCTCCACGCTGCATTATGTATCCTCTTTCCGTTCCCTGTCGTGACAATTGAGTATCTTTCAGACTCGACTTATATAGCAGGCCACTGCGACCATCGCTCTACTGCCATGGCGCATGCCAACCGTCCATCCACTACCTTGCGTCCTTCGCGAGCACCGGCCTTCCACGCGCCATCTGGTACCTGACCTTCAACTTGATGATCCGACGCTGCTTCTGGCCGGCAGTCCTGGCACGAGTCTGGCGAACTTGCATCTCCGCCGGTTCTGCAGCGAGAGCAGCACCCCGCGCCTCAATTGCTGCATTCTCACGAGTGTGGAACTCACAGCTCAAGAACCTCGCTTCGTCACAGAACCAATGGAAGCTTTGCGTGAAGCACGCCTTCTCCGTCGTTATATATTGCCGTCCCTCGATGAGCAAAGTCCCGCCGTACAGTAACTGAGTCGCCCAGCCGTTGCTTTCACGTACGATCATCATGTTTAGCGCATGTATGTTGAGGTCTCTTACCCTCTCGAGTCCGTTGGGTGGCGATCCAGGCGTCCTGAACCCAATGGCGTCGCTGTCCAGCGGGCTTATCGCGTGACGCAGGCGTGGAGCGATGGCGTACAGGTAGAGCGGACTGCGCAATAGGAAACAAAGGTCGTCTACAGTCGCTGTCAGTCTCCATACAGTTGCACCGACTGGGCTACTCACCGAGAAGCTGCTTTCGATCATGCGATGGTAATTTGCCCGGCAGCCTGTCTAGCCAACTCTGGAGATGGCTGCGCAATGGATCTCCTTGTGCGCCGCGTGGCGACGATAGAACGAGCCGTAGTCTCATCCTTCTCGTGGTCTTTGTCTGGGCGCCGAGTCTGAAGGTAGTTTTTGCGATGTCTCGTATTGTCTCGGTGATCACATCGGGTGAGAGGACCGAAGACCGTAGTCAGTGAAACCCTCGTGATAGTTCGGGTAGGTCGAGTACCATTCCGAAGGAGCGATCGCCTTCACACGAATACCGGGATTTCCCTCACCTATCCCCTTCACGTCGGTGCTGTTAGCTCTCTTCGTTGCTATGCAGTGAACGCAGCATCACTTGATAAAGTTCATAAAATCAATCCAGTGAGCCGATAGCCATGACTCTGCAAGTTATCCAACAAGATCTAATGTATCATATGCGTCATCCCAAGTTTCTTTCGCCTCCGCTGCTTTCACATGCCTCTCCTCATCTTTTTAACCTGCTTCCCCCTCCATATGCCGGTATTCGTCCGCAGGTCAATGCACATGTTTGAACAGCTCAATCATCGTCTCCTTCTCAGAAGCCGTCGACACACCCTTCACTAGCATGTACTCATCGCCTTCGAAGCGGGCAACATCATCGCATTCCCATGGCCCTAAGTCGGCGAGACGAACCTTTTGAACCTGACTTGGGAAATCACTCGTAAGTTGCTTTACTATGATGATGGTGATAGTGATACAATCTAGACTCTCCTTTTCGGATACGTTGGAATCGGGTGGATACGGATGATGCGTACCCGGTATGTCTACGGTCGCGTTGGAAGGTAGCTCGATACCGCTGTTTGACAGAGTAGGCAGGAGGAACTGAACAGATGGTGTGAATACAATGAGTGGAGTGGAAGAACCACGCGCAGGATCCTCGTTATCTCTGCGTTCCCATCGCTAGGATGGTATATCTTCCTTTCTTCCATGGAGGTGGTAAATGATGCTGTCTTTGCATAATCACTAGTGTACTCGTATCATACAATGACCACGTGTACCACGGAAAACCTTGTACTCGGCCCTTTGCAAACTCTGGCATTCTGATTACCCCCACGACATGAACCAGTCGGTTCACAAAGAGAATTTCGGTTATTTGGTCCATCGGCATCAAGAGTCCGCTACACACGTTATACCGCGAACCAAACGGACCGCGTTAGGCCAAGCTTATTGCACACTGAATTCGTTTGCTGTCAAGTATTACGAGTATTGTCGGCTATGTAGTTTACTACCCATTGGTAAGTGGGGATAGAAGTTGATCACATCATCAAGGACGTTAGCAAAGGTGTTGTGGTGGAACTCTAATGTAATTCATCTGTCTATGGGTTGTTCTGATTTTCACAGAGAGAGAGAGAGATCTTATAGGTACCCTTGTACGAACTGAGGCATCAGAAAGTCATCGTAGATGCAGTACATACATAAGAATCGTAGTTACTCGATAGCTATCAGCCAAGAGCACGCTCATCCACTCCGATTCATCGCCAGAAAAAAAAGTGGAAACGACATAGGCTGATACATGCATTAACACACACACACCGGCAACATCGATATATCCCGCAGTTCCATATCACTCCCACTCGCGCGCCATACTGATGACCTGCTGGAACATGAGTAGCAGCGCGTCTGCAGCCCACATCGTGCTCCTTCCCTTCGCCAGTACATATCCATCTACAGTAAGACTGACTATATTGCCCACAAACACGAGCAAGCCACTCGAGTCGACCTCTTCACCAACTTCGAGTCGGATGTCGAGCTTCGTGTCGCAATCTTCCTTGTATTTGGCGTTGAACGTGGGGCGGCTGATGGAATGCTCGAGCGTCTGTGTCTGCCAAGTGTGTTCGTGCATGAAGACTGGGTTTATCAGGAGCGCTGAGATAGCGGCTGTGGGGTGTCAGTCCAGTGCATCGATTGAGGTGTCAATGACCAAGGGACTTACCGAGGAAAGCAGTATAATCCTCGTCTTGGAGAAGCGGAAGACCATGGTCCTTCTGGTCCGCTAGAATCTTCCCAAACGCCTGTCGGATGAATTTGGAGGCCATTTGTTGCAGAAAAACTTTCATACGTTGGGCTGGTGTGTAGTTGATAGCGATGCGTTTTGTAGTGAGATCAAATTTATACCGGCTCTCGTGCTTGCTGCGTTCTTTTGCGCACCTCCACCGCTTGTTGATCGTTTGTGTCGCAATGATGACAGATGGAACATCGTTGACAGTAGCCTTCTGACCCTGCGCGATGGAGGTTGAGAATACTGTCCGCGGATGTTGCGGGCAAGTTTCTTGTCCCCTGTTGTAACACCGATACTGTTAAGCGAAATTTGAGGTTGCAAACGTGAAAGAGTGGATTGTATTCCTGGGTGATATAAGACTCATACTTGAGTATACACGTGTTGGTTCAACCCCATCTCATAGGACAAAGTACTCGTGCATGACCTTATGGCTTCCGTTTGCATCGAGTATCCCGAGCCATCGCGCCGGGACAAGTTGCACCCAGAACCCACCGTTGTGGTCCATCCCAGCCTTGACAATGCAATTCCATAGCCTCGTCTCCTCTACCGGTCAGCCGGTGCTTAGGTCGATTTTGGCTTTTTCCAATTCGATTGCCCGATTGGATACTACGACGTGTTGCTGCGCATCCCAAAGACCTTCGCGGGGTGGGTTACGTTCCAGAAGTGCCACAGCCTCTCGCAGAGTGGTGGGACAGCGACAGCGTGTTGCAACAAAGTATAGCTGTGAAATTATTGCACTGTCAAAGGTAAAGTGAGCTGTATTGGGATTTGGAGACGGCGTAAATTCTATGACTAGTCGGGTATAATGTACTATCTCCTTGAAGTGATCCAAATAGGCGTCATACATCTTCTCGGCAACGCTTGCTGCGCATGAGACATAGACAAAAGTAGTATGATAAGAAGCTTTGAGTGCGCTGGCAGCAATGCTCTCTTCATCAGAGAGCGTATAATGCCGTTCAAACACTCTCATGTTCTCGTACCAAATACGGTGATATGCTAACAAATTGGCCTTCTCTTGATATGCATCGGTGCTAGGCGCGTGATAGAAGAGCACCGTGCGACCCATAGTATACAAGTGGACTATAGATGCGTTTCGGAGTTCGAAGTAGATTTTTTGCGCTTCCGAGAGGCTCTTGAACCGCCTATGACAGTACGTCGCTGGTATCGGGTTCGATACGTCCAGATCGTTCTGAGTTTTGACCCCATATATCAAGGCTTGTGCCATGCCACGAGCGAAGATAGGTATCAATGTCACTTCGATCGCACTTTCTGCAAGCTTTGAGCCGCTTGAAGACGTCTGAGGCGAATCGTTGTCTGACGACGGGTCATGACATCCTGCCAGCGCCCTTCGGCGTGCGGCTATCAGTCTGAGGCCATTTCTCAAATGGGTCCAGCCAGCCTGGTAGTAACCCTGGAGGAACTCGATACAAACAAACAGGAGGCAGATGACGAGGCCAAGCTCGGGCGAGTAGGTGGTTTCGCTCATGCGATCGACTAAGCATCTAATAGACATATTCTAGTGAGACAGCATGACCTTACGATCGCGATTGTCAATGAATCTCGAGCATGCATGCTTCATCTCATCGCACGTGACATGTCGTATTCTAACAGCTGTAAGTCGGACGTTATTCAAACACTAAGGCACCCACTGCATGCTTGCAAGTTTGGCAGCCTG
Organism: Alternaria brassicae; assembly: GCA_004936725.1. Taxonomy (NCBI): domain Eukaryota; kingdom Fungi; phylum Ascomycota; class Dothideomycetes; order Pleosporales; family Pleosporaceae; genus Alternaria; species Alternaria brassicae. The sequence continues at coordinate 2,770,741 of CM016507.1, forward strand.
TTTTCATTTTGGGCCTGCGCTTGCGAGATCTAGGAGGCACATCGCCCAGCGACGACATGCTCGATGAAAGCCAACCTGCAAAGATCAGTGTTAGTTGTGGAAAGGACATCCATGACAAAGACGTGTATAGATACTCGATCTGATGTGGTACGCGATGCAGATGTGGTAGGGTGCCTGGAGTACTCGCACTCAACCATGACATCAGTGACGGGATAGCATCACGTGCATTTACGAGCCGACCAATCACGGAATTCCTCGACCCATAGAGTTCTCAGGCGAGCCATACATATCTGTCGTGGCAACGAATGCGCCTTCCTTTGAGAGAAGAACCATGCCTTTTAAGCATGAAACCTAGTATGTCGCTTGAAAGATGTTTCATCATTTCTTGGGACCGAGCGGAGCCATGATATCATCGAAACAGAGTCGTTCGTGATTCTACAATACGACCTTCGTATGCAATACGCCTACAAGCTTCGGCTCAAGAACACCTACTCTCCATACCAGCCACTCCATTCACTCCCCTTCCCTGACCGTTTCTTCTGAATCTCTTTCTTCTGACCCTCTGTAACAATTTCTGCATACAGCTTAGCAACGCCCTTATCAAACCCATCCTTGCACAACGCCAGCATCTCCTCGTCGCACGTCGGATCCATTCCATCTTTCTCACAGAAGTCGCCCTTGAGGAGAATCGAGAGGCCACCATGTTTTGAATGTACAGCGAGACACATGTAGCAATGAATACCCTCGCACCCGGTGTACATGCTGATCTGGTAAAGTGATTGGAGTCCATCGGGGCCGTACATGCCCCTGGTACCATTCCAGATTATCGCCTTCGTCAAGCGCTCTAATAGTATCTCGTGTTAGTGAAAATGAAGCGAAATGAATGGCGGAAGAAGGACTTACCGGCTACTTCGTGTAGTGCGTCCGGATTCCTGATCCACCACTCGGTCAGGTTGTCCCGGAGAACCAGATAGACGCGGTCGTAGACCATCTTGCGGGTCATGCACTCGAGCGGCTCGGGGTAGATCTGCGGCTCGTAGGCTTGCGGCTCTCGTGGTTGAGGAGATTGCGAGTGTGGTTCTAGGGGCGGCATGTGGTTTGCTCGCGGAGATGGATATGGGAAGCTGTACGCAGGTGCATAAGCTGTTGATGGGATACTCATATGCGAAGGCTCGAACCGAGGAGTGCTTGGAGTCGGCGGCAATTGCTGCGGTACAAACCATGTTGGCGACATCGACGAGGAGAGCAGTTCAGAAGATGGAGAGGGCGGGCGGACTGCTGGCCCGGTCACGACGCGCATAGGGTTCTGCGTCCTGAAGTTAGCTAACCTTGAGAGCGCTTCTTCGGCAGCGCGGAAGAAATCGGGGTGGTCGGCCATCGTGTCTGGTAGTTGAGTGGGGGAAGAGCTTGGTCGTGGTGGAAGATGTGAGGCAAGTCGAGAGGAGATGATTTCAGAGTTGGATATGCGTTATCACAACGAGTCGAGCAAAATAATTTGGAGACCTACGAAGTGAGTGTTCAAGGTGCACAACCACTAGGGGCTGTTAGTGGTAGTGGTTGTTTGTCTGCAGTCGAATTCACCGAGACAATGGTCAGGCTAAAAAGGTAGGGTGAATGTGACAGAAATCAGAATTTGTACGATGAATACCAGACTTCCAGATACTTTCCGCATCGCTTGTTCGCCATACTTTCGCGCCGTAGGCGTTGGTGGACCCTGAACTACCACCGCCTGTGGTTGAGCAATACCAGCTTGGGCCAAAACCATGGGTCAACTTGATCTATTGCAGATCCAATTGGTTGGGTAGAATCTCATCGTAGACAACGACTGGGCTGCAACAGAGTTTCGATGCTCGTAGTTCGCAAAGCGCTGCTGATACCAACGAAGATTTAAAGAAAGACTAAAGGAGTAGTCTCGGTACATTGTGAATGCAGCGCCATGGAACCAAGATTGCATAGGGGACTTTGGCCTCTGAGTGCGTATGAAGAGAAACATAAGGTCGTTCAGCTACAATTTTGCCCTGCAAAGTTACTGCTAGCGCTCGAGCTGTATCGTAAAGGATACAAACACATGTATTTAAATGACCAAGCTTCACCTGGATGTTGGGTATAGCGAGGGATAAGTTTCGCTCTCACGCTGGACGTGGTAGCGAAGGAGCATTATCGTGAGACTGCTCTGCCAGTGGCAACGTCGGGATCGAAGCATCACGGGTTTGTAGCAGTGGTGTTGCCCGGGCGGAGACGAAAAGCTTTGATGCCAGAAATAGCCGCGCGCTAGTCCTGAAGTGCATACGACCTGCAGAGTGGGACTAGTGCGGCTCGGGAAGCGTCAACATTGAACAGTGCGCATTCACTCCTGACAACCGCCCCGTAGTATCCCTGACCCTCGTCGCACCCCACCGCGCCTGCTCTCGTTACTGTTTACCTTGCAGACATTCACTCGCTAGCCGTCTGCGTCTTCCTCCACTACCAAACCTCACTCACTTGCCGTCGCCGACAACTCCACGCTGTCGCCGTACTTCGCGCTGGACCCGCCGTAACCCGAGCGACACCACACGTTTCATAATCAGCAGAGATGGCCTTCGGCGACTTCCAGACGCTTTGCGAAAAGGCACCGATACCGCTATGCGCTCTTGTGGGTCACCAGGACATCAACAATGGCGTGGGCATCCAGACAGAGTGCTATGCGCGGACGGTTGAGATTGCGAATACCCTCATCTTCGAGGCGGCAAACGACTTTATGCATATTCTCGCCATGGTGATGACGGTAGTCATGATTATCCACGTGCGCTCCAAGTTTACAGCCGTCGGTACGTTCGCGCATTATTGCATACAGCTAGAACTCGGACTAATGCATTACAGGCCGAAAGGAGATAACCTCATTCTTCTACATCTACCTCCTCCTAACCATCATTTCCCTCGTCCTCGATGCCGGTGTCGCCGCCCCCGGTTCTGCCGCTTACCCATACTTCGCCGCCGTCCAGAACGGCCTTGTGTCCGCGCTATGCACCAGCTTGCTGATTAACGGTTTCGTCGGTTTCCAACTCTACGAAGATGGCACAACGCTGTCCGTATGGCTGCTACGTCTCTCCACCCTCGCCATGTTCATTGTTGGTGGTGCTGTAAACCTCTTGACTTTCAAGGGCTGGGCCGGACTGAGCCCTGGAAACCCCGTCGGCATCTTCGTCGTTACCTACATCGTCAACGCCATCTTCCTCTTTGTCTACACCGTTAGCCAGATCATCCTGGTTGTTGGAACACTCGAAGACCGCTGGCCACTGGGTGATATCTCATTTGGTATCTTCTTCTTCGTCATCGGTCAGGTGATCCTATACGTCTTCAGTGACACCATCTGCGATCAAGTACAGCACTACATCGATGGCCTCTTCTTCGCCACCATCTGCAATCTGCTTGCTGTCATGATGGTTTACAAGGTACGCCAACCACCACCATCTCTCCTTTTGAACAACACTGACATGGTCATAGTACTGGGACTCCATCACTCGCGAAGATCTCGAATTCTCTGTTGGCGTCAAGCAACACAACTGGGAGATCAAGGAGCCTATAGACTACGAGGACAAGCGCGGCACCATGTACCAACAATCCGAATACGAGTCGTCGCTATATCAGCAACCATACCACCCGCGCAACTCACACTACTCCGCCGTCGGCCACTAAGCTTACAATAATCTCTCGCCTCTGTTTTACCTTGAACGATGTATGTTTTGTACATATCCTTTACGCACGGGATGGAGTTTATGGCGCATAGTTGCTTCGGCACTTTTTGGAACGACTTGGGAGGATACAAAGGCTGCGATAGCACCTGATGGTGTGCTTTATTGCCACCTTATGCAAACGCGATTATGACCATCTTTAGCGTTTATATAGTATATAGTAATACCAAATATCTTGACTCGATCAAACTCCTCTTTGTTACCTCATGGTATCCTGAATTTTGGGAGAATGTTATTCCGGCCCCTTCCCTTGATTCGCTATGCACGATCATACGCTAGTGGGTGGGTCGGTGTGTATCCCCGCATCATACCCGATGCTGCTCCTCCGGAGGTTGCGTTCGGCAGAGACCCGTTCGGCACATATATGGCCTATGTTGATCACGATATAGTTTGTCAGTCCTATAAGGCACACTCCACCATCACTGCCACGTTTTGTGCAGCCGTCGCTATCACTCATAGTCACCTGTCATACATCCACATCGTTCACAGTGCTGAACCAACAGAGCCTTGGGAGTCGATCACGCATCTCAATAAGACGTTGGCACGATGCCGAAAACAGATGTCCTCATTGCCGGTTCCGGCTCCGCAGGTATCTTTGCAGCAACTTGGCTCGCCATCTTCAACATACCCTTCACCATCTTAGAACGACGGTCTGGACCACTAGAGATTGGCCAAGCCGACGGCGTGCAAGTTCGTACAGTGGAAATATACGAGTCTTTCGGTCTTTCCGAGGAGCTGTTGCGAGACGCATATCATATCCTGGAAGTCTGTTTCTGGGGTGTAGATGAAGATGGCAGCGGCAATGCGCAAGGTGGCATCAAGAGGAAGGGCAGATCAATTGATACCGAGAAAGGCCTGAGTCACTTGCCGCACGTCATCTTGAACCAAGCGCGCATGAACGGACTCATGCTGGGCAAGATGGAGAGTGTGCTGAAAGAGAATGGAATGTGGAAAGAAGGTACGAGCAATGGAATCGAGTACGGATGGGCTGTGAAGGGTGTGGGGATAGACGAGAAGAGAAAGAGCGATCCGAGTGCGCACTGCGTCAAAGTGACGGCAGAGAAGGATGGAAAAGAAGAAGTCTGGGAAGCAAAATATGTCCTAGCCTGCGACGGTGCACATTCAACTATCCGCAAAGCCCTCGACATCCGTATGCTCGGCGACACTTCCGATACTGTCTGGGGCGTGATGGATATTTACCCGCTCACATCCTTTCCTGACATTAGGCGCAAATGTACTATACACAGTGCAGCCGGCAACCTGCTCATCATCCCGCGCGAAGGCGGCCACTTAGTAAGGTTCTACATCCAACTACCCGCAGGCGTGCACCCCAAGGAAGTGAAACTGGCCGATTTGCAAGACCAGGCCCGGAGGATCTTCGCGCCGTACGCCATGGACTTTGCAGATGTATTTTGGTGGAGCGCATACAGTATCGGCCAACGCCTCGCCTCGGCTTTCCATGCCCATGAACGTGTCTTTCTGACCGGCGATGCATGCCATACACACTCGCCCAAAGCCGGTCAAGGGATGAATGTCTCGCTTCAAGATGGATACAATATTGGTTGGAAACTAGGATCCGTTCTGTCTGGCCTGTCACCACCATCCCTACTATCCACATATGTCTCTGAACGAAGCAAAACCGCAGCTGACCTCATCGCTTTCGACAAAGAGCTAGCAAAGATGTTCAGCAGGAAAGAAGAGCATGAGGGAGAGTTTGCGGACTACTTCACAAAGAGTGGGCGGTATATGGCTGGCTTCACGGCGAGGTACGAAGACTCTGTTGTCACCAGTGAGATGAGGAGCGATGGGAGTGTGGCTAAAGCAGTCATTGTGGGGATGCGCTTCCCGACTGCGCAGGTCATACGGTTTTGCGATTGCAAGGCTGTACAGCTGCAGAGTGTGCTCAAAAGCGATGGAAGATGGCGGGTCGTGGTGTTTGCTGGGGACGTCAACCAGGCGGCACATCGAAACCGGTTGGGCGAGGTATGCTCACCCATCTGTGACAGGCACCGCATCGACTAACACCGCATAGCTAGCAAAAGCCCTGGAAGCGATTGTACATCGATATTCACCCGGAACAAAGCCTGTCGACAGCGTCATCGAGCCCATTCTAGTGCTAAGTAGCAAATTCCTGGAAACAGAGCAAGAACGCATACCGGACTACTTCTGGCCGAAGAATGGGAAGTGGGGGATACGAGGTATATCTCTTCCTCTCATCTCTCAACCACTATCGCGCTGACAAAGTATACCAGATCTACACAAGACATACATCGACGACGAACACTACAACTCTGGTCACGGACACGCCTACGAGACCTACCGTGTCAACCAAGATGTAGGCGCTGTCGTCATAGTGAGGCCAGACCAATGTGAGCAACCCATGTTTCGGCAACGTGCAAAGACATGGACATGCTAACGCCATGTAGATGTTTCGAAAGTGACGACTCTGGATGATTTTGATGGTATCGCAACGTTCTTTGAGGGCTGTTTCATCGAGGTACCGAAGCCAAGCGCGAGCGCGGGCGTGAGTGTAAAGCTATGAAGGGTGTTTCTGGTATGGTGATGGACTTGACAGTACGTAGGAACTAGCTTAGACCGTTCCTATGAGCAGGGCTTCTGCAGATATAAATACCCCGTCCTTACTCCTCCTACCATCTTCCACCACATTCACATTACTTTTACCAAAACGGAACATGCGATATTTCATGGATTGCCCTGCTGGTCTTGTCCAAAAACCTCTGAGAGAAATTCATGAGAGCTGAGTTCCAGCATGCACAAAAGTTCAATTTCATTCTTCCATACTTTCTGGTACCCATAATCGCCACCCACTACATCAAAACACGCAGGTTTCAACTCTATGACTCTGGCGTTCTGGACACCTCCACAAGAACCGTGCGATGGAACACATGTCGTCCCTCAAAGACCAGTCCACACTTCGCATGTGTCAAAAGACGATGTCGGAAAGTCCATGGCTCTGCCTTTACCACCTCTCTCAAAGTTTACATGTAGTATGCCAATGAATCCAAGGCCTTGCTTGCGATTCAAACTGAACATGCGCGGCACTATGCAGATTTCCCATTATGCGGGTCGGAAAACTGCATCTAAACCCACCACATCCCGTTGCTGCTCGCCTTTCAGCCATGTAAAAAGCTTGCTGGCTCAGTACTATATTTGTCCATACAGTACACTCCCTACATCAACTACCGAGAAGACGGCAATCTATACGCCATGACTACTTCTTCTGCCTGGACATTCAAAACCTATCAATCTTCGTCATGGACGGTTGTTCTGGCTAAAAGAGTTTCATGGGAGACATTGTGGTGTGGTGGAGAGGCGCTGCGCGCTGTATGCAGAGAGGAATCGCTAGTGTGGATATGTGTTGGGCATATATCTTCCAAAATGGTTTCACGGTATCAAAAGACAGAGGAGTTTGACCCATGTGTCGTTTTGAGAGTTGCTAGCTTGGCATGTCTTCGGTGGAAAGTCTGTAATGTTCTGCCTCTGGGACTTTTTTTTAAACCTTCTACTGTATTCCCCCTATCACTAAAAGCAATAATATCCCTGCTCGATGGCCGCCGAGATCCAGAAACAAGTAGTGCAAAATCCAACTCTGTAATTTCAAAACAGTGCAATGTGCTTACGCTCACTTTAGAACGAAAAAACACTGTTCCGTGATAGCGGAGACGCCCAAGTGCGATGTTAATAGCTCAAAAGCGTCAACTCGAGGCTATGGCAGGACATGATACTAGAAATCGATATCACAATGTCACCGGGGCGCATGAGGTAAAATGTTCTTGAGTAAAGAGTAGCAAGGCGAGCTTGATGATACTTACTAGTTCTATAGTCGCTGGAGCCTCTCTGCTAGATTTCGCTTTTAATAAGCTGTATCCTAGCTACTGTATCTAGGTAATTTCACCGCACCGTAAAGGTCTGCGCAGTGTTCTACACTAACGTGTTAGGAATTGTAACATACTGTATAGATTTAGGTGAGACTCTGAGTGTTACATACAACTCATTCACACAGCTCACCTTCAAAGTAGCATACCTACGTCGTAACGATGAAATGCCACTGGCCCGTAACACTTCCAAAAGATACCCCAAATCACCCACACCTACAACACACGCCTCTCCACAAACCGAACTGGCAAATCCACACCCCTCGCCCTCAAATACTCACAAACATTCTTCCCCAAGGTATCGTAAGTACTACAAGCATCATACCCGCGATCCAAATGATCATGCAACAAAAAGTACACGGCTTTGATATTCTTCACTTCGAACCAACTAATCATTTTCCCTTTATACTCCTCTGATTCCAATAATTATCTCACTTTATCAATGGTGAGGAAGCTACGTAGCCACTCCAACTCATCTGCGTGGCGCACAAAAAACCCCACGTTGGCGTCTGAACACTTGTCGCCCGAGCGGCCGAGCATCATGTAGCCAAGGGGGAGACACACGGTGGGACCAAAGTGCGCGAGAGGGATAGGGGATGTCGTTTCGTAGGAAGGTTGTTGGCGGGGATTATGTGCGGAACTCGGGGGCGAGAGGTATATCGATGCTCTTCTTACCGTCTTTGAATCCAGATGATATATCGCCGTCACAGATACAATGGACGTGCTGCTGTACTGTGGACTGTGGGAGAAGAGAAGGATGGTACTCGTAGTACGGTTTCCCCTCTGCTTAGCGGACGTCGTTGCCTAGTGAGGCGCCAGGACAGGACATGAGGAACTTTACCATGGAGATGCGGAAGAAACCCTTGGGATCACGCATGTTGAGTAATTCTCTGTCTCTGGTTTGGGCGAAGCCTGTGATGCCGACTTTGGTTGTTGGGGGCGGTGGGAGGTTTTTGACACCGGAGACTTTGATTTGGTCTTCGCCAATCTGCTCGATCTTGATATCTGTTAGGTCGGCGGTCATGTCGCAGTTGTAGTATAGTAGGCCTTGGATCTCGTAGAGAAGTTGAGAAGTTACAGAGTTGACAGTCATGCAGCCGCCGGTGTTCTTCTCCTTGTACATTACACCCTCGCCCTTGTTGTCGATGAAACAGATTGGGAAGCCCATGTTGATATGATTGCCTTGAACCAGGAGACTACGAAAATCCGAGCAGTATCCTCCAGATACATACGCCGCGCACTCCAAGAAATGACCTGGAGCTCTGGGTACGAAGTACGAAGACGAGAACAGGTGGCTTACCGATCACAAGAGAGCCAGCTAACTCGTCAAACTGGTCGCTCGTCCACTCATGCCACCACACGGCAGCGCCAATGATGGGTGAAGCGTCCGAGACACGACCAGCGATGACAATGTCAGCACCCTCAGCTAGTGCTTGGGCAATGCCCAAACCACCAAAATAGCATGGAGCGCAAACAGGTTCCAGACCCCATTCAGCAACCGATTTATCTTGCATCAGACTCTCGAACCCCTCGCCCTGATCCAACATGCTCTTGACAGTACCCGTAACATCATCGCCTTCGATCCAAGCCACTTTCATTGGATGGCCAGATTCTTTACAAGTCTTATCCACAAGTTGAGCCAGCAGCTCCGTATCCGACGCGCCAGCATTGGCGCAAACTTTGATGCCACGAGCAGCTATATCCTGGATCGCAGGAGTGAAGCAATCCATAGAGTTCCCGGCAAACATGGCGTAGTTGAGCTTCTCCTCAAACGAACGAGCTTGAAGCATTTGCTCCTTGTTTCGAGGCTTTCTCGTACCGTGCATGGTCATTGTTATCTCGGAGAGTCAGTGTCCTACTATGACGTCGACGTCGTCTTTTGCTAGAGAGGCGATTGCTCGGGCGCGGTCTGAGAAACCGCCCGAGGCACCGCCAACACGGACTGGTCGACGGACTGCTGGAGCCATGTTGAAATCGTATAGAGGTTAGGTTGGTATGAGGACCAAGATAGAGAGGCGCTGGGTGAGCATGACATTGAGAGGAAGCCATGGTGAGATGTACCGCCGCGAAGACGGGAACAGACTCCCCTCATGCATTTCGAACCTGCAAAGGAAGTCGAGAGGCTGTTCATATCCGCAGAATACGCAGGTTTATTTATCGACAAGTAGGATGGAGCCCTGGAGACGTACCCCACTTGGGGTAAACTGCTGGGGCTAAGGCAGCAGCTAGGACCCGACCCACTCTCTCTGCTTTGTATGCTGGGCGATTTGCTTCGAGTTGCCAAGCATATGCGGGATTCCCCAGCTAGGGTGTGCGTTCCTGAGCGGGTCGTGTAGTCGCGGAGTATCGACTCGTGTGGCGACGTAATGGGGATGAAAATTTCACTCAGCAATACGTTCTGAAGCTCAATGGCATGACTTCAGCTCGAGACGATGTGCATTGCACGAATAATCGGTCGTCCTGATCGACGCCACATACGCCGCACACACCCTTTCGGGAGATGTGATGTCAAGTCAAGCCTACCTATCTCTTTTCGGTCATGACGAGAGCGCGGCACAGTCGCGTCCAACCCCTAAATCGCCAAATCGCCATCAAGCCCTACCCTCAATTCCAAACAAGGTCGTCGAAACAACCATACACATGCAGTGCAACACACCAAGGTTCTGTCCTGGGTAAATAGTGTCACACGAAACCACGTGCGCGCATACGGCCGACACTAAAACGCACACCATCCCGTAACCATTCCCGTCCCCGCATCTCCACCCAGGTCAATGTCGCAGTCACCCGGGCGCTTTAGCGCGCCCGTTAAGCTTGCCTCCACACCCAGCGATGTAACCAGCGACGCACTCCCCTCGTACCTACGCCGCCACATCCGCCTAGGCTTCACACAGGACGATGTCGCCGCCCTCATCTCGTCCATCGACTCGAGCCAAGCGCCGCCCTCATCTTCCAACGGCGACTCAAAGCTAGCGCACCTCCCCGCAGAACTACTCCTCCAGATCCTGGAATACGTGCCTGTCGATCATGTGCTCGATTGGCGGTTAGTGTGTCGCGGGTTCCGCGATGCCATTGACGGGCGGGTGCTATACCATTGTCTGCAGAGGACGGAGTTGGTGGGATCCATGGGTGCTAGACATGAGATGATGATGGAGGAATTAGACGAGGAAGAGTATGAAGCTGTGCACTTGGTTGAGGCGGAGTTTGTGAGGGTAGAGGGGAAAGAAGGTGGGGAGGAGCAAATAGGGAAGACGCCCGTCTGGAGTGCCTCGCATGCCGTGTTTAGGATCAAGGATGAATGGTATCGCGGGTTCAGGACGATAAGTGGTGCAGACGCAAGGCACATGCGTGCGATCAACGACGTGGATTCTCGATGGAACAAGATCTTGCATCGACTTGAGCTGCAAAGGGACGAAGAACATTTCGGCCAACTGCGCTGGTGCATCCGGCTGGACCATGCTGTTCTTGACCTGGACTTCCCTTGCGAAATGGATCGCTTGCATTTCGACATCGCCATCGACCTAAAGACGGGTATAATACGAGTAGCATGGAAGGACATGCTCTTCCGATTCCTCAAGACAGAACGCGCACTACGTTTACTAATGGAACAAGTCCGTCATCCTTTCTACTCCAAGCAGCGTACACAGCCACTAACACCAACCCTCCTAACAGAAACGCACCGCAGCATTCACATTCTCCCACCACGAAGACTGCCTCCGCGCCACCCGCCGCGCGCCTCACCTCCTCCCTTACCCTCTCTAAACGCGACAACGCCATCCGCTGGGCCCTCCGTCCCCTCCCGCCCCTCTTCGCCCACTCAGCAGACCGCCACACCTCCCCCCTGACCCCCGTCGAGAACACCGCAATCCACACGCTCCTCCTCCTCCGCCGCACCGCATCCCTGTCCCCCTCGCAGCTCACCCACCTCCACACCCTACACACCACGTACCTTTCCCTCGAAGCCGCCCTCACCTCCCTCGACGCGACTTACACCGAGTTCAAAAACTACATGGCGATCCCGGGGTTCCAAACGAATATGCTGCTGCCGGCTGTGATTCGCGGTGAGAGGAGTATACCGAGGAACCCGGCTGCGTGGTCTGATGAGCTGAGGCTGAGGATCGAGGGGCTGGTTGCGAGGTGGAAGGCGCAGAGCGAGGTCTTGGATAGGGTTAGGGGGCTGTTGGAGGGGAGTTGTGAGGCCATGGCTGCGCCGGAGGATGGGTTTGATGAGCTGGGTAGTGACTTTTGAGGCGCGTATTGGGAAGTGATCTGTGGGCGGGCTGGCAGTTTTCTTCTTGGTTCGTTTTATGGAATATAGACGAGGAACGTTTTTGCGTGCCACGTAGGTGCATATGTTTAACAATATTAATGCCTTTTATCTATTGGTTCAGGCAACACAGACCCAAGGAATAGAGCACACTACCTCCATCAGCGACAAGCACGAATTGACAATCACGCAGACGATACAAGACACTTACAGCATGTACAAAGACAAACCATACCAGCACATCAGAACCAAGACAATCAAAGCGCGTAAAGTTATTATCATTAAGGGTCAGATTCTATTCCGAACGCGTATACCGAATGCGTCATGTGTATAATCTTGTAACACCATGCTTAGCCGTGCGTCAAACCATGAAAGACCCAAATCATACGCCCAATGCTACCATCAAGTCATTGCGCTTGCGAGCTATCGACGTGGAGAATGACCAACAACAAGCGCCAATGCTGCGCGCCGTGACATCATGCTCGCTAATGCAACGAGTACAGAAGAATGCAATGTGATGCGTATGAAATCAGACCAAGCCTCTTGAGTAGCTGGATAATGTAATGTGGTGCTCTAGAGTACCAGAGCAGCGCCTAGGAAGATCATGGAGGCGCCGAACATGGCGAAAGGAGCCATGGTGATGGGGGAAGCGACGCCCTCGGCAGGAGGAGCAGCGGCACCACTAGTACCGGTCGCGCCAGCACTGTCCGAGCCGGTGCCAGTCGCGGTGTTGGAAAAGGGAGTAGCAGAAGAGAAGCCCGAAGCAGTCATAGTCCTGCTCTCGCTGGTAAGACCGCTCGTCTCGCTGGCCGAAATGATGCTAGTAGATCCGGACAGGGCACTGGACGTGGTGCTGCTCATGGCCTCGCTGCTGCTGCGACTGCTGCTCGCCGACGCAGATTCATCGTAGATGGCCTGGATGCGGATCTCGTGGCATTGGTCGCCGATCCACTGGTCGTACAGGTTGCCAAAGGCACCGCTCATGCAGCGCCACCAGCGTGTGCTGCCGCCTATGGCGAGCGAGTCGTTGCCGCAGACGGAGAAGCCACCTGTGTAGATTGCGCCGGCCTGGGGTGGTCCGTCGAACTGGAATTGCTGGTTCGCTACGATGGAGCCTGTGCGGCCGTATTGGTCGCGGAGAATGCCGTCTTCGAGGGTGCAGAGGAGGTCGCCGTCCGATGCCTGGGGTGTCACGTCAGTGTGTTGTGAATTAGAAGAATAAAAGAGGATTGACATACCTCTTGTGCGGTTTCGCGCCTCCGGAGGGTGGGGTTCTCGAGAGTACCGATTCGGAAAGGGGTTTCGACAGTTGTCTGGCAACCCTCAGGCGCAGCAGCGTCAGGCGCAATGCCCTCCTCGACGGCCTGGGCGAGGCTTGAGGCCGCGAAGAAAAGCGGAGCGAAGATGGTTGAAGTGCGCATCGTGAATGTCCGGGGATGTGTGACAAGGTTTGATAGACCCACAAGTATGAGCGGGAGAGTATGTCGTATTGTATTACTCGGGATAGCGCAATAGTACCAGCGGACTGCAGATGGAGAAGATGCTCGTAAGTCGTGAAGAATGCAAGACGAAGAAGAAGAAGAAGAAGAAGAAGAGCGGTGGTGGAAGAGTAGAAGATAAGAGGCTGGACTTGAGCGCCAGCCTACAGGTATTTGTTGGTGCAACCCTCGACGCGGCTCCCTCACAAAGCAAGGCCAGAGGCGCAAAAGCAAGCTGTACCTGCAGATCGACGGCTGCATCGGGAAAGGCCCAGCGCGCGGACGAGGCTGCGGGGGGGTCCCTGCGTAGATTGCATGTTTATCGTTGAGATGGTGATGGCTTGCCGAGATGAAACATGCGAATCGTGGGCATGGCGCTGATGGAACTCCTGGGGAAGAATACGCGGCGGACCTTGGTACACCAAGCGTGCACAGCGGAGCCTGTCGTGTTGAGTATGTATGTACAACAGCGCCTGCCTTCCTTCTCCTCGGTGCGTCGGTTGTCGGCGCCAGTGCAGGAACCCGCTGCGACGTTGAGACTTGCGCCTGTCAAATGCCCGCCACTACTGTAAGCTGCACGCGATCCGGGCACACCAAGCACAACATCTGGGCAAATAACGAAACCGGCTCCCACTTCCGTCGCACCATGCAAAGCGTAGCGGTCACGGATGGCGGCAACAGAGCAATCGCTGTAAATATCATCCCTTACCCACTCTACACCAAAGTGCCATAGCCGCCTCCCGGATATCCCCTCGCCTGCAAATCCGGCATTGTCCAAGCGGCCATGTCGTTGGCCTGTCGCTCTGCCTGCATCTTGTCCACTCTCACAGTCATATCGCCCGTGTCTTCTGCTGACGTTTGCGCGCTTCCCGCGGCGGGTGCAGTGGCATGCGTGTGCGCCAGAGGAACACCAGCGTCGACCGCCATCGCAACTTTCGTCTCCTCACAAACACGCTCCATCGCGTACCTCTGAATCTCCGCAGCTCTAGCTTGTAGTGCAGGGACGCTTGTCTTGTCTCGCTTGTCAAGGTCGGGATGATTCAGCGCCCCCGGCTTGTACGTGTCCGCGCACAGTGATGCTAACATGTCACCGATATCCTCCGGTGCATGCATCATCTCAAGGAAGAAGAACTTGTACCATCCTGCCCGGTTCAGAGCTGGCATGTACGTCGTGCACGCCGTCGTGGGCCTTGGTACTTGACAATTTACTTTTACCTCTTGCGCGTGCGAGTCTTGATTAAACTTCCAGTTGGGCCTTAGGTCAGGTTGGCAGGGCACCATCATGTGCGGAATTCCCTCCAAACTCCACAACCTGGCAAGAGCGCTATAGGATCTGTATGCAAAAAGACCTGGTCTCACATTAGTTTCTGCATCATGTGAGCCAACTCAAACACTTACGACACGCGTCTTCTGTCAACTTGACCCAGCTCCCGATGATCTTTGGTGCTTCCAAGAGGCCAGTGTTGGTAGGTTGAAACTTACGATCCAAAGCATCGAAAAGCAAATCTGCCAGAATGTAGAATTCGCGTGTTGGAACTTCCGTTGCCGCATCTGCAAACCTCCATGGATCCGCGAGGGGAACTGTGCTCGCACTAAGAGATCGACGGGGAATGGTAAACCCGGGAGAGGGCGATCCAGTCTGCGACATCCAAGGACGGAATGCCTGATGTTGCGATCCCGAAATACACGGCTCAGCATCTGGGGGTTTTGTTTCTACAAGACTCAAGCTTCCCAGATCTGCAGGAAGCTCTGCAATGAAATCTGCAGGATGTGATACTACATGATGCGATGCGGGCGTCGACTGTTGGCTTGACTGTATAGGCTTATTTGGCGGCACTTGGGGTGGCGCATTCGACTGCTGTGGAGGTGAAGGACTGACAGAGTGGAGTAGCATCTGCGATTGTCTTTGAGTCGGAGATGGGTTATTCCACTGCTGCTGCTGAACCAGTGGACTTGTCGTGGAAGCGTTCTGCTGTGGGGGATATGCCAAGATCCCAGATTGCGGTGCGGTACTGGCCGGAGGCAAATTTCCCGCACCTGGCTGTTCCCATTGTGGCTGCATAGGCTGCGCAGGTGTCTGCAGACACATGCTCGAAGTGTGAGGAGGAGTTGTATGTTGGGCAACATACGAGCCTCCAACTACCCCCACCTGCTGTCCTGTATATTGGCTTTGCCCCTGCGTCTGCTGAGTGACAGATGCCTGGAACTGACCTGGCGATATCTGCCCCTGCATAACATGTCCCTGTCCCTGTCCCTGTTCCGTTGTGCTTCCATCCTGACCATATTGCCATGGAGCTTGCCCCGAGGCAGTGAGCGGCGATTGCGGCGCATACGTTTGGGCACTGGGCGCTTGACTCGTCTGTTGCGGGAAGTAGTTGTTCTGCCCTGAGTGGCCTGAACCGGGCGTGCAGTAGTTGGGCTGATGGTACGGGGAGGGCTGCGAAGATGGGTAGGCATTCGGCGCTTGTGGGAGGGGCTGATGCTGGTGTTGTCCCCACTGCTGCGATTGCGATTGAGGACTGAAAGCCTGGCCCTGAGGTTGTTGGTACGATTGAGTCTGATTCTGCTGTCCATAATGAGTCTGGTAGCTCTGGTGGCTCTGGAGATGCTGCGGTGGGCTCCCTGAAGACTTGTTCCCTAGCTTTGAGCTTATAGACTTGCCCAGCTTGTTCAACATTGGCTTCCCAGTCGTCACCGCCTGCTCAAGCCGCTGGTTCATCATCTGGCCAAACGTTCCGCCTCCCTTCTGAGGTTGATTTGTTGTTCCATAGCCCGTGGCATTGGGCTGATAGCTGGCGCGTTGCTGATGGCCTTGTTGTTGCGCAGGACCGCCTTGGGTTGGAGGCACATAGGGCCCTGGCGAGGGCATCGAGTTGTACTGCGACATGGTGCCTACAATCCAGAATCAGTGAACTCTGAAGCGTAAGCAAAGCACTTCCCTGCGAACAAGAAGATGTCCCGATGCAGAACACAAGGCTGGTTACAGCAGATGGGTCAGGCGCACCGCATGCGACGCTTGGCAGCAAGCCGCCGAGTCTAGGGTTAGCGAAGACATTGTCATTAGTATGTTGATCAAAACATGTAGACAATACACAGGCATAAACTAATGCATCGACCGGAGTCACGATAGGGGGTAGTTTGATAAATGTTGTTGCCCAGGGACGTGGATAAGTTGCGCGGAAGTGACGGCATGCTCGGACCCTGGGAGCTGATCACCTTCAGTAGGTAGAGCGCTTGAACAATGGCCGTCATCTTCATAGTACTACAAAACACCACCCAGACATTGCATCCGCGATTCATTTTTGGCATCATTGGGTATCTTCCCTCTATACGACATTACTGCATCAGTGAATGGCAGAATCCACACGACTCATTCCTCCGACCTCCACCAGTATCTTGACATGGTTCTCTTTATCGTTGATCAAGGCTTTAATCCCACCTTCTACCAAATCCTCCAGACTGATCTTGCTGGTAATCATCTTCATAGGCTTCAAAGTACCTGAAATACCTGTCAGTGACTAGACGGAATAGGTTAAGCTCACTATACAACTTACCAGCAGCTAGATGCTCGATAACCGCCTCAAGATCCTTTCTTTGATAGCCCAAGACGGCCGTGTACTTCGCCTCCCGGAACACAAGCATGTTGGGGTTGAATGGCACTTCCTTCTCCCAAATCGCGACATTGATGACTGTACCTCGAGCCCTTACTGCCGTACAAGCGGTTGTGAGACTTGCTGGTACGCCAGCGCAGTCAAACACCACATCCGGTCCATCCTTACCGCTGAGAGCCTTGCTCATCTTGGCAACATCGTACGTCTTAGGGCAGAGAACATGATGAGCACCAAACTCTCGCGCGAAGCGCTGCCTTGCGCCGGAGACCTCGCTCACGATGATCTTCCTTGTGCCTAGTGCGACCAGACACTGGACAATTGCGAGCCCGATCGGTCCGCCGCCGAGGACCATGACGACGGATTCTGGTGTCAATGGAGCAGCGGAGACGGCATGCCATGCGACAGCAAGCGGTTCTACCAGCGCACCAACGTCGAGGGGTACGTTATTTGGCAAATTTAGCACAGCTCCTTCTGGCACAACGACAGAGTCGCTCAAACCACCACCACCTCCTGAAAGTCCAATGAAGCCACCATTCTCGCATACGTTCTCAGCGCCAGCTGTGCATGCATTGCATTTCCCGCAATATATCGTCGGCTGAACAACGACACTCTGGCCCACGGTAAAGCTCGAGTCGTCCGGTCCCACTTCAGTGATAGTTCCTGAAAACTCATGTCCTAGGGTAATAGGAATCGTCTCGTTCGTACACGGGTGCGGAGTCGTTGGTGCAAAGTTGGGCCCGCCGAGGTATTCATGGAGATCAGTACCGCAAATACCTACGAAGGCCGGGGCGACCTCCTCATTGTCAGCTATTGTACATACGACCCTTCGGAACTCAAACAACATACCCTGATTTGTCCAGCACCACATTTTTGCTCATCCACATCCTCAATCCGGATGTCCTCTTTCCCATAGTATCGTGCTGCGCGCATGGTGTATGTCTTTGTCCTATCTGTATCTCCCCAATTCGGTTGACCCATAACTCAGCAAAGGAGTTGCACTTTTCGCGCGCAACAACCGTGTTCACAAAAGCGCTTTCGATAGCAGACATGCTCACCTTACCTCCACTTTCAACTCTAAAATACAGCACGACCTCGGTTCCGCTTCCGCTTCTCATAAGCTCTGCGCACAGCCTCCAAGGGGGATGTACATGTGATGCAGAGGTACCCACAACTACCTCTGCGCCGCGCTACACATGTACGTTATTCTCTGTTCTGGACGAATGGCCAAGTCTGGATACGCAAGCGTCGTGTGGCGTAGCGGCTCGCACAGGAGGGTCGCGTCCGCTTCTCCATCGGCTGCGGGGTATGGACGTCTCGATATCAGGACATGTCTCCGTAATTCCCGTATGCCCGGTTCTTAGTGGCTCCATGTGGGCGTACTGGGTGGAGTTGGCGGGTGGAGATTGTGCGAGGCTAGGTTTGCGGGGGCGGGGAAATTGTGGGTTGCTGGAATGGGCAACCCGGGTGCTGGGCTCTTTCTTTCGCTCCTACGACTCAGCTGCTTGTGCGTGCTCTTTCTATGGAATAGCAACTTTAATAGCTCCTTTTTCTTCGGCGGCGAACGTATTTTAGGAGGTTGTAGGTTCTAATGGTGAGCCTACGGAGATGATTGCGTCTTTTTACAGCCACGCCCAGCTACGATATGCATTGTAAAGGTATTAGAGCGTGTTCCTAGTACACTAAATACCTGAAATAGGAATGCGAGTCTCTCGACGAGAAAGCCTTGTAATGAGATCGAGGTTTTTGCCTATCGCAGGGTTCGTCCAGCCACCATAAGCGAAGCGCAGCCCCATCGGCCTTCCTCCGCGCGCACAGTTCGTAACCCACCAAGACATCTCGACATACAGTTTGAACAAGAATGGCTTCTATCAATATCTAGATTGTCTTCCTTGGAATCGGATTGAGTATGCTACCATTCACTCAAATCCCCGAGTTAGTCGTCTGCACCTAGAGTGACAGCCAGAGCCTTCGACGATGGGTCAAGCTCCTGACGTGCCTATGCTTGGGGTGCTGATACTTTAACCCCAAAAAAAGTTTGCTTGGGTCCAAAATGACGAGGAACTGCGTCCTGCAGGACAAATGGAATGTTTCTTCCTCGTGAGCGAAGTAGAGTAAGCGCGGTGACAACGGTGCTTGGAGAACAGAAAACGAAGGGTTTCCATGGATGGCAGAGAGAAGATCAGGTTTATTCTGAGTAAGAGAAAGGTTAGGTTGCAGAGTCAAAATGTTTTTCTCAAGAAACTACCGCTGGAGTTGAGGCTGAAGACACACAAGTTCGTACTTTACGACGAGTAGCAGACAGACATGCATATCTAGCCAATGCATGAGAGTGGGCATGTTTTCACAAGATGTTCTGGCAGTACCGACAGTCATTGGATGGATCTTAGCTACACAGCCCCACTTCTCACCGGTATACTGACTAGTTGCAGAAAAAGAATTACGCCTACACCAGGCAGCAATATAAGCCATGTGTTGTCGGACAGAGATTTCGCTGCCTGGGGATATACCTTGTGGATCGACTCAGAACAACTGCGCCTCCATTGCGAGATTGAACAAGGCCACCAAAAACCCATATCCTGGACTAAACATACTCACCCTCCCATGTTCTCGATCAGTCAACGATACAACGATGACTGACACCCTCAACTGGCCATGGCGACCTTTCGATGGTACAATGACCAACGTTCATTGGCTCTCGTGGCCGCAAGCTTTCGAAGATACAACGGACAACACCCTCGTATTCTCAATCCGGCAACCTGCCGATGGGACAATGACGCGATTTGAATCCATCAAAGATACCCTGCGGTATATATGGAACGAAAACGACAATTTGCGCTTCTGCTGCAAGATCATAACCAGCCCCCTCCTCGGCGGTTGTTATTTCGAACGAACAGCCAATTACCGCGCCCTTGCTAAGAATAAATACGGTATATCCAGGAGAAAGTTGGAGAGATATGCAGTCATGGCTGATATAGAGTACCGGAGACGTATCCGGCAAGTGGGGAAGAGAAGGTGCCGTGATCCGCACGATCAAACAACGTGGAATGAAACGGCGAAAGATCAGTCGCAAAACTCTTTCTTTGCAAGACTGCCTGTAGAATTGAGACTGAAGATATATGAGCGTGTGTTGTGCGATCAAGAAGAGTTGGCAATCAAGTTCAATCAAGATGAATCTTGGGACTACTGGAATGTGAGAATAGAACCAGGCTGCGATGCTGCAATGTTAAGGGTTTGCAAGATGATGTTTGTTGCCTCTTGCCCTTTCTTACTCCCTTTGACTACATTGCTTATGGATGATGTAGCTACTGCGAGGCCGCCCCGATACTATACGCAAGGAATACCTTTAGATTCGATTCTTACAAGTTGCTATTCATCTTCACGTCAACGATACCTCCGCAGCGCCTTGCTTCCATCCAACATATCGTTCTCAACATCACGCTCTTCTGGAATTCTTCCGATGGTTTCACGGGGCTGTACAGAGACCTGGTTCCACTCCTTGGTGGAATGCAAGGCCTCAAGGAGGTGTGTTTAAGGTACCGCCTACGGGAGAATAGTTACGTGAGCTACCCCCGCCTAGGCGACTTCACGCTTCTGGAATGGTTGGAAGAAGAGGAGAGACCAAGAGGATATGCGATGTTTTATGAGATGCTTGAAGTTCAGACTGGGCCGGAGATTGGTGGTGTGCTATTTGACCGGTGGGCTGTCGGCAAGAGGAGGAAGGTTACGATGACAGGGTGAAGGCTATTGCTCGACGGTTCTTCAGACGGGGAGGATCTTCTGCTTTTGGCTAGATTCGATGCTCAACGTGTCGAGTACATGGCCGTAGGTCTTTCCCGCTGTCTCCCTGATATCGATCTCTGTTCATAGCGGGGGTCAGCGAGGCGGTTGGACTCTTTGACAAGCAAGAGATAAGTTATAGGCGTGAGGCTGAGACTTGGATCGTATCTTTGCGATATGACTACAGCCTGAAATTGAAGATTGGTGAAGTGCCACTTTTATGATTATCCTGTTGCCCCTACATAGCCTAGCAATCAACAACGCGAGCCTTGGTCGAGTTTACCAGGCATTGTTGGAAGCGTCTCCCGTTGGCATTGCCAGAGTCAGCATCTCAGCCCTCTCCACCTCAACAGTAACAGACATTCTTTGTGTAAGCGAACTCACCTACTCTCGCTATGCGACAGTGCAGGCCTTCCGCGACAACTTTCAGTTCTTGGTAGCCATGTACATGAACGAATCGATGATTGTTGAGCCTCCGGAAAATGGGCGGGATACGATCAATTCGAAAAGATGATTGTTTGGAACTATCGGGGCTTTTCTAAAAACTCGCGACTTGGATTCGGACGAGGAAGGGATGGAGGAAAATGAGTGAAGTCGATAATGCAGTCTTAAGCGAAGGCTACATAGCATGACGCTAGCATCGGATCATGTGATACAATTTCGGATGTACCTTAGCGAGCGCCAGTAGCGATATTGGCCGAATGCTGGTGGTAGTCGTAAAGCAAGTGAGTTTGAAGAGTGTTGTAGTCTATGTGGCTGGTGGGGTAGCTACTTACTGTATACTGCTTTGCTAATAATAGCGAATAAGCCAAATATGGTGGCCTACGGATAGAAGACTCGGCACGCTAATTGGTTCTGGAGGAAATGTGTTAGGACAGAATAATCCTGGATTCAGCTATGATGTATAACTACACCCTCTTGAGTAGCAGACGACGAGTCTGGTCTTGGCATCTTTAGTGTCAGCCTGCGGCAAGTCTGACGCGCGACGCACGACCTTTAGACCCACATGACTCGGCCAAGCAAGACGGCCGGGGTTCAATAGCAAACAAGTCCAACATCCTGCCTTTGCACCCCTCGTACTAGTCCTCGCGCCAGTCGTCGCTCTCGAAATCAATCAATCTCGTGCAAGCAGCCCACACATGCTCGTCTGTAGCCACAGTCCGCCCATAGTCCAGTCTACAATCGCAACCACAAGCGCAGCACATAGCAATGAGCGGGAACGCAAGCCAAGGGCCCGGGCTGCGGTACCCTTCGAACAAGAAGAGTATATACGACAGGAATCTGAATCGGAGTAAGAATGCGGAGCTTAGTAGAGCGGCATTTGCATACCTCTTCATTGAGATGATTGCGTATGCGCAAAAGGGCTCAAAGGATGTGGGGGACTTGGAGCAGAGGTATGCAGAAAGAATCGAGTCGCCATGCCTCACAATGCAATGCAGGACTCTATGATCGACCTCATGCGAGCGTGCTTTAACAAACATGTAGACTAAACACCCAAGGCTACCCAATCGGCCTCCGCCTACTCGACCTTCTCCTTTCCCGCACCGCCAACCCTCTCGCTAGTATTCGCCCCACACGTATCCTGCCTCTCCTGCAATTCATCGCACAGCAATTATACCGCTACCTCTTCGGGCGACCCGCAGACGCGTTAGAAAAGTCTGGTACTGATCCAGGACAATACATGCTCTTCGACAACGACCCTATGGTCAACCAGTACATAAGCCTGCCCAAGGAGCTGTCAAGTCTAAACTGCGCAGCCTTCGTGGCGGGCATAATCGAGGGCGTGTGCGACGGTGCAGGCTTCCCAACTGAGGGTGTAACGGCTCATAGTGTAGGCGACGAGGAAGGCAAGGACGGGAAGGGATTGTGGCCGGGAAAAACAGTCTTTCTGATCAAGTTCAAGCCCGAGGTACTGGAAAGGGAAGAGATACTCGGCAGAGGCGGCGGCTGAGCTCGCCGGAGCATGGCATGATTTACTTGAGTGCAGCTAGGTTTATGCTGCACATGATGGCATAGCGAGGCGTTGTGGACATTTGTTAGGATTTAAGGCGGTTACAAAAACCCACATGTATACCAATGCGCTGCCACATATTCCAAGCCTGCCAAGTCAGTCTAGGATACGCTTCCACTCCCGCGTCCTTGATGACTGCTTTGGCGAATTAAGTACAGGTGTCAGATGCGCGACCACGGGGATCTCGCACTGCTATCATCGACTACCAGATGCAGCAAGCGCTCTGCCACGTGACCGTGGAGCTGATGACAAATGCCGATCGGCGAGACTATCCACGCCATGGTCGAGTTTCAGCGCATGGTAGTTTACCAAAACAGAAGCTTCTACAATATTGCGGCATCCCACCGTCGAGCAAATACAAAAGTGCCGTCTCATCCTCACAGCAACCTCGATATATAAAACGAGTTGTTGACCATTCCACATATCAAGACACAAGCCTCAAATACATACAACAGACATCACCAGCAAGCCGCATCTACAAACAGCACCAGTTGCAATCATGCCAACAGACATCTCTGCACCCCTGCACTTCCGCACCCTGCTGAACGGACACACGTACATGATCGTAGACTTCTACGCGACATGGTGCCCACCTTGCAAGCAAATCGCACCCATCTATAATCAACTGTCCACTGCGCATGCCTCGCCAGGGAAATTTGCCTTTGTCAAAGTCAACGTGGACGAGCAAAGAGAAATCGCCGCACAATACGGTGTCACGGCTATGCCGACTTTCATGGTCTTCAAGGACGGGAAGAAAACTGGTGAGGATATCAGAGGCGCGGATGTGAGGGCTCTGAAGGCTGCAGTGGAGAAGGTTGTTGCGGAGCTGGGGAAGGTCAAAGAGGAGAAGGTAGAGAAGAAGCCGGAAGTTGAAGAGGCAAAGAAAGAGGAAGATGAGAAGACTGTTAGTGGGAGCTATGGCATGACTGGGGGAAACAATTGGAAAATGGCGTTGAACTAGGTCTAAGAATTTGTAATAGGTGATGGTTATATGCATAGTGAAAGGATGACAGAATGTGATACCCAGGAATGATGATGCATAAGATACCTCGTCACAAGCAAGAAACTCCGCAATAGACAGAGTGAATAGTATACATGACCCATGTCAAGTGCGCGACTCATCCTGGTTGCTGTGCTGTTGGGTTTGTAACACCCTCCGACGCGTAACAGAGGACACCTTTCACACTAAGCGATCGCCACCGCGCAGGACGGACCCTGATAGCCGCAGTGATGATCTAGCTCCCCACCATTTCCCACCGCTCTTCATCACACAATCGAAGCGTCAATTCATCGTTGAGCTTTGTAAACCTCAAATATGCTCTTTTCCAGATTAATACCCGCGGCCATTGCGCTGCTACCCGCAATTGCCTCGGCATCCTCGGTCATCGACCTCACACCCTCCAACTTCGACGATGTCGTTCTCAAGTCCGGCAAGCCCGCCCTCGTAGAGTTCTTTGCTCCCTGGTGCGGCCACTGCAAGAACCTCGCCCCCATTTACGAAGAGCTCGCTACCGTCTTCCAGCACGCTGGAGACAAGGTCAGCGTTGCCAAAGTCGATGCTGATCAACATAAATCGCTGGGCAAGCGCTTCGGTGTCTCGGGCTTCCCTACCCTCAAGTGGTTTGACGGAAAGAGCGACAAGCCTACCGACTACAGCGGAGGTCGTGACCTCGAGAGCTTGAGCAAGTTCATCACAGAGAAGAGCTCTGTTAAGCCTAAGGTCAAGGGCAAGCTGCCCAGTCAGGTCGTCTACCTGGATGACAAGACCTTCAAGGAGAAGGTTGGAAAGGATCAAGATGTGCTCGTTGCCTTCACCGCCCCGTGGTGCGGACGTATGTCTTCCCAGCCCTATCCTAACCGACAGACCATAGCTGATACCTGAACAGACTGCAAGACGCTCGCCCCCATCTGGGAAACTCTCGCCAACGACTTTGCCACCGAGTCCGGTGTCTTGATCGCCAAGGTTGACGCTGAAGCTGAGAACTCCAAGGCTCTCGCCCAGGAACAGGGCGTGTCATCCTACCCGACCATCAAATACTTCCCCAAGGGCTCCACCGAGCCTCTGCCATACAGCGGCGCCCGCGCTGAGAAGGACTTTATCGACTTCATAAACACAAACGCTGGTACCCACCGCGCTGTAGGCGGTGGTCTCGATACCACCGGTGGCACCATCGAGGCTTTCAACACCGTCATTGAGAAGTTCCAGGGCAAGTGGGCCGATGGTGCTGAGGAGGCCAAGACTCTCGCCGCTACTCTGCAGGACAAATACGCGGAATACTACGTCAAGGTCTTCAACAAGATCGGTGCCAACCAGGAGTATGCTGCGAAGGAGCTCAAGCGCCTTCAGGGTCTCATTGGCAAGGGCAACCTAGCACCCGAGAAGATGGATGACTTGATCAGCAGGAGCAACATTCTGAGCAAGTTCATCGCTGATGATGCGGAGGAGAAGCAGGAGTTGTAGACAGGTCTCCTGTGGGCTGATGATTGCGGATACGGCATTTATAACACCAACACTATTGATATGATATGATGAGCTGGGGACGCGGTCATGTATGGCGCAGGAGCGACGTACGCGATGCCGACAACGAGAAATGGAAGCAAGTATGATGGAACCAAAAGTCAATATCCAAATTGCAAGCAATGCGATCTATGTATCCCGCCAAACGCTAAAGACTTTGCAACGTGCAACCGACACCGCCTACTTTTGCCAGAAAAGAGTGTCTCCCTTGCTGTAACCTCTACTTGCCCGATCCTGAGCCCTTGGTACCATCTCCAGCTTGGATCGTTGCTTCAAGGTTGTCAAGCCGCCGTGACATGTCATCCACTACCCGTCGTCAGTATCTTAGATGCTCCGTGAACAAGTGCTCATGCTCACTCTTGGCAAGCAGCTCGCTGCTAACTGTGGTAAACTTGGTGCTGAGTTGATTCAGGAGATCGTCGACCACCGCTGTGAGCTCCCCGGAGCCCTCTGCGTTGGTCGATGAAGTCGACTATTCTCGTGTTAGAGAAAGCGGGGCATCATCGTAAGGGCAGCACGTACCGCGGTGTCGCTTTGCGCGCGATCTGCTAGCGGTTGGGGCGTTGCCATGATGGAGTGTGTTGGGGAGGTGATTGGTGGCAAGTCCGAGTAGCTTATGGCTTATGGAAGAATCAAGCAACTCCGAACGCAACCGTGGAGCCTGAAATTAAAGCCTGCAGGGGACATGCACAGGTACGGTGAAGTTGATGGGATCCCACGCAAGCACGTGGTCTTCGCCGCGGCTTCCTGCCCGTTTCGTAAGGCGGTCAAGCTAGCGTATGCGCTAAAATGTTTCTGCGCCCAGAGTTCGAACTTGACGGATTATTTTCTGAGAAGCTTTGACGTCCCGTCTTGAGCGACACCAAAGATCCAACACTTTTTCGAAACTATCTCAGAACTTCAGCGACATGGCGAAGACTAAGCTCAAGGCTGCGCTCGATAACTATCAAGGCCGCAACATTAAGCTCGAGAAGCAGCGCAAGCACGAGAAGCAGGCGCACAAGCAAAAGGAACAGCGCAAAGCCGACAAGGCCGAGGAAGATGGTGATGAGGATACTGAAGAGGGAGGCGTGCCTGTGCCCTTGGACGAGATAGAGGTCAAGGTCAATGGCAAGACGAAGAAGTCGAAGAAGGACAAGAAGACTGATGCGAAGCCCGCGCCAGCAGTCAAGGAGCCTGAATCGGAGATGGACGACGAGGACGAGGACGACGCGAGCGATGATGACGATGCGCTTGAGCGACCTGCGATCGACCTTTCTCACCTTGACGACAGCGAGAGCGACATCAGCTCCGACGAAGAGGAGTTGCAGGCTGAGGATGCCGCAGCGGAGGCCGAGGATGCTGAGGACGATGACGACGAGGAAGAGGATGAGGATGAGGACGACGACGACGAGGAGGATGACATCGCGCTCTCGGATCTCGATTCTGTCGCATCAGAGGACAAGGGTGACATTATTCCTCACCAGCGCCTCACGATTAACAACACCGCTGCCCTCACCGCCGCCTTGAACCGCATACAACTCCCTTACTCGAAACTCGCCTTCTCAGAATACCAGTCCGTGACCACTGATGAGCCAGTCGAGATCGCCGACGTCGAAGACGACCTCAACCGTGAGCTCGCGTTCTACAAGCAATGCCTGTCCGGTGTCAAGGACGCGCGGAAGAAGTTGAAGAAGGAGGGTGTAGCATTCTCACGGCCAGCAGACTATTTCGCGGAAATGGTCAAGAGCGACGAGCACATGGGCAAAATCAAGCAGAAACTGATTGACGCCGCGGCGGGCAAGAAGGCTGCTGCTGAGGCACGTAAGCAGAGAGACCTGAAGAAGTTTGGCAAGCAGGTCCAAGTCGCAAAGCTACAGGAACGCGCCAAGGAGAAGAAGGACACCATTGAGAAGATTCAGACTCTCAAGAGGAGTACGTACTATTCATGCCAAGCAAAGAAGTTATAGTATACTAACGAACATGCAGAGCGACAAGGCGCCGACATTACAGCCACAAACGAAGAAGACCTCTTCGACGTTGCCGCCACGGCTGATGACTCCAAGTCCGACCGACGTGGCCGTGGTTCTGACGGCAAGACGTTCAACAAGCGCCAGAAGAAGGACTCAAAGTATGGTTTCGGCGGCAAGAAGCGCCACGCGAAGAGCAATGATGCGCAATCCAGTGCAGACGGAAGCGGGTTTTCAGCCCGAAGGATGAAGGGAAAGCCCAGCGGCGGCGCGAGTAAAAGACCCGGCAAGGACAAGAGGGCGAAGAGACATTAGGTGATGTAGTCATATGGAGGGCTGGGTGACATGTTCAGGTCACGTTCTGCATGCGTATGGCGCTCTGGCGTTCAGGGACTGAGCATAAAAGCACACCATGTATTTTCCAAGGCGGATTCTCTTTACTTCACTAGAAGATAGCAATGCACGATCGTACGATCATCTGAAGTTCCTCTGTACACCCATTGACTTGCCGTTTTGGGACGTCAGAGATGAGTGTGGGCGGCTACACGCTGCCTTCTTCGGGCCATATCACATGACATTCTACCCCGTGTAGGTACCCCGGCTGGTGGTAGCGGTCTACCAGCGATCCGATGCTGTAGCCTGATTGCCACTGGCACTGTCAATGAGCAAATCCGAGGCGGCAGCGTGACCCAGCAAACGCGCTCAGGCATCAACAAATTCCGTATACACATCCCTCGTCTCTCACCTATATAACATGACCAGCTACCGCCCTCGACTACATATTCTGAATAGCGACAGACAGTGATACACTCCACTGCAACGACAGGTCTCGACACCCCACAATGTCCAACGACATCTTCTTCTCAGGCGACGCCGGAGTCCTCCCCTTTACAACTCCAATCCCACCCCCCAGTACTACTTTCCACAAGCCCTCCGACATCCTCGACGTCCCCGCCACAGCGCCAAACACAATCTGGTATCTCTCCATCACCAAGCCCCACGTCGACTCGCACGACATCATCGGCCCGGCGAAAGCATTCATTCACCTCCTCCCGCGCATCGAAGCCATTGTCAGCAACTCCCCCACAGCCATTGACAAGCTTGCAGAACGGAAGGAGGTAGAAGATACAAGCGGTGCAAAGAAGAGAAACTCGGCATTCTTCAAAGACGGGTTTGAAATCTTCGTTGTCGAGGGACAAAGGGGCTCCTATACTATTCTGAGGGTGATTCGCGAAGTCAACAAGGACGTCTTTGATGTCCTTCCCGCACCGGTGTATACGGTTATTTCCTCTGGTCCGCTGCAACACGCTGTTGTTCCTGTCAAGGCGAAATCTTCTTCGTCGGCCAAGGCCGCTTCTAAACCTGCTTCTGCGGGCAGGCCAAAAGGGTATACGACGACGACGCAGCTTCACGGGTCGTTTGTTGAGCGGGCTGCTGCTAGGGAAACGGCAAAGCACATTATGACTGTGCTGCTGCTTGATGAGGAGAATGTCAAGGAGATTGGTAGGTGGGAGAAGGGGAGTAAAGGCGGGGGTGTGCTGATGGGAATGAATGCGTCGACCATGTGGGAAGTCAAGGTGATGTACGCGGATGATCCGGTTGGTAGGGCGCAGGAAGAAGATGACAGGGATGACGATGCCTTCATCTGATGAGGAGGATGCGGTGGTGTGCAGGTCGTCGGTGTGGGATCTGAGACGAGAGGAAGAGACGGTAGTGCTATGAGGCGCGCGTGAGTGGAGTTTAGATATTTGGCAGAAAGGTCGGGGCGATGTGAAGACAGACAGGCGTATGTACCCATGGAATCTCAGAGTTTGGGCTTCTCACTGCACTTCCTCGCTTCCTGTACGAAGACGACCCGCGCTTCTATCAGGCTTGATGCGGGCTGTCCCTTCGTCTCGTGTATCTTGAGGCCTTCCATTTGCATAGTGGTGATTTGTTCGGGCGTTAGGAAACGGCCATCTGGTCCTCGTGGTGGGCGCACGCATCCTGCGACCCCGCCTGGGCTGTACGTCTTGTCATTCTTCCGCGCGAGAGCAAAATGCGTAACGAGTTTCTCGCGGGCAATGCGTCTCTTTTGAATGCGGTTTTGCTGCTTTGCGTTGAGCTTGTTGGTTGGTGTATTCGGCACTTGCTCTTGCTCGGTGGCTGCTGACATGGTGACTTGACGGTTTTATCGGTACAAGTACAAAACGACAAGAGGTGAAACGTTGAGGCTGTCAAACAAGGAGACTTGAGGACCTTTTCTTCGTAACGAAGGAAATATTATGCATTTGTTTGATAAATAGAAAAGCAAACTGGACAGTATGAGACAAGGAGAAAACTGGTGCCACAATGCAGCCACATGGTTTGCCGATGATGACGTATGACAGGGTCAGGCGACGCGGGGGATGCATTGCTTGTGACCAAAACATCACAACACCCATTTGTTGCAACGCGGCTTCTCTTGGGTCAGAGCAACAAGGTTTGCAGCAACCCTTCCTGCATAGAGAAGATATCGTTGGATTAGGCTCAGGCGCTAGTGGCAGCTACGGCGTCGGTAAGGAGTCTGATTTTGCGCCACGTCTCGATAGCGTCCGGACCTTGCCCTGAATCCCGACTGCAAAGGTACGATGGAGGTTGTGTTCAAGGGCGTCGAGCCACACTGCGCGTGCGATGGAAATTGCTCGTCTTCGATTTAGTTCTAGATGCACGCCCTTTCGCAGTGCATACTCCGGCTGCACTAGGTAGAATCCTATGCCTCCTAATTAGGTATGCCCTGCAGAGGCTAACCCCAATCGTCTCGATAGATCAAGCTAACGTACGATGGCGATAGTCGTTGGTAGTTTCGATCGCCTGACTATTTACAAAGTAGGTAGGCAAACATCTACACGTTGCACTCGCGCCTTGTAGCCATGTCATGGCAACGACGAGGCTGGCCGCGGTCACATTTGGTAGTGTTTCGCGACTGGACCATTGTCTGAAGCAAGCCAGGAGCGGGGACAAGAACACGTTATAGCTCGTCCCTCTATATACATATGCATTGTGGAGACGTTGGATCAGGTTCTTGATAGTAATCTCTAGGCTAAAGTGCAACTAGAAGTGAACTACTACCTACCGACTTGGCAGAACTGATTAGCTTATCATCCCGCTCTGTTGAGCGCAGCCACTTTACATGAGAATGACCCGCTTAGACGCTATCCACGACCGTCTATTCCAATTACCTTGAAATCAACTCGGCGCTTGTTAGCCGCTTTGTATGCCAAGTCTACAGAGGTCACCTACTCTGGCGAGGAACTGTTCCGTCGTTGGTTTTCGCGAGCCTGCTGGATCCGAATACTGAAGGTTTTGTCTCGAATAGAAACCTGGAGGCTCGACAAGCAGTTGATGCTAATAGGGAATGCTCCAACCAGTGTTTCTGGATTCGGGAGCCCCGAGATGAGCTAGCGTAGACAGGCCCAGCGCATACTCGGTAGAAGAACATATCCATCAGCCAGTGCTCAACGATGTCTTTTTCAAGAAAGTCCATACTCTCGTATATGTCTTCCATCCTTGCGGATCTGAGTAAGATCCATTCATCGGAAGGTGAGCACCTTATACGAAACAAGCTCTTTAAGCTATAGACTGCATCCATGTGCTTTCTTGATGCAATGCCTACTTCCCAATCAGGCACTATATGTAGATCGGCATCATGCTGTCGATGATTTGTGAGGCTCAACGGCGCAGTGAAGGGGACCATTGTGGGTTGCGTTACCATGCAAGCGCAGCAATCGAATTGAGTCAGGATCCAGGAGACGTGAGTATATGCTTTGAAGTGATGAAGGATGAAGCCAAGTTGTTCCCGTCTACGGATAGTTGTAAACGCGGCTGGGTTGATTCCAGTGATGTGTGCAACTGCCGAGCGGAGGTGCTGCCAGTCCATGCATTAATGTTTGCACGTACAAGAGCGAATAGCGTTGCGCCCTCATCATCTTGGCCTCAAGGCTGAGAGAATAGGTGCGAAGGCCATGTGCACACCAGCTCTGATGGTGGTGTGTCCGGCCAGATGCAGCGCTGCGCATGTCGCATCGTGCCATGCCATGGAAGCAGATTGTGTAGTTTCCAAGATGCAGATGAAGAACGTCCCGAAGACGTGATGCTGAAGGCAGTCGAGCAAGGCTGAAAAGTCGCGGCTGTGAAGACTACACCCCGCCAACCCCACGGTCATTGGCCAGCCTTGCTGCATTGCATTGCATTGCATTGTCTCAGCGCGAAGACAAGCAAATGACTAGAATCCGTATTGGTGATGAGTAGTTAAGCGATGGTGTCTTTGGTCGAGAAGGGATCTCGGTACCCTAAGATTGGCAAGAATTATTCTGCTACTCAACCGACCAAACTACTGCAATGGCATTGAACATGATGCGATACTTGAGTGGAGGGGCATGGTAAATGGTGTGCAGACGCGTGATGAATGCTCGGAATGCGGGACGACTTGCGGATCCGAATTTTGGTGAATGTGGAGGTATGCACTGGGCTGGAACGTGGAGAAATATCGGGTCGAGAGGTGTCGGAGTGGGCGACATGGCTTTGTCATGTACACGGTTGGGAAGAGCCTCGACGCAAAAGATTTTCTCGTTGTGAGTCGCATGACATGGGGCAGAATTCTTTTCCACGTCAAGCTCCCCCAGGGAAAGCCACTAATGCACTCTAGACCCAATCAGACCCGTGGGCGCAGCGGACCAAGCCTGGGGACGCCTCGGCATCATGTGCACCGACGCTTCTTCAGGTGTCAGCCGTCAAGAGTACCCTACCACTGTGCGTCTCGCGTAAGACGACGTGTGGAAGGGAGTGGCCTTGTGTCTGCATTGCCGGGTGGCCTGCAGCTGGCATCATGGAGAATGTACAAGGGCACCCTGGCTAGAGACTTGGAGGGGGCGGGATTGGAGCGGCGGCTGGTTGGTGGTGGTGGGTTGGATTGACTCGTGCAACACCACGCGCTTAACTAGGAGCTCCGAGAGGGCAGCCAGCGACGTCTCGTATTGGCTGTCGGGCATCAGCAGCTCAAGGTCACGACGGACATTGTTGCGTTAGCCCACCGCCACCGGTTCTTGGTCTGGGGAAAGGGCGGGCAGTGGCCACAAAGGATAGCACACTGCACAGGCCATTCACTCGGCGCATCGTCACAGTCAGCTCAGCATTATCATGAGCAAGAGCAGACGTACTGGTAGGAGGCCTTGGCGGAGAAACCCGAGGGTACGGCGCCGCAAACCTGGTCTTCGGGGCTAGCGCAGCTAAGGCTCTGCTCCCAGCGCACTTTACACATGTAGCCGACGACATGGGCCACGATAGACTCGGTGGGCCACCATGGTGGAGTCTGCTCGAGTGGGAACTTGTGGTCGGGGAACACCTCACGTGTAGCTCTGAAAAACCTCGAAGCGTTCTGGGCGGGCAACGACGCAGCCTGTGCGCTGGTTGCCAAGGGCAAAACTCCAGCCGGTCCAAGTGCCGGTCCGACACTTGTCAAATTATCGGCCTAGTCGGGCCTGGAGAAAGAGCTGGAGATGGTAAAACGCGGGCGACCATGCCCCAGATGGCCAGTGGCGTACACGCTCCACTAAGCCTCCGGGCTAATGCCTTCAATAGCAGGGAAGCACAGACGCCCACTAGTCGAGCGCAATGCTACCTGGCCATTTTCACGGTACGCTCGTAGCGTCGCATGGCTACCTCTCAAATCTCCAGCCGTCTTATTAACCCTCAACCCGCCCCGTCCTGATTCACCTGTTCGTCCAAGGCCGCTTGCGACTTCTACCTGCATATAGCTTCAGATAGAGCGCATCGTCAACTGACTCTGCCTACACCCCCGCTCTGTCACCAATATGAACAACTCCCACGACATGGCCGACGAGGCCGCCAACCCCAAGGGCATCCAAGCTACCACTGATGTCAACATGACCGAGTGTCCCGTCACATGGAAGGCCTACCTCCTCTGTGCCTTTGCCTCCTTTGGAGGTATCTTCTTCGGTAACATGACAGTTCACAATCTCCATCAATGCCGCTGCTGACCACAAACTCTACAGGTTATGATTCTGGTTACATCAACGGTGTGCTCAACTCGCCTCTGTTCATCGAGGAGGTTGAGGGGGCCGTATGCCCCAATGGCCTTGCCAGTGCGACGTGCAAAATCAGCAGTAGCAACACTTCGCTTATCGTATCCATCCTATCCGCCGGTACCTTCTTCGGTGCCCTCGTTGCTGGTGATCTCTCAGACATGATTGGCCGCAAGTGGACCATCGTTCTGGGATGTCTTATTTACATCATCGGTACGTAACCCCCGCATGCAGTACCACGTTGATTAGCCGCTAACCCCCACCCGCTAGGTGTTGTCCTGCAAATGGCTGCAACCGGTCGTGACCTCCTTGTTGCTGGTCGTGCCATCGCTGGTATTGGTGTCGGTTTCGAGTCTGCCATTGTCATTCTCTACATGTCCGAGATCTGCCCCAAGAAGGTTCGTGGTGCGCTCGTCTCTGGTTACCAGTTCTGCATTACCATCGGTCTCCTTCTCGCTGCCTGCGTCAACTATGCCGTACAAGACCGCGGTGACACGGGCGAGTACCGCATTCCCATCGGTATCCAATTTGCCTGGGGTCTTATCTTGGGCGGTGGTATTGCATGCCTTCCCGACTCCCCTCGCTACTTCGTCAAGCGCGGCAGGCCAGATGAGGCCAAGAAGGCCCTGATGAAGATTCGTGGTGTACACCCTACCAGCCCGGACGCCGCCCACCTCAGGTCCTTGGTCGAATTCGAGCTTGCTGAGATCATCGCCAATGAGGAGTACGAGCGTGAGCTCATCCCCGCTGGTGGCTGGATTTCTGGCTGGGCCAACTGCTTCAAGGGTTCTCTCTTCCAGTCCAACTCCAACCTCCGCAAGACCATTCTCGGTACCTCGCTCCAGATGATGCAACAGTGGACTGGTGTCAACTTCATCTTCTACTACTCCACACCTTTCTTGCAATCCACTGGCGCCATCAGCAACACCTTCCTGATCTCGCTCGTCTTTACTCTCGTCAACGTCTGCTCTACTCCTCTTTCCTTCTACGGAATGGAGAAGTTTGGTCGCCGCACACTCCTCCTCTTCGGTGCCCTTGGTATGTTGATCTGCCAGTTCTTGGTTGCCATCATCGGTGTTACTCAGGGTTTCAACAACGCCACCACCCTTCCCGACGGATCCACCCGTGCCAACAACATCTCCGCTGTCAACGCTCAGATCGCCTTCATCGCCATCTTCATCTTCTTCTTCGCCACCACCTGGGGTCCCGGTGCCTGGGTCCTCATCGGTGAGGTCTTCCCCCTGCCCATCCGTTCGCGTGGTGTTGCCCTCTCCACCGCCTCCAACTGGCTCTGGAACACCATCATCGCCGTCATCACCCCTTACATGGTTGGTACCGATCAGGGTAACCTCAAGTCCTCCGTCTTCTTCATCTGGGGAGGTCTCTGCACCATCGCTTTCGTCTACACCTACTTCCTGGTTCCCGAGACCAAGGGTCTGTCTCTCGAGCAGGTCGACCAGATGATGGCCGAGACCACTCCCCGTACCTCCGCCAAGTGGCGCCCAACCCACACTTTTGTCGAGAGCTCCCTCCAGAAGGGCGGCACCGCCATGATCGAGAGGAACGGTTCCGTCGTTGTCGACACCGAGAAGAACAACCGCACTGCCTCCGTCCACTAGACGGGGCCACGAACAGTGTTCTACACATGTTATAATGACACGAACGAACGAGTCACCTGTACGAAGTAATGTTTGGGTTATGCGACACGTAAAGTTAAGCATAGCACGGAAGATCTAAAGGGCTAGATGCCTATCTTGAGCGATACCTCTGTAGTTTATCCTATAGCATAAACTACATTTTTAATCTTGAACTATACACATTATGTATTTGTTCTTCCAAATGCAAAACATGAATTGCCAAACTTTTTGAGTGTCTCCTCAATCCTTCTTTCAGCCTCGCTTCATCCTCCTTTATGTTGGTCATCCCCTTCCCCTTGTACATTATCCTCCTCCCCTCGTCTCTAACCCCCGCAACGATGCTTCCATCCCCCCAGCATCAGGCTCATCCACCCAGGATCCCACTCTCACACCGGCAGTGCTCTACCCCACCCACCACTGTAGATCACGTATCCTGGTCCCAATACCCTGCCCAACCCAATCTAGTCTAAATATGCCACGTCCACACAGTTAAACGACGACGAAGAAGCAATGATCGCAGCGTACTTGTAGAGAGAAATTTCACTATCCAGAGTGAGCGAGAGTATCATTGGTGAATAGGAGGATTGCCGTACAACTCGTCTTCCAGCCCTTTATTTGATTTTTTGGAGGGAGGGAGGGAGAGAGCCTGACACACCTGACACACCGAGGATAACAGATAACGGCCTTATTCACAATCACTATCCTGAGATTCCATCCACCTCTCGCGCGCACTTCCATCGAGCTACAAAGATGACGGTTCTAACGCTCATTGCACCGTACACCCTCCAGTACCACCACGTGCCGTCCCTGTCCCTCCAGCATCCCTGCAGCCTGCGGGTGGTCGTCGTGGGTACAGTATCTTCTCCACTGCGTACGTCGCGAATGCCCAATCCGTATTCCCGAGAGCAAGGGCCAAACGCCCATGTATTCGCTGGATAGAGCGAGGTCGTGAAGTATCGCCGCGGCGTGGCGTAGCCATGGTCTGCTTCACACGTTCAATGAGGGCAGTAGCGAATGCAATGGTAACTACCGAGGTGGAAGGACCAGGGTAGTAATCGGCTCGCGTGTTGTACGCCGCGGAAGCTGTGGAGTTGTTCCATGTTCTATTGCGTGTGGTGTACCCCAGCCCTGCATCGCGAGTATCTGCCTTGCCGCATTGCAAGCAATACAGTGCTTATGAGCCACGAGTCACAAATCGACAGGTGCTAGACGAGACTAGAACTTAGCTTCGAGGGTTCCGGCATAGTACCTTTGTGGTGTTGGAATGATTGGTAAATGAGCAACGCGTCTGATGCAGCGTGGTATAGCTTGGATGAGGGTATCGGAATGGACGTGGTGCTTGATATTTCTAGTGTTATACTACGTACGATACCTGAGATGCGCTCGCAACAACGACACGGAAGAGTAATGGCCTACGTGAAGTCACTGTCCTGTTTGGAGCTATAAGTCTATTGATGTCGTTTGTATTAATCTATGCGGTTTAATGGTTACGTCGGACCTCTATTTGAAACGGCTCGGCATAACGCTCCTCGCTGAACTCTGCTCTTCCGCTATTGTCTCTTACATAACACATTTATATTGTCCTGGATATAGGGTAACGACCGTGAGGTGGAGTTTTCAGGCACCCTACCAAGTAGAATTGCATTCGAACGCGTCTACGGATGACTTCGCTTTGTGGTATGCCGGGGAACCGGCCTACGGATGGAGTGAGTCGCATTCTAGGATGCATTGGCAGGACATACGGGACTGTTGAAATATGGCCCTTGGACTACTAGCCTACTGGTATTCTAATAACATGCTTCTTGTTGCCGGTATACCTGGCTACTGGTGGAGACTCTATGCGGAGATTGTGGCTGATCATCTCGACGACATAGTCATTACTATGGATGGAGACGACGAAGCTAAACGGACGAGATATCGGAAGGGACTACGTTTCAACGACTGCAGAGTATTGCCAATGCCTTTGGCTAGATCTTGATCCCCAGCTTCCACTATCAGTTTCCTCGTCGTATCTACACCCACTGGTACGTAATATCCTCTATTGTTAAGCCTTCCTTCTCTGCTCCGGCTCCACACCAAAGTTAGTTTAGAACATCCTGGTGCGGCTTAGGCCGCTTGTTGCCCGGCAACTATGACTTCACGTTCATGAATATCTCATTCAAGGCAGCTATCTCAGTGACTACCAGTGTTACAACTAGTCTAGGATGAAATAACTATGAATATGAAATCTGGGTGCTTCCGCGCCAGCCCACTAGCGAATGGAATAGTTGCGAGTTTGGACGATTCATAGAAGATCTATGCACTAAGCACTGTCTAGGACATGGTGCTTCTAGCATCGAGCTCAGCGCAAGAAATGCCCCTCTAACAGCACAATAGAACGTGTATCGTGTTTGGGAAATACACCAACAATGCCATCGAATACAGTGTAATCAACAGCGTTGTGCCTGCACTTTAGCAGCAGCACGTTCAACAAAGCAATAGAACTTGTATCGAGTGGATATTTTGTTAATCATGCGGACGTTTAAATCTGGCTCTTTGATTGTCTTGGGCAGGATTTAAATAACCAATGCCTTTGATTTAGCCTATGGAACGCCTTTCCTAGGCTCTATGATAGCGAAGAAACTACCAGTATGCATGCCACGGCCTCAGTACGGGTCGCAAGCGGTTCGCCCGTCAGTGAAGGTCTCCACAGCTTCGTATCTACCAAGCAGCTATACGACAAAGACAAGGAAAACACGTCCTATAGTCACAACGTCGTATTGAGCGCTAACCCCTTCATCTCAAAGAGCACACTCAGGCGGGCACTTCGTGACCAAGTTGGGAACAGAAACTTCTGCTTGCCTCTACGCCTTGTTCCCTGCCGTAAATCTTGCACTGCCAACGTCTGTAATTTTCAAAAGCTGACGAGTATTGATCGATAACTACTAGATATTCTCAGGGTTGGTGTCACAACACTGAGCTTCCACGACTACTTGCCATGTCTGCAATCGAGTCCTGCGGTCGTTCAAACTCCAGTAGCAGGATGCTGTTTGACTTGGTTCTATAGGAATTAACCCTCTTCGGCGCTTCGGCAACGCGATGACAGTATTCTATCAAACACCCGGACGTCATCGTCTAGCCACTCGATGAACTATACATCCGTGGGCCGTCTCGGCGCGACATGGCCAAGAAAATCGTGTAAGACGATTGTTGCCGCTAATAGGCGATAACTTTTTATCTTGTGATGTTATTCATGGATGCCCATGAGATTGCACTGCAATTTAGTGGACATGTCTCTAAAATAGCCACCGGTCCTCCAATAACCTTCTCGATCTGCCTCTGTGGACAGAGACATCAGGTGATTGTCAAGCAATAGAACTTGATGTAACAATAGCTGCACAAGGATGTCTCAAGTACGACTATCTTGCTCTGAAAGACTAGGGACGAGCCGTTATTGAGCCACAATGGTGGATAGACTATGTATTAGATAGCTTAGCGTCATACTTGAGAGGGCGAATTCTAACAGTAGTATTGGTTAGACTACGGAAAGATAGCTGGTAACACAACCATATGCCTGTAGATATACCCGGGCTTGCTTAGGCGCCTCCGAAATAATTCTTGACAGAAAGCATTCCCGTTTTCAGCGACATCGCAATTGCGGTACGATACTTTCTTGACTGGGGCAGCCCCACTACAGTAAAGGCCTGGAGAAAATAGACGGATGGTCCTAGGCTCTAGCAATGAAATAACATGCCTGTGAATTGTGGTAACTTATGTTACGGTACAATACGTCTATTAAGGTTGGGTCGTTAGCGCTAGCCAGGCGAGAAGACAAAGTGAAGGATACTTACTGTTCCAGCGCAAGGGTTGCAAATTGAGTCGCCCGGTGACACAGTGCAACTACGAACTTCACATCCTCCGTTTACTACGCAGCTTGCACTACTTCCTTCCGGCCTAGCCTGTCGTAAGACTTTGTTTGGAAGCTCCTCGCTTGTGCGGCTAGGTACTGCCACTGCAAGGCTGATAAAGATGGTAGACAGAAGGACAGAGAGACGCATGATTAGGTGTTGTAGTAGAGACACGTTTTCTACGGGTAGTTCGTTTAGGCGAAAGTTTATAAACTTTGTAGAAGTAAAGGCGCTTGTTAGCCCATGGAAGTGTAGGACGCTCCCTACCCTTCTAACTTCTCAGACTGGGACCTCATTTCGGCATCGCCCATTGATACTGCCCGACATCCACGTAATGTCGGAGAACCTGTTGACTTGGTAAACTGCTAGCGTTCGTTCGAAGAACGACGTGCATATCGATTTACATATGATTAGTGATACAGAGTACCGGTCAAGAAAAGTTCGGGCCTGCTGAGCAATTTTATTACCCATGATATGATGTAGCCGGCGCTACTCTACCAAAGTAAGCACAGCGCTTACGTGAGCGCTAGCGACTCTATACCACGTGACTCAGGTCATTAGATAGCGATCTTGAGATGCGTTCGTACCATCTCGATGCGCGCAATGACCCTCATAGTAGGTCGGTTTCAGCGCTAGAGAGGGGTCTGTATCAGCATACCTGGTGGAGAATGAAGTGGATGAAGATGTCACAACAGAGTTATTTTCTTGAGAGAATGCCGACGACTACGGCGGGTACCTCGATGATAAGCCTTTCTCGATGCATTGCTTCTAGAAAGGGAGTATATAAAAGTTCGAAAGCGCAGTGAAACGGGAGTGTAGCGGTAGTGTTGGGAAAAGCGACATCTTGGTTCCATTGGAACAAGACTTTCAGGACGATATTCTTTGGCAATGTCCTGAAACAGACGGTCCAGCTGATGTTGTACATAGTGGGATTGTTGAAGCATGACGAATACGAATCGTAGCACAGTTGGTTTGTGCGCATCCACGAATAAAATATGTTGTAGGATGAGTTCATAAGATGCAAAATGGCATGTAGTCGTTTCACATCCAAGCTTCCGAAAGACAAGACTGCATAATATCCGGATGAAGGGGACAAGAATGATGTAGTCTGGAATCTAAGCCGTGAATGAGGCGTGAAGATGGTCCGCTAGGACCTAGAGAACAGTATGAAAATGGATGAATCTTCTACGGACTAGATGGAACTGAAACTACCTGGGTAAGCGCTTGTTACTTTCCAAGTGTTACAATACCAAAGTCAAGTTCATGTAACACATAGCTCAGCTCTTGTCGAGCGTGTTACATCCAAGTAGATGAAGATCTAGAAACTTCCAAACATTTCGCGGGATGCTTAGTATTCGCTCGTCTAAATACTGCCTCATCGCCAAGACCTGTCGCTGCCACCGCACGTGCCTCGTAATCAGGGGTAACTAGATATCCTCTCCTTGCCACGCGTCGATCCGGCTGAGGACGAAATGGCCGCAGTTCATCTTCGCGCCAATACACATGACGATTGTACCGCTCATCTCAGCCTTCAACCCCCATACCCCAGCACTTGAGAACAATTGTTTCCGCGTTGTGTTCGCGCCCGATATCAAAATTACAGCGTAAGATTCCAGTTCTAAGATTCATGTCGCGTGCCAGTTACGGAGTGTCCTCGTACATATAGCCAGTACGGCATCGGCAATCTAGCCACGAAGGCTGTGGGGAACGGCTCTTTCCGGACGCATAGCTCGTATCCATAGCGACTTGCCAGGCGACCTGTCTTTGGAAGGCGGATACAGATACCAATGTTGCGAGCTCAGGGTGTGGGTCACCATTGAATAGTAGTGTGAACGCGCCAGTCGGCATACCCAGTGACTCCAATGCGTTCGCTTCCGTCATCCAGTGTGCAATCGCTTTGTTTCGCATCGAAGCGAACCGGAGTTCTCTCTGATATGGCCCAATCCGATCGAACTTCGGGTTCTTCGCCATGGTCTTCAGCGTATGGCAGATGAAGTCGCAGTAGATGGACGGTGTTTCTTCTCAATCATTCACATTGTTCCTCGATATGATCCAGTCTCTCGAGCGCCATCTGGCAAGAATGGGCTTGAATTGTGGATACAAGGAGGCTACCTCCTTTTCGATTGCTTTAGTCATAAATTAGCAAGCAATCTGCTCTAGTAAGCGGACTTTTTAAAGATCGAGCTTGCGGATACCACCATGCCAGAGGCCAGGGCATGTCTTTGCCTGTCTGAAGAAAGCGGTATGGAAGATTATGCTCTTGAGCTGGAAGGTGCGTTCGTAGAAGTCGTCGTGGATAGCGTGACAGGTATGTCCAAGCGACGTACAGATAGGTTCGCCGTTCGTAGCTCTAAATCCGCGTGTCTTGGGATCGTACACTATCCCGTCTGTATCCGGCATGCATCGTTCATGGATCATATCCCGAAGCTCCAAATACAAGCAATTAAATCCCAGAGCGCAACGTACCATGGTACAATCATACTTGGCGGTTGCCTCAAAGTTACCCTCCTGTTGTGACCATGCCTTCAAAGCATAATCACAGCTTTTCTTCCAGCTCAAAGTACAATTCCCAATGGTTCTTGCACCCTGGATTGAATGCGCTTCGACATTGTGTACATTTGCCTCCGCTCCCCATGTAATCGGCAACGGTCAAAATATGCTTACACTGTCCGCAAAGCACCGCACCCTCAGCTCTTTTTGTACGTGGCCAGATGTCAGATTTGTGGGTTTCGCAGGCATCGTGGCAGCTAATGCAGGCGTAGAACTTCTGGCAGCAGAAATGTTTGATGGCGATGATGTCGAGCGGAGAATGCCAATGGGTGCATTGGGTCAATGATGTTACTGATAGGCCATGGACTGCGAGAGAGTCTTGTTTGCCAGGTGATGATGTAGTTTTGGACATTGTCGTGATTTTAGTTGGCCAGAGCTTGCATGTGAAGGATGGATGTTGACCGGCCGTGAGGCTGAAAAGCCAAGGAGCAATTGCATGCGGGACGATCACGTTAGCGACCCCACTCTTTCATCATCGCTTCATCCTACGACATCACCAAGGGGACAGTGATGGTACTGTAACTTGTCTTTCCTGAGATACATGAAGTCGGAGTATGCAACGAAAGTTATGCATGTCTTGATACGACGCGCATGGCTTCCGTAGCTGCCCGATAGCAGCACCATCAGCTTAACCCCAAGGAAGAACGCAACGCCGCGATACTTGCCAACTGGTTGAAGAGATTTTCTATTGGACCGGCGTCTCCATTATTTTCCTCTAATCCAGCTCACCAAGCCCGAGTTTTGCCGGAAGCCCTTACAGCTCAGAATGATCCGACGTCACTAGCCCCGCGTGCAACCCCACTAAGCTCTACGAAGTGCTGTTGCTCAAACTCAACAACAACACCAACTTCCTTCTCACACCACAATTCCAATCGAACACTTCTAATATCCCCGAATACCAGTTTTCTAGCCCAATCACCCCAATACAACCGCAAACATGGGTCGCCAATTCTTCGTAGGAGGAAACTTCAAGATGTTCGTAACTACTCAAGCTGTGAGTCTGTTCAAGAACAGGGAGAAGCTGATGGTGAATGACTAGGAATGGAAGCATTCAGTCCATCAAGGATATCGTCGAGAACCTGAACAAGGCCAAGCTCGACCAGAACACTGGTATGTAGGAAGGCATCTCTGCAATGCGAGAACCCACCAGTCTTGATTAGACCACCAAAAGGACAGACGCTGACCTCAAATCTAGAGGTCGTCATCGCACCCCCAGCCCTCTACCTCCTCCTCACACGCGAGCACCTCCGCAAGGGTCTCGAGGTTGCGGCGCAAAACATCTTCGACAAGCCCAACGGTGCCTTTACCGGCGAGATCTCAGCCGAGCAACTCAAGGACAGCGGTATCACCTGGGCCATCCTCGGTCACTCGGAGCGTCGCCAGATCCTCCAGGAAAACGACGATTTCATTGCCAGCAAGACAAAGACAGCCACCGACAACGGTCTTGGTGTGATTCTGTGCTGCGGAGAGAGCCTGGAACAGCGTGAGGCGGGCGAGACAGTCAACGTGGTCACCAAGCAGCTCAAGGCTGTTGCGGACAAGGTCAAGGACTGGAGCAAGATTGTCGTTGCCTACGAGCCCATCTGGTACGTCTAGCTCCTAAAGCTCCATTGTATTCGCACTTGCTAACAAACAACAGGGCCATCGGTACCGGTAAGGTCGCCACCACCGAGCAAGCACAAGAGGTCCACGCCGCTCTCCGCGAGTGGCTCAAGAAGGAAGTATCAGCCGAGGCCGCCGAGAAGACCCGTATTCTGTACGGTGGCAGTGTGTCAGAGAAGAACTGCAATGAGCTTGCCAAGCAGGCCGACATTGACGGTTTCCTCGTCGGTGGCGCTAGCTTGAAGCCTGCTTTTGTTGACATTATCAACGCTAACCAGGCATGAATTCCGCGAAGTGATAGCGCTCGTC
The DNA here is from genome assembly GCA_004936725.1 of Alternaria brassicae. NCBI lineage: Eukaryota > Fungi > Ascomycota > Dothideomycetes > Pleosporales > Pleosporaceae > Alternaria > Alternaria brassicae. The sequence goes on from CM016507.1 coordinate 2,814,023, forward strand.
TATAGATGATTGGAGTGTGCTTCGGCAATGATCTCACGAGGAACTTGGGCTGGCTAGAATTTATGTAGCGTCAGCATAATGAACGTTATGAAGATCAATTGTGTTGGTTTCAGCATGTGTGTGGATTTTACGTATTTGATACATTGTTTGTACAGTCGCTGGGTGCATCCCCGCCCGTATATGTCGCTCGTATATCATTGTGCATGCCTGAGCCATGACGAGTCCAGCGGCAGTGGTCTCACAGAAGCAGCACACATTTCGGTGTCCCGCAAAGCTAGTGCTATGCCAATCGCTGAATCTCCAGTGCATATATCATTCTTAGCCATCCACCCCAATGCTCATATCTCGATCTTGCTTCCGTGGAACGGACTCCAAACACCCCTCACGCTCTCGTTCAAGCTCTTCACTGGCCGACCATCCAGTCTCCTGTTCTTCTCTCCTGTGCTGTTCCTCAGCATCTCTGCCTTTTCCCTCACGCCCTCGTTCTGCAGGTTCTTCACGCATATTGACCGTTGGGCGCCGTTGAGGTAGTTTGCGATGATTACAGGGTGTTTGCGTGGCCGTGGGCTGACGGAAATTTCAATCTGGGGGTTGCGCTTTGCGAATGCGGGGAGGGAGGCTTTGAGGAAGGCATTCATGCCCCGGGAGGAGCCCCACCAGTTGCAGTAGTGGAAGGTGAGGGACTTGCACGGGAGGACAAAGGCGCCTACGCCGTTCTGTCGTGGGCATCAGCACTGAACGTGGCGAATGCGGCAATTGACGAGGCCGCGAGAACATACCTGGGCCTTTGCGACCGTCCTGATAGCCGAGACAGGCATGTTGGCGTGCAATGGCGGTAGTGGCAGCGGGTGCTCTCACCAATCTCGACGTCGACGTCTCCAAAAGTTTGGCGTTGATCTCACGTGCCGTCGTCGCAGCCTAGGTTTGCGCTAGTGCGAACTCCGCGCCGCAGCTTCCTCGAGCGCACGAATCCCCCCCCCCAACACGCGACCTTTCATCGTCACTCCCTCCAACCCTCGCATTCCAACTATTCCACATCGCTGTCTGGAGCGCATTCCAGCACAAAACCACCCAACATGACGCATCTCCTCCCCCCGATGCTGCTGAACCTGTTCGCCCCGCGGCCGCCGCTGCGATGGGTCGAGCCGGCCGACCACGCGCCTGAGAAGCGCTGCACGCCTAAGATAGGCGGCGTCGGCCAGTATCTCGAGGCGCTGAAGGAGTACAAGGACAACGACGGCTACGTGCCGACGGACAGCTGGCTGCAGAAGCGCGACCGCAAGAAGCTTGAAAAGAAGGAGAAACAGGAGTATCTGCTTGCCGAAGGGGTCAAGGATTGTACGACATCACCACGCGCACTTGGCACATTGCTTGCACACATCGTCCTTTCCATCACGTGCTAACGTCCTGCAGATAAACCCTCTGACGACGCCAAAGTCCAGGGCGACGCCTTCAAAACGCTCTTCGTGTCTCGCTTGTCCTATGGCGTCACTTCTGATGACCTCGAGCGCGAATTCGGCCGTTACGGGCCCATCGAACGCATCCGCATTGTCGAAGATGTCACCCAGCCCGTCGACGCGCCAGCCAAGAAGCGCAAGCGCGGCTATGCTTTCATTGTATTCGAGCGCGAAAAGGACATGAAGGCCGCGTACAAGGAGACGGACGGTATCAAGATCAAGGATCGTCGCGTGCTCGTCGATGTCGAGCGTGGCCGCACAGTCTCTGGATGGCGCCCTCGTCGCTTCGGTGGCGGTCTCGGTGGGCGAGGCTACACCAAGGGTCCGTCTGCGAGAGGTCCAAGCGGAGGTGGCAGCCAATTTGGAGGGCCCCCGGCTGGTCCTGGTGGCTTCGGAGGCCGTGGTGGCGGCTTCGCAGCTGGTTTCGGCGGTCGAGGTGGAGGCCGTGGCGGCTTCGGCGGCGACAGAGGTGGCTTCCGAGGTGGATTCGGGGGCGGAGGCCGCGGTGGGCGTGGTGACTTTGGCGGTGGTCGTGGAGGAATCGGTTACCAATCCAACGGTTACGGACCTCCCGACGGCGCGCCAGCTGGTCCCCGCGGTCCACGAGGCGGTGGCTTTGGCGGTGACCGAGGTGGTGGTGGATTTGGAGGCGATCGAGGCGGAGGTGGCGGACGATACGAAGATCGACGTGGCGGCGGCGGCGGCTTTGACCGTGGATCCAGCGGTGCTAACAACGAACCGCTCGGTAGTAGGGATCGGTATCGCGACCGCGACGGTGGTGGGTACAGTGGAGGCCGAGACGATTCTAGGAAGCGCGGTTACGAAGGCGACAACTACGATGATCCGCGACAGCGCCGCAGATACTAGGCTGACTCGATGTTGGCTGAGGTACTCCTCTCGCTGGGCCGAGTATCCTCCTGCAAGGGTTTGTCAAAAGGTTACCTCCCTTTTCTTCGCCTCCACACCCTTTCTCGCCATTGAGGGTAAGATCTTGACGTTCGACCGTACAACACAGCGATGCAGATCTGGATGGTAAGCGGTCGAGATGTGTCACCTCTAGATGATCAGGTCGTCGGTATCTCCCTCATCTCCTCGCGTTTCGCGCTCTGGACCCGACCTGACCCGACTTGTTGGTAACGCAAAGGTACAGCAGCGGCTCACAGTCGATTTACAGTCCAAATCTTCATCACCCGGGTTCACACACAGTTTGGTAGGCCAGGATGCGTAGGGCAAGGTGAACTTTTCTTCCACATGTTTTATTAGCTCCTTTTTTCCACGGTTTCATTGTTCGTTGCGGTTTGCTGGGTAGGTATCATGTAAGTTATAAGCATGAGTTTTTTTCAGCAGTAGTGCCAAAGTTGTTGGGGTAGGGTTAACAGGTAAGGATGTTGTCTTCCGAGCTTGGTTGATCTTATCGTGATGGTGTTGTTGTGGTTAGGGTCGGGTGTGAAAAAAGCCCTTTTTTGGCTGGATGTCAATGTACTACAGTATGTATGTTTTTATGCTTATATAAACGTTTAACTATAGATCATTTTCTAGTCATATAAAAGACTTGGTGTATAGACTCGTTTTCCTTCCATTTTTTTGCGCTTTTAATGCCGTTTCCTTTTTTGCGCTGGTTAAGGCGAGACGGGGGAACGACGCGCGGGTTTGGAGGGGGAGGGGGTTGACGGAGAGAGGCTGTGGTATCTATGCATATCAATCTAAGTCTTCTTTACTGTCTTACAGTTTGGCTACTCTTGAATACTTAGGTCTATTCGTTTACTGTCTAAGAGTCAAAGTACGTTCATGACGTTTGACTGATGGTGGTAAGTATGTATATTATTGCGAGATGACATGACTTGTGCGTAAAGGTAAAGCATGTGCCAGAGAACAGGCCTGCGAGTAGGAAGATGAATTTGTGTTGGAGAAGGTCTAATCAGATGAGGATAGATAGGTTTGTAGCACGAGGGTTGTACAAGCTAAATTCTTCGTGAGCGTATTTGAGGAGTCCCTGTATGTCGCCAATGCGATGAGGGCATGTCAATGATACCTAGGTCACGGCCTCTCGTACAGGGCTGCGTCGCCTTGTCGGTCGAGGGTGGCGAATTGATTCTCGTTTAGCATAACTGCTTGTCCAACCTTTTTCATGATGGTTCAAATAGACTGGTTTTATGGATACATCGACAGATCTCGGCGACTCTTGTATTTCTCTTCCTTCCTGTACGTGGTCAGCCAGCGTACGAGAATGCGCGGAAGCGGCGGGCTGGTGGTAGATCCATGTTTCGATACTGTACCTAATGCCCTCGCGGTGTCACTGCCCGATGAAGCAAAACGAACGGTGTGCTCAGAACTTGGCTCCTCCTACATCAAGATTTCATTCTCCTACTCTCCTTCTCCTCTCTGTGCATTGTGACGAACGCATGCTATAAGGGTATATCCGAAGGTAGCTGGAACTCATCTGGTGTATGGCGATACCAATCAAACTCCTATTAGTGAACCGAGTGATTCACGCACGCACTGGTGGTTTTTTTCTGGATCATGAGCGCTTCCAGTGTTGAACTTGCAATGTATAAAAGAGTCGTGATTGGTAATATTCTGCAAGGCCTACGGAAAGGTCTCATAGAGATATCCGACAATACTCCTGCGCGTGCACCAGGAGGGATTTGGTAGATGGTGATGTCTGTATCTATAGTTTAGGGCAGTCTGTCAAGCTGTATCTCGCTGTACGATATCGAATATTTCGGAAGTTTGTTCTAGCGAAAAGTCGCTCTCGACCGTCATCTTGAAAGCCCCACCGGGCATGCCCCAAAGATGCAGTGCCGTTGCTTCAACCATCCACTCTGCAACAAATCGCGATATCGATATTGAATCACGGACATCCTGATACAGTCCAGTCGACATAAACCAACCATTCAGCTTGTGTTTCGAAAGTATGGCCCGCCCGAGACTAACGCCCCTATGAATACGCAACTTCTTATTCTCCCGACGAAACGAGATCGGACCTCTTCCGTGGCATACTGAATACGAGATACACCGAAAATCTGCGATAAGATCAACCTGTCTGAGGCTCATACGTATCGATGCCAGAAGAGACCTCAGGAAGCGTATCGCACACAAGCAGTAGCAGAGAAAAAGTAGTCCCTATCGCGCTGCGAAAGCGGTTCCTAATCCTAGGCGTATCTAACGCTCAATCTGCCTAGAAGTGGTATTGGGTAGAGCTTGAGGGCAAGACATCTCGGCGCGAAGAACCATATCTTCAAAACTCGTTTCTTTGCAAGGTAATTAGAGAGATCTGTTAACAGGCGGAGTTTATCACCGTTATGAAGACGTGAGAGATCAAGTAAGTTGCGTAGAGAACTAGATCTTCATCCAGATGCTCTCTCGTCAGATACTCGCAGTATGTTCCTCGCTACTATAGAATCGCCCGCCGCATCCACGCTACTACCTCGATTTACCACGCGAGTTCCAACATACGTCCAAGGGATATCTTCGACCCTGCATCACCAATACTGTTCCCGTCGTGCATACTCAATACGGCCTCTTACAACACTCATTCGCTACTGCATAATGCTTTAAACCGCACGCTCTTCGAAAAAAAAGTAAATTGCTTTTTCCAGACGACTCGTACGGATGGTTTTCGACTGCGTTTCAACTGGAAGTTCACACTGGTAGTCGAGTAGCTGGTCTATCAACACGTTGCTTTGCCGATCGGGCTCCCTACACTCACACACTCACTATTCCACACCCGCGCATGATTACACCAATCGTACCACCCTTCTACGCCGCGTTGGTATCGCACACGCTTTGCGCAACAACAGCGATGCGTACACGCGGCATAACATACCTCGGGGTAGACATCACCTCCAAGCAACTCAACTCGCGTTGGAGCCTCGCTCATTATCCCATTATACAGTAAGAGCTAGTTGTCGCAGCGTACGCTACACTACACTACACTACAACTCCACCACTCCCACTCCCACTGTTAACCTCACTTGTTTTCCCACGTCGTCTCTTCGCTACTCACAGCTGCGTAACTCTTTTGCATGTTCGAACTATGTACCACGTGTATGCATAGCGGTGACGCGCACGTCTTCGAGGCTACTTGCTTAGCCTGGCTGGTTCAGTGTAGTGCAATGCAGTGTAGGCAAGCAGCTAGCTAGAAAGGCCTCGGTTCAGAGATTACAGGTATTACACGGCACACTACTGTAGAGCAACTATGCATCCTACCAGCTGACATCGCGTCTCTATGAAGAACGTCATCATCTTACCGTACTGTCGAGCCGCGTCCCAAAGCTCAATGGAGACAGTCTGATGTTCACACCGTCTAGCTTGCAGCTCGTTTGCTTGCCTGCTGTAGCAGCTCGATATGGTGGTCGTTCGGCTACCTTCGCAGCCGTCAGGCTATTTGCCACACAAGCCGAGTGCAGCTTACAACTCACATACTCCCTCCCTTGATCGCGTGGACACATCGTTCATAGTAATCACCTGGCTGTGTCCTGTAAACCTGTTAGATCTGACAAAACTCAGGCTTTTTCGTTCTGAATAAAGCTGTACCTTGTTGAATGTCGTCTTCTGTGAAGTGAGGCAGGCACAGCTCTGACCCGCGGATGTAGAGTTGGTGCATTATGTGGTATAAGCTTTGGGTGCTGGGCTGTGGTATGGATTCTGGGGCAGGGCGATCGTGTAGGTTGTGGGCGGACGAGGTGTCTTGCTGTGTTTGTGGTGCGGCGTTTTCAGAAGAAGAAGGAGGAGGAGCTGCCACATGTCTATCCTGGATGTACCCTGCCAAGTGTGGTACACTGGCGAGCAAGTCCATGATTTGTGGAATGATGAGCTTTTTGCATGAAGCGCGCTGAGCACTGGACTCTAGCGAATATGTTGAGTTGTCGCATTGGCGGGTGATGGCTTGGTGGAGGCGTATATGAGTGGTCCGAACATTGTTCCACAGATGAGCGTGAAGGTGTTGGGGGTACACTATGTCAATTAGCTAACCTTGATCGAGAGGACGATACTAGAATAGACCTACAATGGTAATAGCCTTTGTGCGCGAGCTGGCTATCATCAGCATCTGGAAGCTGATGAGTTTCGAAGGGAGCTTTCTGTGCCAAGTCGCGTGCATACTCATCCAGACTAGTATCGATAGCCAATGCTCTTTGTACGATAGCCATTGGGTCGGTCTTGGATGCATGCTGAAACTTCTCCTTGAACTGAAGCAAATTCATGATGATGTCGAGAAAAGAGTCATATACCAAGACACGCTCCGCCTTTTCGTCTACCAGCCTCTTGAAGTCAGCAAAATTAGGCGGTAGTGGTACGTCCTGGAACCAACAGTTCATGATTACAGTCTTTATCAGCGTAGTGCACAGCTGCACGGTAACATCAGTCTGCTTCTGCTGCTTCAGAATCAAATGCGCAACAGAAACAGCACCAGCTAGATGAATGCCAGCATTGTCCATGCCCGCACGCCTTGGAAGGATCAACGCCTCGAACATGGCCGCCAGGTAAATCGATGCAACTGTGCAGTCCTTTATTGCAGTCTTCGTGTATGGCAATGCCGTGTTGATGGCTCGGATTGCAGCACCGTAGTTGTTCGTGGCGACGCTGAGCATATCCCTGTTATGGGATTTGTTGACCAGACCAACTAGCCCAACAGCGGCGCAGATATGCGACAAAGCAGGATCAGAGGAAGCCGTTTTTGCGTAGAAACTTGGTAGGTAATGCAAAAGGGACATGGCTGGATCGTCCACGATGAAATTTGTCATAAAGTAATTGATGCCAAGATCGTCCAGCGGCTGGTACATGATGAAGCTACTGAGCTTGAGAGGCAACTTAGCCACCGGCAGTTTCTCCAATTGCCCTTTTGAGCGAGCGTTGCCTTGTTGGGTACCTGGATCCGTATGTTGAAGCGGGATGCGGCTTCGATTTTGGCTGACAACTCGGGTGCTTTCATCGAGAAACATCATGTCCACCGTGCTGCGGTAACCCGAACAGACACGGCAAGCTTTGACACATTGTCCACAGGCGGGGAGTTTCTTGTCACACTGGAATCCGTTAGCACAATCCCCAGAGGCAGAGAGCCGTACGCGAGTCGCACCGCCACAGACGAACGCCCGGGGTACATCGCAGAACGAATCCGGTTGATCAATCTGAGGTAGGACCGGACAACTGGGAACTCACCCGACTGCGGAGTTTTCTGCATTCCGCGCAGGCTGCCGACGGCATGCCCCGATATACCATTGTGTTGAGAAGTGGTTGATCGCGGTTTCGAATGTCTTCATCTGAGCGGGTGATGTTGATCCATACCTAGACGCATGTATACCATGACAAGAGCTACGTAGGTAGACGGGCGAACATGGCAAGGAGGAATGGAGGTGGATGTCGCGAGATAGCCTCACGCAGGCCAGGACGGGGATGTGGCTCCATTGGCCTGGAGATATATGCAAGGAGGCGGCGATGATACGCCTTCCAGGGTTCGTACAAGGATTATAGTGTATACGCCGGCAGCCACGCGAGCCGTATTCAGCCTCAAGTGACAAATATCTTGCGTCGCAAACGAACATCACCTAAGAGACTAAGACACTGAATTAGAACAGAAGCATCAAAGGTGTTAGGACAAAGCATGTCTGCAACACACAAAAAGAGACCCTTTGGCCACCGTTTGTCGCGGAGATGCAAAACCCCGTGGTTGCCGTGGCCCCGTTATACTAAGGCAAGCCACCGGGTAGTCCTCGGAGTTCTGTCGGCCCGTGCGGGCGGCGACCGTATACGTCAGTCTCACACCACACGTCAACTGAAGAGCTGTTCAGTTAGATGATTGCGAATCAAAATCATCACACGCTTTCTCTACCAACTACCCACTCCAATGCTTTTGCTAGACGGCTCAAAAAAATGCATTCCTACTCTGAGCTCAACTCTATTCATGCATGACGTCCATCAAGAGAACATATTCGGCCTAGCCTTCTTCTTCAAGCTCGACTGATCCTCGTACTGCAGCTCGTTAGTTGGAAACCCTTCACGTTCACGTGGATCATGATGTCTTACCTGCAAGAACCCAGTAACATCCACCAAAACCGTCCAGCAATCCACCAAATCCACAATATCCTGCTGTAGCTCTTCGCCCATACCCACACCCACGTTGACGCTCCTCTTGAAGATGCTGACCATACTGTGCCTGTTCTCCTTTAGGAACTCGCGAGCCTGGAAGACTGTCTGGTCGTTTTGCCGTCCTCGTGCGATGACTGCTGCGTTGATGACGCGGAGAACGGCGAGCATGAGCTCGTAGTGTTTGCGCAGCGCGTTCGGGTCGTCAAATTCGAGACCAATGTCCGGGTCTACGGAGAAGATTTCGGAGTCACGGACGGCGGGGAAAAGACCTGCGTTGAGGACGTGCGCGGCTCCTAGGCGAGATTGACAGACGCGAAGGAGGAGGGCAAGGCTGGCGTCGTAGTAGGACAGTAGCACAGGTACTTGTGGGGCGGCGGCTGCACGCAATTCCTCTGGGATGTGTTTGATGTTGTCGACGAGGACGCCGACGAAGTTCAGTGAGACGAAGCTGTCGAGGATGTATTTTGATGATTGATGGGTTGCTGTCGCTACAAAGGCATTGAGTAGGAGTAGTGCGGATACCTTGCATGTTCCTTGTCCGCTGTAGGCATCGTCGCAAATCACCTCGAGCATGTTACTGCCGCAGTTCTTGATGGCACCCAGCGTGTGGCGACCAAGCAAAGAGTTCGGTGTCGCCTTGTTGAAGGTACTGTGGATGTAACGGAAGCAGATCTGGTAGCAGTACTCTCGTAGTTCGGCCGTTGACACCGGACTGTATATGCCAACGAGCGCAGCGCGGAACAGTTGAGACAGTCGATCGTTCGCGAAGTCGCCTGTTTTGTCGAACGCAGTCGACTCGAAGTCAACCTTTTGAATGAGAGACTCCGCTAGGCTGGCGAGTTGGAGAGCGGTGAATATGTCGGAGGTGTATGACTGCTCAAGCTTGGGCAAGATGACCTGCAATGTCTGCATGATGAAGGAACTGCGTGCGCCGTTTTCGAAGTCGCAACTGTGTACTGCAACCATGACGACTTGTACCCACGACTGGAGAATATCTTTGTGGTAATGGAGAAGTTGTGTGCGACGGTTCCAGTCCACAAAGATAGCCATGAGCAGTTCGGCCTGCTCAACAAGCAGTTCCTCTTCCTCTTGATCCCGAATCATGTTTGTTTTTTTCCAATACTTCATCTTAAGACGGATGACCTGCTCTAGTAGTGGCAAAGAGTAGAGAGTGCTACCTTCTTTCTCTTCTTGACACGAAGTCAGATTCACACCCTCAAAGAACCTGTGTTGATCCGGCAGAGCACGCTCAGGGTAGGTTAGCTCGATAAAGTCGAATAAATCGAAGATGTTCGGGTTTGGTGTTGCGTCTTCGCCAGGCCGTAAAGTAGTACCAAGAAGGACAGACTGGATTCTAGACTTCATAGTGGGCATGCTCTCTTTGACTGTCAGACGTAGCTCTCGTGACTCGTAATCAAAGAAAGCAGCTCGTCTTTGAAGGAAGCTCTGGAGAGCAAGTGCTGGTGGTCCTGAGAAGAATGCAGAGTAATCGCTAGGCGTGACCTCTAGCCCTTGCGCGAGGGATATTCCTTCCCATGGGATATCAAGCGTGATAGGAGTCAATTGTGGTGCTTCAATGAACAGCAGCTCGTTGTCACGGAGCTCTTCCATCACAACAGCGCTCGTCAATGGAGACCGCCAAAGCTTCTGCAACACATCCCAGCATCGGGTCTTGAGAGCAGACCGCCAAGCCATGAACTGTTCGCCGTCATTGTCAGGGTATTGGACCCCAAGAAGAAGTATGTTGTGAAACAAGGCTTGTCCATTCGACCAGAGGCTGTCTTCGGCGATGCGAACAGTGTTGGTGCCACATGAGAAGCCGAGAAGGATGTGCGCTATCGTCGGCCGGAGGGATACGGCAGCCAGGCAGCTATTCAAAAAGTCCAACACGCGGAGCTTGACAATGTACCCAGAAGCTTCCTCACCAGCCTCGAGCTCTTCGGCACTGAACCGCATTAAGCCTGAGAGTGACCGACCGATACGCTCTGCTTCATTGTCCTTCTCCAGTATGCCGACAATCTTACTCCGTCCTGATCGTTGACCAAAGCCTGCAGGAGAAACAGCAAGTTTCCTCGAAGAAGCCATCTTCTCCAGTAGTTGCAACGAGGCGATGGTCAAAGCTTCGTGCCCTGTGCCACAGTAGAGCCCAAGGTCGACGATAATCTGCAAGTTGTTCAGGATCGCGTCTTCGAAAGAGGCAAGCGACAGGTTCGACACGGGAGAGTGGTGGAATGATGTTTGTTGCTTGAGGACTGGCTTGACAATGTCCAAGTAAGTTGCTTGAAGCTTCATCACCAGATCCATTACCTCAATGCTCAGCATTAGCGATTGGATCAATGGTGAGTCGGATAGCGCAGCATCGACCTCGGTCACGTCGTGATGCGAGGCAGCAAAAAGAGCCTTAAGGACCTTGTCGTTGAAAAGCCATTCCATGACGCGGGCAAATGGGTGGAGCGCAACGTACACAGCCAGTGATGTAGGATCAATGACCTCATCAACAGGTATACTAGACTTGTTCGCGAACACAACGAGGTTCTCATTGAACGTGGAAAGACATGTTACCATGAAGCGCAAGCACGTCCATCGCATAACGTTGCGTTGTAGGGGTTCGTTCACATCTAGGGAGCGTTCTGCGAATACCTGCTGCATGACAAAGTCAATATAGCCCTCAATACCCGGCATCCTGCGCGACGATCCCAGACCCTCGGGGAATGGCAGGCTGTCGTTCAGACCTTCGTTTTCCGGATACGGCTCGACAAGCGAATGGAGGAAACGGACTAGAGCGATAGACTCGTCATATCCGTCGGCGAGCGTAGGCCACAAGTCGTCCCTCGGTGTAGCACTTGGAGCATTATTTTGTCTAGATGCAGTGTAGAATCCATTGACCGTCCACTCGTCCAGGAGGCTCCACATGGCGTCTGCGCGCATAACGTCCTTGCCTACGAGCAGAGCTGATAGGGCATCATACGCGGCTGCGCGAAGGCCACTCTCGACCTTGTCGGTGCACAGACCGAAGCAGATGCCAGCAAAGTGATATTCTTTGAGGTCCAGTATCCACATGCGTGCAGGGGCGCTTTGTCGGCAGATGTGTGCAATGAGTCTCAGGTAGCTTTCCAGCATAGTGGCGCTTTCCGGCTCCACGATCTGGTCGATTGGGTTCGTAGGGGCGTAGACGCTGCTTTGGATGGGCTTCTTCGGCTCGTGAATATCATTTTCGAACTCGCGCAGCTCGTTGAAGATGGTTGTGTAGCTGAGCGAGGTCGTCCGACGAATCTTGCCAGACGCAGATGCTCCCTCTTCGAGCAGGAAGCGATGGGCCGCTTCCGCATTCGCCTCTCCCGAACCGATGGCCCGTAACATCTCGCAGAACATGGCTATGCGGGGAGTGGGTTGGCGCTTGGCTGCCCATTGCAGGAATCCGTACAGATTGCTCTCTTTGTCGCTCCAAAAGTCTTCTGCCGCATCTGGGAATCCGTCGAAAGCGTATGCGACAATGACCATGAATCGTTCGAGGTGAAGCGGATACTCGCCGGTTGAGCGCTGGAAGTGGAGTTGTAGTCGTCGTCGTTGGTCGTCCTCCTCGGCCTTGAGTTTACGTAGGGTGTCTGGCATGTGCGTGATGAACGAGTCGACAAAAGTCTGTAGTTGCTCCATGAGAAGTTCCTTGAAGAAGTCGTCGGGCTGGGGCGAGTCCCGGCTCAAAACGGTCGTGTCTTGCAGCAGCGTCGATAACATGCTGGTCTTCTGAGGGTCGTACCAGCGTGTGGGGCGCACATCCTGGCTGACGGATAGCATGAAGTGGAATGCGCCGTCGCCGAGTGCTTTCAGGAACATGTCGGACCGGGTGTTGGCCTCGTCCTCGAAGTTGATTCCTTGCAGTGCAGCATCTTGCGTGTTGGGGTCCATGTACCGCCCGCTGTACTCTGCCAGCCACCATGCCAACGTGGCCGAATGCAGATTTCTCAGCGCCCAGCTGTCGTTTTCGCGTCCAGCCATGAGCGAGTCGTGGAGAGTGCGGGCTTCCTTCAACATGACGTTGTTGCTCTCGGATGCGACCCAGGATGTAAGGCGCAGGATCATGGGCACATAGTGTATGGTGATGAGGTCGTGTCGGTCGAGCGACTTTGCTCGGGCAAGCAGGGCCTTGTAGTTGTCGAGGTTGACGTATCCCGGCTTGATCATGTGCGTACATATGGCGGCTAGGTTTTGGTGCTGTCGCGTCAGGCTCTGGCGCTGGAAGTCCATAATCTCGACAAAGCCGGGGAGGGGCACCTGGCCGACCACCTGGGTACTCTGCAGGCGCTCCGCAATAGACTGCAGCCACTTCTCTACCGCCTCCATGCTGGTCAGGCACTTGGTCCAGAAGCCGTATGCGTTGGTCAGATTGGTTGTGCCGTGCACGCCGACTACCATCTGGGCCGCCTCCTGCAGGACGGGGAGCCCCTCGACGTCGGTGTCGCCATTGTCCAGCGCCGTCTTGAGCAGAATGCGCACGCAGAGGAGGGCGTATTCGCGGCGGCGGTGAAAGCGGATCACGGCCGTCTGGAGCTGCGAGCGGTCGAGCTCCTGGGCTTCGCTGGCAGCGCCCAGGAAGAGGGCAGCGGCGGCGAGCTCGTCGAGGTTCAGCGCAGCGGCCAGCTCGAGCGTCTGCTGCCTGAAGTCGTCGTTGACGTCGTATGTGGTGTCGTCGATGTTGATCTTGCCTGGCGCTGTTAGCACCGTCCTGTCCATGCACCTGCCTGCGTGTCATGTGTTACCAGAGCCCAGCGCCTGCCTGCTTGCCTCGTTCTTCGGCTTCTTATCCAGCAGCGTCTTCAGCTCATCTAAATGCGCCTCGAGGTTCAGCAGTAGTCTCTCCAGCACCGGCAGCTTGAGGTCGATGTGGGCGCACAAGTCGCGGTGCAGGCCCTGGAGGGCGGCGAGGCTGTCTTCTTCAGCCATGGGAGTGTCGCGGGGTCGTCGTGGGCATTATGCGCCGGGTGAAGGACGGCGGTGTGCGTGTATCGCGGCTCGTGTGTGTGTGTGTGTATGTGTGTATGTGTTTGCTTGGTGTTTTCTCAACAATGGCGAGCTTCAGAAACGCGCGGGAGCACGGACATGTGTAAACCCTGCGACGCGCCTGCCCGTCACGACTCCCTCACTCACCTCCGCCACACGTCCGCACCCGCGAGAGCCCGTCCAAGGTGTTGCCCTTCCATGGCGGTCGCGTACTTGCTGCGGACATGCTGCACGTGTAGTAGACACTCCCCCCCCCACCTGCGCTGCCGGAGCTGCACCTAGCAACACCTCACTCACCCTCGAGGTACTCGCGGGGCGCTGCGTTGACAGGCTCACCAGTATAATCTCCAGGCTGCTAGGAATAACCTCCTCTGTAGACGGCAACGCGGTCCCGTGATCGGCCGGTATGGGGGCCACCAACATCCAGGACGCAAAGCGTAAGACCATGCAAGACAACCCCCCCATAACATGCTGACTCGCTCCAACAGTCCTGATCCAGTCAGCACGCGTAATCGACAGGACGAGCGGTCTCAAGGACCTTCAACTAATCCTCAAGCACAACCATGGCAGGCCCAGTCTCGAGGCGCTGGGGAACAAAGCCTATCTGGCGCTGTGCGAAACGCTCTTCCAATGCCTGCACGATGGCCGCGCCGCCTTTCTCCTCAGCAAGACCAAGTCGAGCAAGGCGGGCTCGACCGCTGCGCTGCTTCCCCTCTCAGCCTCCGCGCTGCGCCACGTCGTCGCTTCGGGCGTGCGAACCATCAAGAGCTCGACGGTCGAGACCATAGTAGACACGATAATTCAAGTGCTTCCTGGCCCATCTGGCCTGCTTGAGCCGCTCCTTGAACACCTCCCCAAAACCCTGCGATCCCTCTTCGAATATCAGCCGCATGTCGAACGTCTGTCAAACGACTGCTGGGACGCTGCCGTGCATTTCTGCATCGAATCCCTCGCAGCCTTCTTCCAGGAGCCCGTAGTGGAAGGTGAGCCAGAGAGCAGCTGGGGCACTAACGTCTCAAGTCGCGCTCGTACACCCCTCGATGCTGGCTTTACACCCTCTAGAGACTCTCCGCGCTTGCCAATGCCCAAAACTAAGCCTAGTCCCCCTGAGCATGTCCGCGCAGCAGAAGATTTCGTCCATTGCTTGCATCATCTCGTCAAAGCTTCCAATGCACCCTTGCTCGCTCGAGCCGACGCCATCCTGGTAGTCTTGCTGCAGTTCTTGCAGCAGAGGACTGGCCGAGGAAGTGTCGGCATCGCTGCTCTGGCCGCTGTCAATGCAATCCTTGCACGCACTACGCTACAATCGCTCGAATTGACCAAGCGCACAGTACGAGAACTGCTCCCCCTGCTAAAGATCATGTGGCCTGAGGCTACACTGAGGGATGAGATTATCATCGGCTTGACATACACTGAAACACACATTGCAAGCCTCCTCACTGACCCAGATGATGAGACCGTTAGCTCTAACCTGGAAGGCCTCGTCGAGGCAATGTATAGCGATTATCGACGCAGACAGGAAACTACTGCGCACCAATATCTCGAAGAAGACCATCTTTGCTTTCGAAACCTGGGTCCTGCTCGCAACGATACCCATCCCCTGAATACATGCGCATTCTCTATGGAGACGGAGCACCAACGCTATGAGGGGCTATGGTCTACAGTATCCACCATTGCACGTTTCTCTTTTATGCTTGATGAGCGGAGACGGTACGTCGCCCACGACCGTAGCGACAGTGAAGAGAGCTCTAGCAAACGCATCCGCATTACCCAACTATTTCCTGAATATCTTCGTCATGTGTCTGAGCCCCAGATCGAACGCCAAACGTGCAGCTCTACAGGTTGTTGCATTCATGGTACAGGAGGGCCCCTTTGACGAGGAAGAGCTCCAGCCCATGTTGGAGAAGCTCACTTCATGCATCTCCGATGAACATCCAGCTCATTCGGTATGGGCAATGATAGGCTTAACAGGGTAAGCACGCCATCTTACGACAAGACCATGGCTAACCATTGTACAGTGCCGCCCTTCAGCAATCGGCAGCACACCCCAGTCTACTCCCTTACTGGACATCTGCATGGCAAAGTGCCTCCCGCGCCATCACTTCCATGTCTATATCTCGTGCCGCATGTCATCTCATGGATGTTCTCTTGAGACTGGGCATTGTTCCCTTTTCAGCCGTCTCCGAAACTGTCCAGTCTTTACTACTATCCATCGAATTGAGCGGACCGGCGCTACTCACAGAGAGCAGTTCGTCGCTGTTGACTACCATCCTCCAGGAGCGTACCAAAGAGAATCCCACGCACTTCAGCTCGACCGCTGAGCGGATCCTCAACTGGCTGCTCACCAAATGGACTCCAAGTAAGCGTTGCCAGCCGCTTTCTGGGCTACAGCTGACATTACCTAGGTCTCTGGTCTGAACGAGCATATTCCGCGCTGAATGCGCAACACTGCAACGCTCGCGATGTACTGCGTGTACTTTACACCTGCCTTGACTTACCCTTCAATCCACCTGAATCAGCGACTTATCTGGTGCTGGGACCCATTGCGCAAGCCAGGACGCAGATGGGACGCTACAAACATCTGGCTCATTACCTCTTACTTCTTCGTCCTACAAAAGATTTCGTAGCCAAGATTGAAGGACCGCACATCTCTGTCGAAGAGCCTACGGGCGAGTATTCTTCTTCGCCACTTGGAAACAGGATCCTTGATGTCTGCATATCCGAACTTGACAAGGCCAGGCACCATTGGAAAGACATGAGCGCGACAAACACACAAGGTATTACCCCGGATATGATGCGTATCATGACAACCCTGTGCATCGTTGCGCCAGCTATTGCTACCATTTGCGATCCTGACGACCGCCGCGTTCGCGCTCTTCGATCAGCTGCCACTAGCTTGATCGAGTCCTTCGTCGCTGTACTAGCCAAACCTCAAACGGAGCAATACAAGGTGGATGCTGTTCTCGAAACTTGTGCGAAAAGTCTTCCCGACATCAGCTCGCTCAAGCGGGTAAGCTTACGCGCGTATGAAGTGACGGGAATTCATCAGCTGGCTCGCTCTCTACCTAAAGCTCTTCAACAACGCAAAGACGTCAAGCAGTCATTTTACGCGGAAGAAGACGACTTTATGGAAGTGGACGATGAGCCTGACTCGCAGATGACCGTGGGAGCTACTGTTCTCGACAACGATGTGCCCCGACATGATGTACAGGCAGAAACCGACATAACTGCTCTGCGTGCATCATGTTCAGCACACCTTCAGTTCGTCTCATGTCTTGCCAAACACACTGAATCAGAACCTGGCACAGTGCCTCCCGACTTCATCGACTATCTAGTCTCTCATTCTGAGAGCGATCTTCTTCGCTCGCGTCAGTTCCTTCGTTCGGTATGGAACAGTCACTTGAAGATATCCCGGGATGACTGTCTCAGCCTCCTGGAACGCTTCAGTGAAGCTCTTATTGATCCCCGCGCTCGTGAGTACAATACCTCGGAAGTTGCCAACAGCATGCTTGTCGAAGTTCTCATCGGGACTACACTCGTCTGGCTTCCCGATGCGACCGATCGCGGGGCTCAGGATCTCTACGACAATGTCGAGGCACTGTACGTGTATTACGTCAAGGAAATGGAGAAGGGAGGTGTGAGACGGTCCGCAAACTTACAAACAACCATTGCGATTTTTCTACATGGCCTATTGAAACATCATCCCGACTTTGCGCAAAACCGGAAGGTTCCGTCAGTACGGACCAGTCTCTTCGAGCTTCTTTCGAGAGGCGATATGACCGTCAAGTATCATATCGCTGAGCACTTGCCACGAATGTTCGACGATTTCGTACTGTCTGAGCACGACAAGATTCTGCAAGATGTTGACAGTAGCTTGCCAGGAGACGATGAGGGGCTTGAAGGCATTGCGGTTCGGTTGCTCGTCCTGTCGCGACTAGCATCTCAGTGGCACACGCTGTTGCGCCATAGCGTGTATCGCATATTTGCAACAGCAGGGACCATCGCTGGAGCAATTGATCATGCTAAACGATGCATCTCCAACGTCGCCCAATCCAGGGGTCTCGGCGATTCGCAAAGCCTGTTCAAGCTTTTTGCGCCGCAGGTCATCTACACTTGGTTAGATCGGGGCCAGAAAGTCGGTCGTATTCCATTTCCAATCTTTGGGTATGCTTCGCTCCCCGACCTTCTCCGTGACATAGAAGCCGAGGTGGTAGGTCAAGCCATCATGTTTGGACGTAAGGATGAAGTTGACTTTCTGGCCGACAATCTCGGGATATCGGCACAAGACATGCTGTCGAGAAATATTGGCAAGGCCGCCGCATATACCATTGCATGGGATACCTGCAGAGGCTCCGCTCGTAACAGAGCCGATTCCAGTTTCGGTAACTTGCTGAAAGACATGGTCGGCAGCGACAGATACTACAGCCTGATACAAAAGCATTTTCCTCAAATTCTGGGTCACATGTTCCAAACTATCGATCACGAAGAACGTCTCCCCAAGTCGCTAGACAAGAAGCCAGCCTTCAATCCCGCGGCAGCAGTCTTGGCCGAAATCGCAGACATTAGCCAATCTGCGCAAGGCCTCAACATCGGCATCGAGCCGTCGTTCTCCGCATTTTACCTGCCGGATCAGCTAGAACGTCTGTGTAGACGAACAGGCGATAGGCCAGCTAGCTTCTGGTCCCCAAGCACATATACATTCGTGATGCGCTCTCTGCTCGATCGTATCCATCCGGCCCTCGGCTCGCTTTATGCCAGATCGATGATCCGCAAAATTCGAATCATTGTTGCGCTGGCGGGATCTGTAACACTTGAAGGCTACCCGCTGCAGATGACGCTCCAGTCATTACGCCCGTTCCTCACCGATATGCAGTGCGCAGAGGACACGGTGGGAATCATGCAATATCTCTTTGAACAGGGCGCTCAGTATCTCCGCAAACAGCTCAGCTTCGTCACGGGTATAGGCCTGTCGATCCTTATCTCTCTCCGAGTATTTCTCGGCTCCTCTCAGGATAGTACCACTCAGCAGTCGCAGCATATAGCGACCATGAACGCAGCCAACAGGTTCCATACGTGGCTTACCGAGTACCTCAAGACTCATGCTCAGGCAATCACTGGTACAGAACGCTCCTCCGCCATCAAAGCTTTCAAACTCATCACCACCACTGCTTCCCAAGTCACCGCCGAAGGCAATTCACTGCGAGGTAGTGAAGAGAGTAAGCTTCTTCTGGAGATACTAGACGACGTACGGTCAGGACGCAAGCTTCTGAATAAGACATCGAGAGATGTTGCCTTGGACTTGCTTTGTCAGAACTTCTGCCCAGCTTCAAATGCGCGAGATGATGTCCTTGGGAGAGATCACGACGCTGCAGAATACGCGCCCTTGGTTTGGGAATCTTGTCGTAGAAGCAAAGTCGGCGACGGCTATCTACTGTGGACAGCACGGGTCTTGGGCCGAGCATATAGCGCTTATGGTGAAGTCAAGCAAAGCTCCGCCCAGGCCCGACCCTGGTCAAAGTCAGTCCAGACTTCGAAGTCTATTCCTGGAAAGTCATCAAGAGAAGCTATCGTCACCGAGGTCATTGACTTGTTCTACAGCGACGATCGCAGCGAGGTCAGCCTAGCAGAAGACGCTGTACGACGCCTGATCTCTCGCCTGGTTCCTGATTCTCCGTACATGAGCGAGATGCATCGAGTCATCCCGGAGGCCATCGGCAAAGCCCTCCTCTACAAACCTCCTGGGCCAGACGGCACGTCACAACCAGTAGCAGATGGTCTACGCGAAGCCGTTGCTACCACGCCGGTAAAGCCAGTATCCGACTGGATCAGAGACCTGACGATGGCACTTTGCAGAGTCGCAATCGATGACCCCATTCTCGGCGCACTTCCAGACCTGCTTTGTGGTATCAACCACATGGCGGAGAAGCTGTTACCGTACATACTTCATCTCGTGCTACTTGACGAATATGAAGAGGAACGCAATGTTCATGATATCGTATCAAAGTCGATGGCGACTTGGTTTCGCGAGTGCAGCTCAGGTACTATACCACACGTTCGTATCTTTATTCAATCGATCCTCTACCTGCGAAGTCAGCCGGTCCCCAAAGAGGTTACCAGAGTGGAGCGTGACAGGTGGTTAGATATCGACTACCTTGAGGCTTCACAGGCCGCGAACGATTGTGGCATGTTCAGGAGTGCGCTTCTGTTTGCAGAGACGTCTTCTGGTCAGCCGATCGTCAAGGGTACGACGAGGAGATCCTCTGTTAGGGTCGACCCTCCCAAGGTGCCTCTTCAACTCCAGCTTTCGATCTACAAGAATCTCGACGAGCCTGATTCGTTTTACGGAGTAGATCGTGGCTCCAGTCTATTATCAGTCCTAGATCGCCTTGACTACGAGGGGGGATGGTGTCAAAAGCCTTCTCTTCCGCGGCGCTCGTCTTGATAGTCAAATGCGTCGACGCAACGAGTTTGAAGCAGTAGACTCCCGTGGCACGGTCAAATCTCTCATCATGCTTAACATGAACAGTGTTACTCACTCTTTGCTCTCAAACGATCAGTTTCGCGATGCAAGAGACGACGTAGTTGAGAGTACACTTCACACCGCACGCAAACTGGGCCAGTGGGACATCAAGGCGCCTGAAGTGAACCATGCTGAAGCAAGCACCTTGTTTAAAGCATTCCAAGGACTACATTTTGCGAAGAGCGCGGCGGAAGCTCAAGAAAACTTTGATCGCCAGTTACAAGCAACGATGAACTTCCTATGTGGCAAGGATAGCTCGTCGATATCTACGAAGATCCGATTGCGAACACTCGGAGCGCTCACGGAGGCAGACGAGGTGATCAAAGCCGAGCGTTCGGAGCATCTGATGGATATATGGGATCGCATGAAGGCAAGAGAGAGGTGGATGCGGGCTGGCGAGTAAGTAACATCCAGTATCGTGTCAAGTCTGTCTATTCACCATCGTTAGGTTCAACGATGTGCGCCAGCTTCTGTCATGTCGTGAAACGCTGTTTAACGTAATCGGCGCGAACGTTGCACTCGTTGACTCATTACATACCCGGACTGCGACTATACGGGGTATGGAGGTAGAAGCTCTAGTGTCCTCGTCCAGCCTCTGCAGGAAGCATGGCGCACTCCAAGAGTCGCTCGCGAGCGTCACCTATCTTTCCGATATTGTACCGGAATGCAAGGCTATTGGTCTAGATATTGAAGCTACGGCACAGCATGAGGTGGCAAACGTACTCTGGGAACAAGGCGAAACCGAGATCTCGATACGGATGCGTCAACATCTGATCGACCATGCCGACTTCGACTCTCAAAATGTCGATTTGAGCTTGCCAGTATTGCTTGCTCGACTAGTAAGGAATGATAGATGATTACATGTGTCTCTTTACTAACCAACCCAGGGTCATCATCTTGCTGAAGCTCGCCTTGCCAAGCCCGATGCGATCATGAAAGAGTATCTGGAACCAGCGATTCGTGAGCTTAATGGCCAAAAGGAGGGCTTGGGCCCGGGCCAAGTCTTCCACGAGTTCGCTCTTTTCTGTGATAAGCAACTCCAGAGCCCTGAAGCCGCTGAAGACATGAACCGCATCAAGACTGTGATGGACCGGAAGCTGCAAGAGTACCACGATTTCGCCAAGCTCTCCAAGACCGACAAGAGCAAAGGAATGCGCGAGACTTATCATCGAAATGCTCGTCGTGCAAAAACCTGGTATGACCTCGACAATGCGGAATACGAAAGGATGCGCAAAGGCCGCGAGCAATTCCTGCGTCAGTGTCTCGAAAACTACCTTTTGTCCCTTCTCGCTAGTGACGAGTACAATCACGACGCGCTTCGGGTATTCTCTTTGTGGCTAGAGTACTCTGATACTCCTCTAGCAAACCAAGCTGTCAAGGCATATCTCAAGGATGTGCCAAGTGGCAAATTCGCTTTGTTGATGAACCAGTTGTCTTCACGATTACAGGCCGAGGAGAATGATTTCCAGCATCTGTTGATGGAGCTGGTCTTCCGCATCTGCGTTGATCATCCGTTTCATGGCATGCACCAGATTTTTGCGATTCAGATGAAGGTAGCTGCCACCTCGAGGGAAGATGTCGTCAGAGCCAAAGATGAATCTGCAAAGTCTCGTCAGAAAGCTGCGGGTGGCCTTGCGACAGCTCTCAGCACCGACAAGAGAGGCCGTTCGTACTGGAGCTCTATTTTCCAGTCCAACGAGGTATATCACCATCTCGCCATGTTCAAGGGAGAGAAGGAAAGTACGCAGCAAGGCCGTGAGTTGCCGCTGGACAGATACAAGGAGTCCCGAGAGTTGGTGAGCAAGATACCGAAGCTCAACGTACCACCCGCAACGCTACAGATTGAAGTTCGACCCAACATGAACTACACCGATCTGCCGAGGATCGCAGGCTTCAAGTCGACAATGACGATAGCGAATGGACTTAGTGCGCCAAAGGTCATCACTGCTAAGGGCACCGATGGCAAACCGTACAAGCAGCTGGTAAGTGATAAAGACTTCGCGTGAGAACGCAATTATGCTGACCACCTTAGTTTAAATCTGGAAACGACGATCTGCGTCAAGACGCAATCATGGAGCAAGTTTTCGACCAGGTATCACGATTACTGAAGAACCACACCGCAACGCGCATTCGCAACCTCGGTATTCGGACCTACAAAGTTCTACCGCTCTCGACTCGCTCTGGTCTCATGGAGTTTGTGCAAAACACTGTTCCGCTACATCTCTGGGTTATGCCGGCTCACGAAAAATACTATCCTAGCGATTACAAGCCAGAGAAATGCCGCAAGGAAATCGGCGCATGTCAACAGGACTCGCTCACAACGCGTGTAAAGGCATGGCAGAAGATAGCAGACAACTTCCACCCCGTTATGCGCTATTTCCTGCTTGAGCGCTTCGAAGATCCAGACGAGTGGTTCGAGCGCCGTCTAGCTTATACGCGTTCAACAGCCGCCATTTCCATTCTCGGACACGTCCTCGGTCTCGGCGACCGCCATTGTCACAACATCCTCCTCGACGAGAAGTCTGGAGAAGTCGTACACATTGACCTTGGTGTGAGTTTCGAAGCTGGTCGCGTCTTGCCGGTGCCGGAAGTCGTGCCATTCCGCCTCACCCGCGATTTAGTAGATGGTATGGGCTATACGAAGACGGAGGGTGTCTTCCGCCGTTGCTGCGAGTTCACCATGGACACGCTACGTGAGGAGCGGGAGTCCATCATGACACTCCTCAACGTTTTGCGATACGACCCGCTCGTCAACTGGAGCGTTACGCCTACGAAAGCAAAGCGCATGCAAGAAGCGAATCAAGAAACCGGCGCAAATGGCACTGCTCGCTCGACAACCGTCGCACCTGGAAGTACACCTGCGCCGTCAGGTCAAGAGGCTGTTGAACAAGCAGCGGGTATGGTGCAAGAGAGTAATAAGAAGAGGGAGAAGGAGGAACAGGCCGGTGAGGCTGGGAGGGCGCTCAGCGTAGTAGAGAAGAAACTCAGCAAGACGCTTAGTACAAAGGCGACAGTGAATGAGCTCATTCAGCAGGCTACTGATGAGAAGAATCTGGCTGTGCTGTACATGGGGTGGGCTAGTTACGCTTAGTTACAAGCGTGCAGTACCTGAAAAGTAGTTGTAATAATTTCAGGAAGATCTTGACGTGATTGAAGTTGGTCTATACCTTGAAGATACCGATGCCTTTCTTGTATGTGAATTATATCCAATGCGTGGATGTTGTTGAGCGAATTTTCTATGATTATGGTTGGCATGTAGTCCCAAAGTGGGGAATTTATCAGGAGATGGGAATGTTGTGGGCGATGGACAGGCACTCGATGCAAGCTATGCGAGGATAGTTCCAGGCACATGTATGTATCGTAGCTGAACTACAGTGCAATGAAAGTTATCGACATCTCAACTGTGACGTACATAGCTTCCAACACAAGACAGTGAGGAAAGGAGAGAGGGTGCAGCACACCACACACCCCGTTCAAACGCTCGCGACCTCTACAGTAGGTACCGAGGTTTCGTAGATGGAGCAAGTTTTAGGAATTGCTGTTGATTGCCTAAGTAATTGTGCCTTTGACGAGATGGAGTAGCACGGGACGCGGTTTATCCCCAACCACTCTGATAATACGCAGGTAGAATATGGACTATGTGTAGCTGGCACGACGTTGGAATGCGGCTTGAGATGGACATGTGGAAGGTGTGGGAGAAGGGGGTTCTGACATGCAGGTAGGTAGGTAGGTAGATTCTCATTTCGCAGTCGCATATACGTAATGACCTCCTTTGTCCCACTCCAGGTACCTCGAAATAAAAGGTTGATCGCTGCGTGAAGGGTTCTGACTAAAGCTGGTGGTTGGAGATGTATTACAATGCTTCTGATTGGTTTACTTGTATTAGGTAGACTTAGCACTAGGCTTCGATGAGCTAGCGATCTGCGACTTGTGCTGCTGCAGCTACTGTAGTATATGCTTGGAGCAGAAACGTCACTTTTTACCGTTGCCGTCATGGAATAGAATAGATACAGTAGTGTAGACTAACTAACTGCCCCGCGGCACAACCCAGTTTTCCTGTTTAGGAAAGTTGTCTGTTGGGGTGTAGATTGTGGGGCACAAACTCACAGACGGGTAAACGTGTATAGTATATAGTACGATGTGCAACTCGTGAAACCTCTTCTATCTACTGGGAAGTCTAGGTTGTGGTCAAGATGTGGTGGGGTGTGGTGGTTATACTGCACTGCGGAGAATCGTCTTTGCGAATAGCATAGCGCTGTTAAACGGTGTGATATGTGATGTGATATATGACCATGTACTGCGCAAGATACATGATGGGTATGGTCACTTCGGAGCGATAAGTGTGCGGTGCGCTTGCTGCTATGAAAAGAGCAGGGTCCCGTCTCTGGCTGTGCAAATGCCATGTGCTCATAGCTGAAGTCGTGAATAGAAGGAAGAGCTGGTTACAGAGGAAACTTTCTTAATTGGTTGTTGATCACTGGCATGCATGTATGCGGCGTAATGTTCAAGTCGGCGATCGATCGGCTTGTTGTGGTTTTACCCCACCTGGCTTGCTTCCCTTCCATGCCCCTCCACAGATGAATTTTTGTCACGCTTTCCGCTGTCAAACCTCTCGCTTGTCAATCTTCGTGCTCCGCAATACAAAATCTTAAACTATATTATAGATTGAATTTACAGTTTTTCATCAACACCCAGTACAACTGGCCTAATGGCCCAATGGCAAGGCGCTTGACTACGACTCGTTCGATATCAAGAGATTCCAGGTTCGACCCCTGGTTAGGTCATGATGGTAGCACCTTTTTGCTGTTTCTATGTAGTGGAGACGTGGGACAGATGGGTCGAGTTTCTTTTTGCTTCCCATTACGTCCTGTTCTTTTTTTCTTTGCACTACTAAATAATCCTCCTACGCTATTGTGCGAAACACCACGCAATATCCAGAAGTCGTACATAGTCTTCCACAGCAACAAGTTGCTACTTTTCGTATTGTGTTCGAGAACAAAGACGGAGTAAGATGAAGAGGTCGCAGCAACGGGCAATAAGATAGTAAAGAAGGGGATATACGAGCAGCTGTTGACAAAATTGCCTAGCCTAGAGATATATGTGTGTGTATAGATAGTCCTACATTCCCTCATCCGCACTCACACATTTGCAGAACGATGGACCGATAGCCTCGAGCAGCAACCCAACGAACAATGCATATCCCTTAGCGGGAGTATTCCCTTATAGACGGGAACTCGATAGCCCGGACTATCAGCCCAATGCGTGACTGCTTGGGGCCATCCTACAAGATGTAAAGTTAATTGATGAAGAGGGCGCTCTTGACCTGCATCTGCGCAGAGCTCGTAACCAGCCTATACATACATACATACCTAACCGTTGTTTGAGTAACAAAAACACCAAAACAGATAGCTACAATGCTACTTGTTACTTTCCAGCTCGTTGCAGACATATATATGTATATATTGACTGCCCGGCGCCAAGTTCCTCGTGGGATTAACGGGAATGTCTATAATAATGCTTTTCTTTTCTTTTACCTTTTTTACCGCGGCTAGAGTATGTATTGTGTTGGAGTAGCAAAAGGTCAACCTCTAGATACTCTAGCTAAAAGATATATATTCTCCGACACATTTGTTTACACAGAGTGGGCTGTTGGACGGGTATTGTTGGCAGCAAGGGTCTTTTTTTCTGTGTTCGCGGGTTAAGGAGAATGGAGGAATTGATTGTGTGGGCTGGGAGGGGGAGGATGCGGGAGGATGGGAGGAGGGGCTTTGGAGGGAGTACGTGTGGGAAGGTTTAAGTATGTGTGTGTGTGCGTGCTATACGTATACAAGGGGATGAATGGGCCAGGACGATATACATAGTTTATATGTAACGCGGCATAAATGTATCTAGCAGAATTTTTTTATTACTGCGCTTACAAGACTGGAGATAGTATAGACCTTCTCGAGATAACATCATAGAGCGCACAACCCGACGCGGCCTCTTTACCTATCGTCAAGCTGGAGCGTTTTCCCAGAGAACAAACACCATCCATGTACACGAACAAGTACACTCATATCAAGATACGCATCGTATGTCAATTCCTCTTCTCCTTCTCTACCAACTCACACAGACACTGCAAAACATACTCGGAACGTTGTAAATGTGATATTTTAAATTGTTTTTCTTACATACTTCTTGTTCTTCTTCCTTCTGGTATATATATATGTAACGCTTCAAAGCGAATGCAGTGGATATCCTCGCAAAATATGACTGGAGTCTGCAATCTAAATCGCCAAACTTGCGATACCATGTACGAAAGCGATATGGATACGATGATAACGTCATGCGACGCTTGGAAATGCAGACTCGGAAAGCAGGTAAGATAGAAAGTGAGAAAGGAAGAAAGGAAGAAATAGGTTACGGTCAGCGCTTGACCGTCGTATGCTCGCTCGCTTCATCGCAACGCACACACACACACACACACACACACACATACAACACGCACAAAACGCCGATAAAACGAGATGCACCGACCCATGCACCGACCATGCTCCCGTCAGTCAAACTCAGACTCGCAAGAAAATATGCATGAAGATAAAAAAAAAAAGAGAGGAGACTGGACTGGTGCCTCGCACTCTCTCCGCTAATACGCGCAAAATCATACCACGAAGAAAAGAAGATGAAGAAAGAAAAAAACAACGGGTAAAAGGTACCCGCCTCGGAAATCTCTCGTAGACCTACGACACACACATACATACACACATCCAGGTCCAGTCGAGCCTATTCGAGACTCGTTGCTCGATATAAACGTGTAACATGAATTTCCTTTCGTACCCCCACTTTTTGCGCGCGTACTGGCGTCGGCGAGACCCGGCATTGTGGAACTGCCGGGTGGGGTTTTGCGCATGGAAAACACAAAGGTAGGCATGGTTGGAAAAGGCATGTCCCTAGCTTTTCCGCGAAGCGAGAGTAGCGACCGGTAACAGGTATTCACCGGTAGGTGGGTATGGGCGACCATTGCGCAACGGGTGGAAGCATGCGGCAACTGACGTTTATCCGCAACGTGTGTCGTGCGTCGTGGCGTGTGTCAAGGTCACGAGTACCCGATGAACCACCGAAACGTGCGTATCGCCGAGCGACCTCGTGCGGCCAACCTTCCCTGGTCTTGTTCGACAAACTTGCTGCTCAACCTCTCCTGACGTTGTCGAAACATGTACGTGCCGGCAGCAGGAACAACCCCATGTCGCCTGTGTCCGCGAACCCGCTAACCCAGTCCAACGGTGCAGCCGTGACGAGACCCTATACCAAGACCAGGAATTTTGCTCAGTGGGCAGCTCCACTAGACTAGAATCCGATCCGGCGCGCGCGCACACTATACCCCCGAAGGTGATGCAATCCTCGGAAATTCAGAGTCCGGGATCGACTTCGCCAATGCGCCCACCAATGACCAAGGGTCGAATTCCGTGCATTGCGATGCGCTACGTAGGTGGAGCGTTTCGCGACACGCACATGCATGCAGCTGCTTTCGGTTCGTGTCGTGTCACAGTCGTGTGAACGTATCGAGGGTACTGTACCAAGACCTGCGTGCATGCCCAACCTGCTGGCGCAACAACGATATTGCTGGTGCGGCCTGATGGAATTGCTAACCGTGGTGCGTTCATCGGGCAACAGGAGTCCATCTAAGCGGCACACCGCTTGGGCCGTGAACGGAAGGTGGCTTGCTAGTCCCTAGCTTTCTTGGCGGTAACCAAATGCGTGCCTTGCCGACGGCCTTTGTGTCGAGCTTGCCCACGCGGCGCATGTTCATCTCAAGCACAATGACACGTAAAAAGTCGCTGTTCTCGCGAGGCTCGCGCTGCCGGACGGTAGGTGCATCGTTTGAGAGGACTCGTCCGGCTTCGGAAAAGGGATCCGTGGCGCGACTCCGGCGCGACTTTTGCGATCGCCCTCGGCGTTCGTAAGTCTGCATTTGGATCATTGGCGCGTGGGGTTCGGCGTCGGCGTCGAGGGTAAGGGAGTCGTGAAGATGCATTGACAGCTCAGTAGGTGAGATTGGCGCAGGCTGTGGGTTAAGGTATCGTCGCAGTTCTGGGGATGGCAGGCCTTCGACATGTTTTGGTCGCATCTCGCTTGTGTAGTTGGGCGCCAACAACGACCGAGTAAGGAAGTCATCCGGCGGGACGCTGGGAGCTGTGAAGTTGGAGAAGGATTTCGCAGCGGACTTGAGCGCTTGAAGTGATGCAGTCAAATTAGACTTGAATGACCGGAACCGCTCGTTGGAAGGCACTGGAGTGGCAGTCCCGCTGATGTCTGTCGCGATAATATCCTCGCATTCGTCTGGGCCGAAATGCAGCAGCGGATGGTCCAAGATGCAGTCTTCCTTTGGTGGTGATGAGACGACCTTCTCCCTGCGCTCAGGCAGTGACTTCCTGCCAAGCGAATCTGGCGTACTGAGATTATCCCAATGCGATGCAAAGGACGGGTCTTCAAAGTCCAAAGAAGGCGGCAGTGTAGAGATGGAGTCGCTAGAGATGGATCTGGATGTCAAGAAAGAGTCCTTCTCTTGCTCCATGCTCAAGACGCTGTTGTATTCGTCATCCGACTCATCCACGCGACCGAGTAGCAAGTCCATGGGCGAGCCCACAAGTGAAGGCGGAGTGTCGGAATCGTCCTGCTTCCACTCCTGTATCAGCTCGTCCATGGATATCCTCCTGTCGGTTGTAGTGCGCGGTCGTCGGCGTGTGGGCATCTTGGGGATGGCAGTCACGGCCAGCAAGGCTGCAACGGCAGGTGGTAGGGCTTTGGCATCATGGCTCTGCGAGTTGCGTGCAGGTCTGCCTCCGTTCTGTCCTCTCATCCTCATAGTCTGTGTCGAAGTGGCTGACTTGAGAGGTGTCCGCGGCGGAATGACGACGGGCTGGGACATGGTGGCAGCAGCTTCGGTATTCGCGATGGACATGTTCTTATTCATGGATTGCGTGTTGGTTTCCACTGTAACAGGCATGGCACTTGTTGGAGCAGGACTGGATCGCGTTCGCGTGCCCATTCTTTCCGACCTGGACTTTGTGGTGCGTGGTGCTGGCGGAGACGACGGGTGGAGGTAGGGAAAGGACCTTGGCGAGTACATGATTCTCGTCGGCTTGGGCCCTGAAGGCGTTTCCCCCGTGACCAACAGCTTCGGTCGATCCAGGTACGGCTGGTGCTGGCTAGGCTGAAAGTGACGTGCGGCCGTCGGATTTCTTTACGTTATTGCTGGTCGGCGATTGGATGGTGCTGCAAGGGCAGGTCGCGGGCGACATCAGACTACAGGGTTTACGTGTGCCGAAGATGGCCGACGCACTGGTCGCACACGAGATGGGGAAAGGAAAAAGGAATGAGGGGGTTGGAAGAAGTAAGTGAGTGATATGGATGGCTATCTAGTCCAGGCTGTACCTCGGTGGTTCGTGGCTCTAGTGGTGATAAGGAGGGATGACGATGTCGGGGGTCTCAGGGTTATCGGGCAGCGATAGGTAAAGTAGTCAACGACAGGCCCCGGGACAGCAAAGCACATTAAGCACAGATCAAACGTCCAGGCACTTTTCTCCGACCCGATGCTGGCGGGCTGAGGACAAGACTGCGTGTCCTTCTGCCACCGCCACGCTCTTGCTGCGCTGATCATGCTTCACTGTGACACGAGGCAGACATTCACCACTACTGAGTCCTGACCAGACAAGCCGTCTCCTTCAGCCCCGGTCGGTCCCGCATGCACAACACTCGACAGAGGTGATCGCCTACGGGCATCCCCTGATTGGCCCCAGCCGCCACCTCCGCCCTCAGCCCTGTCGCCCCACGCCGGCCTGTCTTCTGGAAGGTCGAAGCCGTCCATCGTGGACGAGACATTCACCAGCGTCAATCCACCACGACGCATGTCAAGTCGAGCCACGCCTATCACACATAGCATTCACTCACCAACCCGCACTTGCCCATCACCGTCATCATGACCCCTCCATCTGCCCAGACATTTAAACCTCCAACGATGACTGTACGTGGCTTGCATGCATGCATGCATGCACGCAGAGCGCGATGCGCGGTAAGACCGCGTTTGCCCCCGCTTATGGTTGGCTTGACTGGGAATCCCTCCGGGCCTGTCAGATGTGCTATCCTTATCTCTTGCCAATATCTCGCTTCAACGCAGGTAACTTCTGTCTCGCACCGCCGTCGCACACTAGCACCGCATCCGTCCTGCGGGGTGCATGCCCGCACCTGCTTGCTCCAGAGAAAAGAACATGGTGTCGTGTAGACTTTTGCCGAGCGGAGAGGAACAAGGGAAAGTTGATTTCCACTTGACATACCGGCGCTTTTCCTCTGTTTTCTTTTGGCCAATGCGTCATCGCGCAGACACACAAACGGTGGCTTGCAAGTTGTCGCGGGTAGCATATCTAGCACGACGGGCACTTGTTGGTAAAAATTGGTCGTAATCTTGTCAAGTTGAGGGCTCCCAACGGCCTTGCATAACAGGGCACAGTCATACTAAATGCCACCTGCTTCATTGAGCCTACGGGATCTGTTGTGCGAAAGAGGAAGGAACCAAGTTTGGTCTGTTGCGCGGAAGAAGCTCTTCCTTGGCTCTCGGCGCCCTACCCACTGTATGCCCTTTCGCCTGTTTCATGTTCATCATTATTCCTCGAGTCACAGTTGGAGATGGACAAGTTTTCTTGTGTGTTCTGGATTCTGTTCAATCGTAATAGTACACGTCTCCTTGCTAGCACACACACACACACACACACACACACACACACACACACAGATCGGCCTTCCACTTATAGAAGGAGCCGCATGCACCATCTCTCGCTTCATCCTCGCACAAGAATTTTTTTGACAACGCGAACAAATTACACAAAGCAGGTAGCGCATGACGCACTATCCCAGATATACGCTTCCGAAGTTGCAATCCCTCCCAAAAAACGCCCAATGATCCGGCAACCCTATCGCTGGAAAGGAAGCAAGTGATGTGAAAGAAAAACAATAAAAAGTGCCACCTGGGCAGGTACACATGCTCGCATTACCGAAACGGGCGCGGCACCGGTCGCATTGCGGGAAGCAGTGACAGGCAGCCCATGCACACTGCCCAACACAACATGGACGTGGCGAATATCCCCGTCCCGCTCGTGCGTCGTTTGGTAGGCAGCGAGCATGAGTCGTCAAAGTGAAAATTTTCAGGGTCCTTTTGAACGCCGAGCCACCGGTGGAAATGCACACGATTACAAGGAAGAAGAAACTGCAAGCAAGGCTGAAGGATGGAGAGCTCAAGGGTCAAAGCGGCCGTGGCGGTAGTAAGCGTCGTGGAGCATGCAACTCATGCAGTCATGTCGACATGAGAGAAAGAAGGGTCCAAGTGGAGAATGTACCAACAAGGCTTGAGTTTCCTCAGTACCTGTCGTCGCCGTCGGTCGTCCAGCCCGCTTCTGAGCCTTCGATAACCCGTACCATGCGGCCGTCTTGCTCTGTTACGACTTCACCCGTCTCGACGTTGCGTATAGCGCGGACCTTCTTGCCTTGGATGCGCCCGGGGCTGGCTACCCCATGGCCGCCCTCGGGTGTGAAGCGCTTCATTTGCCGCCGGTAGCCATGGAAGTCGACTTCTTCTTCGGGTGGCTCGTCTGATTGCTCACTAAACGTCTCCCAGTTCTCTGATTGCCCAGTCATGCCCGTGGCGGCAGTGCCAGTCGATGACGTTTGTGATATCTGTCTGCTGCTAGCCGATGACAGCGATGGCGGTGCATATGTGGGTGTGTAGGCTCCGCGCAGGGTACGTCCCAAGTACGAACGATCGTCATAGGGGTCCTCTGGTGGTATGCTACGCACAATGCTTTCGCTGCGCTCACCACGGTTGAATTCGAAACGGTTCATCGGTGTCTCCACGAGTGAGGGTTCCGGAGGTACGAACAGATCCTTCATGCGTGGAGGAGGCGCCATAGGCGGCGCCATTTTGCGCATTGTGGCAGAATCTTCTCGTGAAAGCTGTGGTCGTTTTTCAGGTGACATCCTGCCAGTCATGGTGCCATTCATCCCCGTACGAGAAGGAATTTTGGAAGGACTCTTTTGCGCAGCTGCCGACACGGAAGCAGCGAACTGTGATGGACCGACAGACTGTCCAAAGGTGCTACGCGATGTGCTTGCTACAGCTACGCTTTGACCAAAGTTCGATACAGGAGTCTTTGCTCGGCTAGGGGGCGCACTACCACGAACTGTTCCGGCGCGGCTCGGTGCTTGTGATGACCTGCCGAGGGTTGCTGGTTTGGTAGGCATGCCACTGTTTGACGGTGTCTTCGCGCGAGGTGGTGGAGCTGCTTTCTGCGCAGCAGCGTACAGTTCGTCGAGGTATCGGTTGCCATGAACCAGGAAAGGACGCCCGTATTCGTCCTCCCAGCTTTCCAGTGTGACTCTCAGGTCCTGTGATGTGTTAGCGTAGCTCTTGATTCTGGATAAACATGTTCTTACTGTTTCGATCTTGGGCAGCTCCTTTGCGATGCGCTTTCGCATCTTCTCTTCACGCAGGAGCTTGCCCGGGTCGCGCCTCTCACCCTTGTTACCGCGCGCCATCAGACGGGTCGCGTCCTGGCTCGATTGCTGAAGCTCATCGCGTTCCTGAATCAATTCGCGGTAACGGTCAATCTTCTGGAGTATCGGTAACCGCTGCTCCTTGAGCGCTTCAAGACGTGCGATTTCGGATTCGTGTGCGGCGAGTAAGGCATCACTGCAGACATCGGAGAAGGCGGGTGTGAAGTCGAGCATTTCCTCTTCTGCAAAGTACAAAGCGTCCCATAACTCCTGAAGTTGGACTCGCGCCTCCTCGACGAACAAGTGTAGGTTCTGACGTTTCAGCTCATTCAACCTGGCCAGTTCATCCTCGTATTCGTTGATGGTGCGCAGGCCACATCCACGGTTGCTGGTGAGGAACTGCTTGCGCTTCCGCTCCTCGACACCCAGGCGATCCCAGAGTTCCTCGATAGTTGCGCGCAGCTGCCCCAGTCGTCGTTCGCGACCGCGCTTCTCCTCGATCAGTCGCTCCTTCTTCGCCTTCAACTGCGCGAGGTCGTCCTTGTGCAGGCCAAGTTGTTCAGGCGCGTCGCGATGACATTGTACGATTGCGCTATCGGTTTGCGCTTGTGATGTGCCGAGTTCTGCCCAGAGCTGGATGATGTCCTGGCAGATGACCTTGACTGTATCTATGCGCCGTGTGTATTCCTCGTATACGCGAGTGAACTCGTTGTCTAGCTTGGTGACGTAGGAGGGCGAAATATCGAAGGATGGCGAAACGGTAGCGTTGGGCGCCGTGGGTGGGAGTTTGATCTTTACAAAGGAGGATTCCAAATGCGACGCATACGATTCGAGGGCCTCGGCGAGTTTTCTGACTTGCTCAAAGCGCTCCTTGTGCATCTTGCTGACCGAGTTGTATCGCTCCTTCAGGTCCTTGAGGCAGCGCGTCAGGGGGGTAGGTGATGGCCTTGTCGTCGTGGTGCTCGTAGTTGGGATTCGGCTTGTTGTCCTCTAGCGACGTCTCCATCTGCCTAATGGTCTTGAGCAGGCGATGCGCCTCTTCCGTCATGTCATGTTTTTCGTTGGTGACTTGGCGCAATTGGCCATGGAGCGTCTCGGACAGGGCAGAGAACAACTATACACAGTCAGCAACCGCGTGCGCATACAATCCATCTCGACTCACCTCTGCTTCGCGCGAGTCGCGCTCATGGCTGGGGACACCAATGTCGTCAAACAAGCCGTGCAGCTGGCCGATGATAGTCGTGACCTGCTGAGCGAGGTAGCTCGTGTCCATGGTGGCTGCAGACCCGCCAGCGAGATGCAATGCTCAAACGCGCATGCAACGTGTCCGCTTCCAGTGGGGCGTATAAACTTTACTCGAGAGATGTAATGCGGTGTGATAGTGACGTGGTAGTGGATAGGCGTAGGCAGTTAGTGGTGGGGAAGCGGCAAGTAGAGCCAGGGGAGAAGGCGAGTAAACGAAGGTAATGGCACCGAACAGGGCGTGCTCTACTTTGTATGCCCGAGACAAAGCAGGAAGCAATTCTTCTCAGTGTGTATGTATACACAAGACGGAAGTGATGCAATTACTGGGGATGGGCGCGCAGATCAGAGTGCAAGCGGGTGGTCATAGTGGTGTGCGCGACGCTATTTTGGAACAGTGCGCCAAGGATACCGTTGGCATAGCGACGTCCCGGGCGCGTCTGCACAGCGCGCTATCACGAGAACCTCGAGTTTCACCCCATCGCCCTCCGCCACTCGGAGCCGCGGGGTAGCAAGCGACATGGCACGACGACATGCATCATACTGGCATCTGGCATGTCCCCTGCTGACTCTGTCCATGCCATTCTACTCGTGTTATACTATACGCTGGCCTACACTACGCACGCCTCCCCCCGTTCCCACGCTGCCTGGATGCCTCGCTGCCTTTTAAACTTCGTCAAAGAGGCCGTCACCCTCAAGAATTTCTGTCCAGTGCACTGCGGAACCCTCTCCGGCTGATTGCATCCAATATATCATCGTGAAGAATATCATGGTAGTGTGCCGTGCATTTCCCTGTTTCTTATCCCGTTGGTAGTCCGGACCCAGACATGCGCGTCCTGCATTCAGCCCAACTCTGCCGGGAAGCGGCAGCTGAGATTTACTTTTCTATACCCGTTGCTGTGTCGACCTACTATAGGCGCGTGCAACCTAGCGATGTTCGTGTACAGATAGGCCTGCGCAACCTGGTTTTCGCTTGCCTGAAAGCCGAAGGAAAAGCAAACATCTCGTGTTCGGTCTTGTGTTCCGTGCCGACGTGGTACTCGGATGCCAGGGTACATGGGTGGATGAGCCGCGTACGTATTGTTGCACCGACCAGCACAACCGTATTTACTATACATGACTCTTTCTTTCTTCAGTCTGAGTACCAAGGTACACTCGCGTCAACGACCCAGAGACCTCCGCCTTTTATGTAAAGGTAGCTATCGCTGATCAGGAAAGTCGGGTATCTTACAAGGATATTCGATGTCTGTATCACGGTAAACATGACTCGAGATGTTTATCATCTAATCACCTAGTCACCAGACTACGACTGTTCAATCCGAGCATCTAAACGTAGCCGTCCATCTCCCACCCTTGACATCCCTCACCTCAACCCTACCCTGTCCTTGCATCGTCTCTACAACAACATCCCGACTCAACCCCTCACTCCCACTCATAACAACCCGCCCAGCACAATCAAGCACCGGCACATGCACCTCCCCCACCGTCCCCTCGGGCGCCGCAAACTCCAACACAATACCATCATCACCCAGCACCTGCGTCCTCGCCCCAAAGAAGCCCAAACTCGTGCTGAACCCTGCATCCGCAAACTTTAGATCACCCAGCGAAGGCGCAACACGCCACGTCGCTCCGCCCGCACTCAGTAACTGCACACCGGCTACATACTGCGTCAGACTAGATGTCGGACCTGTGGCCCATCCGTGCGCGTGACTGATCCGCGCGTCATTGACGTAGGGCGCGTAGTGGAGTTCGCCAGAGGTACTGTATCCCTCGAGAAAAGTCGAGTTCGTCATGCGTGGGTCGTCCAGCATGAAACCCCATTGCAGACGCATCAACCCAAGTGCAGCAGTTGTGTTCTGTGCAAGGAAGTGGGATTGCAGTTCAAAGCCTGAGATGAAGGGTGAGATTGCGTCTGCGGCTTCCGGAGCAGGCGCGCCGTAGGGTGTCCATCGGGCAGCCAGGTTCGACGAGATTTGTTCCGTCTGTGTGCTGTTCAAAGTGAGATTTGCGACGACGGCCCATGCGTTTCCGTCTTGCGGCATGAGAGTTGTGGTTTCGTTGTCGCGGTACATGCCCGCTTGTGCGTCCCAGAGGAGGTCGTTGGCTGCAGTCTTGATGCGGTCGGCGGTTTCCTGCCACGAAGAGACGTTGGCGGTGTCGTTGAGCGCTTCAGCGAGGTAGATAGCTTGGTTGATGGTGTAGTAGAGGATGGCGTTTGCTTCGATGTTGTGGCCGCCCATGCCGAAGCGGAGCCAGTCGTTGGGTGCAGTGACGTTCATGAGGCCGGTGTCGTCGATATTCGCGAGGGAGAAGGAGAGGGCGAATTTGTACTTGTCCCATAACGAAGTCAAGTATTCGATGTCGCCCTGATACCTTGGTCAGCGAGTTCCTAAGCTTGGAGAAACAAGACTTACAGTGTAGAGGTAGTGGTCAGCAAGGCCAATCAGGGTATACAGATGGTAGGTGAACGATACAGCTTGAGGAGGAAAGGGTCGTCCAGCATACGGAAGCAGACCAGTCGTCTCATTCTGAACGGCAAACAGCGAGTCCAGCGCGTTCTCAATGGAGATGACATCATTGGTCGATACCACGACACCAGGAACAGCTATCGCCATATCTGTAGTATCGTCAGCATCCACTCGACCGCTACCAGAAGAAACAAACGTACCGCCAGCCCACACAAGTCTATCTCTCTTCGCGCCATCAGTCAGCGCACTCTTACCAGCCGTAATGGTATAATTGTTATACCAAGTAACATTAACCCTCGTCTGATCGCCATCCCTCGAATCCCCCGGCTCACCAAAATGCACCAACGCATTCCCAGTATCCGGTTCAATAGTGCAAATCTGATTCGTATAGGCACCCGCATACCACACACGATTCAGCAATTCATCGTCGCAGTGAAAATACCCAGTGTAATTCCCCAGCGCATCGTCTTCCCAATGCGGCATAGCCGTATAATGTACCTCGACGCCCTCGACTTCCACACTCCCAGTGCCGTTGTGCACCAACATCATGTACCTAAACGCGCCGCGTACCTTTTCCTTGGGCGCCGTGTAGCGTCCTGCGCCATTGACGTGGAACCAGAGTGTCTCGTCTTTCCCGGCGTTCGCGGTCGCATCGCTGCTTCGGTTGCTGATCCACAATGAGGACTCGGAGAAGGTGACGCCGATGTATTCCGACGACGAGTTTACGGACCCGATGCTCACCGTGACGAGGCCGGCGATGTTGATGCCAAAGTCGTACGCGGTTGCTGCTGAGCCCGTGTATACTGATGTGCCGTTTCCGCTGCTGCTGCTGGTTAGGCTCTCGGGATTGGTGACGGAGCCGTTGGAGCTGTGGACGGAGATGGGTTGCAGGGTTCGTGATTTGGGCGCGAGAATGTATTGGGAATATGGGGTTGATGCGAGTGCAGCCGGTATGGCAGCTGTTAAGCTGACCAAGGTACTGGAGAGCTTCATCACGACTTTTATCCCGTGAAGCTTGGAAACGCGAATCTTTTCAACAAGTTACAAGCATTTTATACTCGAGGCTTATTTCCCTCGTCTCCCGTAGTGATCCTCCACTCTTCGCAAGCCTGAACCATGTACACCCCAGATTCCCCATACTTACCTGCCGATTTACAAACCTCGACTCCTCTTCGGACGAGCATGTACCGAGATGACGACGTCGAGCGACAAATCTCGTCGTTGGATGCGGAGACGACCCCGGAAGAGATCCTTGCCAGCCCTAGTCAATGCGGGGGAGCGAGTCGTTTCTGCAGCTTTTTTGCAGGCGCATCTCCTGCACATGGCTGACGCTAGACGTGCAATTGTCCGAAGTACCGGTACAGGGTAGCTGGCGGCGTTTGCCGAGGACCAAGCCTCCACGTCCCGATGGCTTGGAGTTCGGACTCAGAAATAGGTGGGCTAGGGGGAATACTTTCACGAGTAGACTGGCTAGATTTTTGGTCTTTTTATCTTATTGATTAGCATTGTTCTGTTGTTGAGCGGAGGGGAGGCACGTAAGTTTTGTGCATGTGCTAAGATTTTCACAATCATAATCATACTGGCAGGAGATCAAGACTCTCTTCTCAGCACATTATCGCAAGGAAAGCATAGGGAAAACCAGACACAGATCGGAACACAGACATAATTACTCTACACCGGACCCCATCTCCACATTCCTCAACAGACCATGGGCATACACAATCAGACCGCCAGGCGTACCTTGTGATTCTTTCCCGCGGTAACCATCTACTTCTTCCCCTGTGGCAACATTCCCACCAATCTCTCCACCTCGACCGCCGCACTCCCCCCAGCCTTGTCCCTAATCTCGCACAACAACTCCCTGTCCTTGGCCTTGAACGCCTCCTCTCCCGCCTTGACCATCAACCCACACTTGATCCACATATCAACCCTCTCCGCAACGCTCAAAGTCGTACACTTGGGGATAAACACACTCGCCACCCTAGTATTCCCTGCCCCGAGTATCTCATTGAAAAACGGCTCCCAGCCAATCGGGCTCTTCTTTTGCTTTGCGAATTCCTCCAGCTCGTTCCAATGCCGGGCTGCGACGAGGGCGCGAAGACGAATATATGTGTATGTTTTTTCGTTGATTTTGAACTCTGATTGTACCTTTAAGGCGCGCTTGTAGTGGCCCTGGCGGATGAGTTGGAAGATTGTTTCGTTTGCGGAGAGCCCAATGTAGGTTTGGCCTGGCAGTGAACCCGCGGGTGCGGGGTCTCGCCGTCCGTTGAGATCAGTTTCGAATTGTGTCTGGAGACGGAGGAGTTTGGCTGCATCGTCGATGGCCTGGCGTTGGAAGACGGCTGCGCTATCGCGAGAATCTTGGAGGTATTTTGACGCTAGCTTCAGTTTGTCTTGCTGGGCCGTGTGGCTTTGTTGTGCAATGGCTTCGGATAGTAGGAGGTTGGAGCCATCTAGTCTCCTATCGTCTTGGTAGTAGAGGTCCTTGAGTAGCTCGCGGTCTTGGTCCCAGGCTGATGACTCGACGAGGGCTGTGGCGACAGGTCGGCTGTTGATGACGCGGAAGAAGGATGCGAGGGGTAGTTTCTTGCGTAGATGCAAGAGAACGTGATAGATGAGATCGGTGTCGCCTGACTCGATAGCCTTGTCGAGCGCAATAGTGTCTTCCTTCATATTGAGTAGGAGCGGCACTTGCTTGCCGGCCCTGGGTTCATAGTTGAGTAGTTCTGTCGCGAGTCGCACACGACCTTCATCGTACGCCGCTCGTGCGATTTCTTCGAATGAGACACCAGGCTTGCCGTGTAGTTTCTTGACTATGAGACTGCATATGTCTTCTTCAGGATCGGTCGAGACGCGCACCTTCTGCTGCGCCCAGTGTCCATGGATCTGGTTTGCTGGGAGGTGCAGATACTCAGCTATGCGCAATGCGAGAAGATATTCGCTGCGGTTCGTAAGACGTTCAACAAGCTTCTCGGGTGTCATTCGCCGATACTGGTCATAACTGAGCGGTAGTCCGACTTCGTAGAAGCGTACTGCGTTCAAAACTCGGAGTGTGTCGCATGTGTCGACAAAGTCATCGGATGAGTACAAGTCCAGCACCGACTTTCCGTACGAAGCGGCTTTCAATAGTGACTTCTGCCAGTGGATGTTGTATTCATGAGCGGCAGCCTTGATGCATATGTCCACGGCTTCACCCAGACTCGGTCGTATCAGCTGTATGAGGTCGTCTGCTTTGGGGCTTTTCTGTTCAAGCAATGAAGACGCCTCTAGCAGATTTGCAGCAGGCGAATCTGAGCCAAGTCTGAAGACATCCACTGCCTCATCTGGCACTTTCTGTATAAACTCGCAGACGTCGTTGGTCAGGAGCCGTATGCCATCTACATCTGGCAAGAGATGCACCCAGGTATCGTAGTAGAACTTGGTCGCCGCACTCCTAGGTCCGATCAGATGTACCTCGTCTTCCCATGCTAGCGCGACAGCATTCGAGCCGCACCATTCCATGTCTTTCGGCACTGTCTTGATCTTGCTGTCATACTCGCTGAGCTTCTCGCTCCAGTCGCCACTAACAACCCAGACCTTCCCGTCTTCTGTGTAGAAGGCGAGGAACTCCGCGCGCGGGCTAACGCTGATATGCCTGAATGGCCCGGCATCGAAGTTGCGGTCTTCCGCCTCCGTCGCATCAACCACGTACAGCGTGGAGCCAATTGCAAGTATCACTTCTACCGACCGCGAGAGCGAGTAGGCTGGTGGTATGATGCTCCATGATATGACAGGTTCGGCTGGGGGTATAGCAAGGAGTTTAGGCCGCGGTTCGGCGTACGAGGTTACGGATATGAGGTGGTTGTTTCCGAGCAGCGCGACAAAGCCGGTACCGTAGAACTTGCACGAGACTACGCCGTCTTCGTCTGCGCCGTGGCCGAGCGTGAAGGGCACGAAGTCGCCTTGGAGGTCGTAGTAGCAGCGCACCGTGCCGTCTGCGGTGATGACCAGCAACTTCTCGTCTTCAGACCATCCCAGGCCCTTGATTGTGCCCTTGTCCCACTGCATTCTGTCAGTACCTAATCACATAATCTCTCCGAGTGCATCTAGACGTCTCGTACGTTTATACTGCGAATCAGCTTGCCCGCGCAGCTGTAGATGTCGATGCTCGATTTGGACGCGCCGGGACCACGGTACGTGTGCAGCTTCTCCTCATCGCGGTAGACAGCTTGTCGGAATCAGTCATCTTGGTCACATGTTTGCGCAGTCGTCGACAGACGGTAGGACGTACCTACCTACAGCACCGCTGTACGGCGCCCCCACCACATTGTAGTTCTCGAGCTCGAGATCCTGGTCGAAGACTGCCTGGTAGAGCTGCACTTTCCTGTAGAACTTGTCGCCAACCTTCTCCCAGTTGGCCGTTGGCTTGGACATGGTTGGTCGTGTCTATCGGGCTATCATGGCGCGAACTTGTCGGGAGCTTGGTGTGCCTGAGTGAAGCTCTTCGTTGAGGTCATAGCTCGCGCCCGCCGAGGCTATCACATCGCACATACTCTAGCAGAAGTCTTTGTGACTCACGGGTATCTTTCATTATTCTTGCTAACTATATACTGCTGTACTATCCTAGGGTGCTGTCCAAAGCCAGCGTGAAGAAAACGCCGTCGCTCATGCATTCGTAACCAATTTCTGCGCCTTTGCCTAGAAGCTCAACTTCTCTCGTAACCAAGTCACATAAACAACATCAAAACTTCAATTATCCTCAGCGTCCTCCAATGAGCTCAGCGAGTGATTCGCGAAGACCGAACCGATCGTTGTCGCTGCCAACCTTCTTGCGGAACATGGCCAGGTCCTGGAGGAACGCCTCAGCCTCGTTGTGCAGCTCCTGCGCCAATTCATCGTGGTCGCCCTCATCGTAGCCCGAGTCGGAGTCACCATCGCTGGCCTCGTCATCGGGAATGGTTTTCTCTTGACCATCCCCTTCACCCAGCCACTCTTCCTTGTCAAAGTCTGGTGTACCAAGCTCCCGTGGTGGAGGTAGGACGATGGGGTTCTTGAGCTCTCCTAGTGCGAGCTGGAGATGGCGGCGCAATGAGTCGATCTCTGCACGCAGGGCTACGTTGAGTGGACGGAGTTCCTCGACTTCGGAGGTGAGCGCCTTGATCTTCGCAGCCGAAGTGTGACGGTTCTCCTCCATGAGGCGCTGCATGAGTGCAACCTGCCTCTGGTACTCGTCCAGCTCTGTGGCTTCCTCCCTCTTGCGCTGACTGGCGGCGTTGACACAGACTTGTAGACTGCGAATCTGTTCCGTCATCTCTGCAATCTGTGCGTCTCGCTGCGCCGCCGACATGCAGTCCTGGTTGACCAAGGCGCGTGTGCGGATGCGCTTTGCCTGATCAGCATAACGGAGCGTACTAAGCGTCTCGTCATAGTCGGCTGGAGCAATGCAAGCAACCATGGCTGTCTTGCTGTTGCCGCCCAGGGAGTCTTTGAGCAGCCAGGTCAAGACGGAGTCACGGTACGGTACAACCTCTCGTGGTCGCCGTCCCTTGGCACCGTGTCTTCGCGGGTCTGCCAGTGCAGCGATGACACGACCGAGCGTGGTGAGAGACTTGTTGATCTGTGCTCCCTCCTTCAACCGAGCTCCTGTGGCTTCTGTCGACTTGGCACGTTCGGAACCAGCGAGATCGACCAGTCGCATGCGTGCTGTGCGTTCGATGGTCTCGTCGGAGAGGAGCGAGTGGGTGATTTGCTTGAGGCGGATTGTGAAGACGGCGTGGGATCGTGACGAGGTGTCGTTCATCTTGGTAGAGGCAGTCGTTCGGCTCTGCGCTTCCAATTAGTATTGCGTCTGGAGGGGTATGAGAAGATGGACGTACCATGTCGCCAATCTTCATCAAGCGCGCAACATCGGCATAGCTCTTGACTTCGGCCTCGGTGAGACCTTGCACATAGACGCCGTCCTTCTGGCTCTCTCGGATCTTGAGATAGATGGGTGGAGTCGTCTTTGGCATGAGCAGATCCCGCACATGCTCGTTGTAGACTTCGAAGTAGGAGACCTGGACGTGGTAGTTGGTGTTGGGTGACGGTTCATGCGCGATTCGGTCGAACAGCTCCTCGCAGGTTCGCGGAATCAGGCCTGGGTTGTCTGGCGTGCCCATCATGGTGTAGCTCTTGCCGGATCCCGTCTGGCCGTATGCGAATATACATGTGTGGTATCCGGAAAAGTTGTGGTCGAGGAACTCCTCGCCGAAGGAGCGGTAGACGTCTTCCTGATGGGCATAGTGCGCATCGCTCTCGTCGTGGGACCAGTACGAGCGGTCGAATGTGAATTCCTTGTCGTCGAGCACACGGCGTCCGTTGTTCTCGCCCTCTTCGGGCGCATACAGCGTCGTCTTCTGTGTCGCGGGGTCCATGCGGATCAGACATCTTGTGCCCTTGTCTCTCTCTGGCACTGGTCAGTGTCTCAACGCATCAGCTGGCAACTGGCGACCCTACCTCTCGGCACAAAGGCTCTGCATCGCACCACGACCTTGACGTTGCCGGGGTCGTCGTTCATGGGCGCGGGTGCATGTGCGAGGAACGAGGCTTCGGATGCGCGCATAGAAGGCGCCGAGGCGGTTGTGTGGAGTGAATGGTACATTCTGTAGTCCAAGAGACGGCCTAATATGTAGTAGCAAGAGTCCAAGAGCTGCTGCGACCGGTGTATGTACAGCAGGTGCATCGGTCGTGTTGAGAGGATGCACGGATCGCCCTGCCCATGACTCGCGCGCCAATGTTTGGCCTCTGTCAACACGCCGTTGCCGTGTGCGATCGATAACACGTCACTGCCAAGCTCCCCACACACGCGCCCGTCATCCCAGCGCGACGCGACGAGACCAAAGGGCATGTCGAATAGCCTTCGGATCGGCTGGAGTGGCTTGGAGTTGGGCGACACCAGCTCAGAAACTGTGGGTGCCGCTGGGAAGCGTGTCCAGGTACCCTCACGCCAGTACCTACCGTACAGCATTCCCCGTCGTTCACCGGTCTACGCAAACAGACAAGGCTGCCTGCCAAAAAGCAAGACCACGATGACTTGCACACCGCATCAACAGACGGTGGAGCATCGCTGATGGGTTCGAGTCTCGAGCGAAGGGTCAGTACCTATCCCCTCAGATGCCTTGGTGGTACCAGCTGTAGCTTTCCCTCTCCACGCTGTTCATACAGCATTTTCCCTAACCAGATCCTGGCCTTTCTCGCCGATATAACACAACTGTCGTCTGAGATCCGGGGGGGGGGGGGTTTGTACGCCCTCGTCGTCTCTCTAATGGTTTGTTGAAATGATGTCGTCAAAAATACTGCTCCAGCC
Organism: Alternaria brassicae; assembly: GCA_004936725.1. Lineage (NCBI taxonomy): Eukaryota > Fungi > Ascomycota > Dothideomycetes > Pleosporales > Pleosporaceae > Alternaria > Alternaria brassicae. Next base: position 2,857,640 of record CM016507.1, read on the forward strand.
GGTGGTGGTGCATCGCGGTACAGTAGCGACTACCGGTAAATTTTTCAGTTTGAAGCGGGCGCAAACTGTGACTAGTACCGGCCCTGCGACGACAACTCTGACAATGCCTCAAGCAGCATTCCGCCCAAATCAACACACACTAGCCGAGCTCTGCTCACTTTTGAATATCCGTTAGGATATCAAGCATACGACGGACAAGGATCTAATCAGCAGACGCTCGTCTCCTTATCCGCGTCTCGCTTGACCATCGCACCCTCCAGAACGGTCGTCGCATACGCGAAAGAATTACGCGCCACCACCAGACATGGCTACGGCTGCAGTACTGAGTCTCTTAGATGAGCAAACCAGGAAAGTGGCGTTCGAGGGCAGTCTGGCGAAATTGAAAGCTGCGCCGGGTGTCGAGATCAACGCACTCGATATTTGCGTGCGACTCTTACCCACCGAAAGTGCCACTCAACAAGAGAGCGATATTTCGCAACATGAAGAACTATGGGATACCTTCTTAGATTGTCTAGTCGATGAGCAAGCATCCGAGCACCTCTACGAGATTGCTGAAATCTGCCACAGCCACGGATCATATGCCGCCATTCTACTCAGCTCCAAACTCAACCACAGACTTTCTACTCTTGTTGAAGATCTCTCGTCCAGCGAGCCGCATCCGGATAGTCTCCATTGTGCAAAGACCTATCTCGGATTTCTCAAGGCCTCCTTCTGGATACCCACAGCGTATTCACACATGGTCGACCCTTGGACTCTACCTCTTCTTTCAAACTTCATCGGTTTAGACGGGCTCGATGATGCAGCGCACGATACCTTGTCCGCTTTCTTCTCCTTGCTGAAGAGCAAAAGAGAAGATTCGCTCGCTCATCTCGACAACATCGTGGATCAATCAATATGGGACCGACTCAATGCACTCGACATGGAGCGTTTTGCTGCTCGCTCTAGCAACATATATCGAACTTGGTTCCAATGGATCTCGCTTGCCGCCTCCGGTGGTATCGAATTTGAATGTGTGAGCGACGAAGAGTACTGGAGGAAACTTAGATTGGGTCTGGTGAAAGGTCATGCAGACCAACGCAAATACTGTCTTGGAATCATTCGACAGTCTTTCCTCGCTACATCCAAAATTATCGAGACACCCACAATGCGATACGATGCTAGTAAGCAAGACCGCGAACGGTACGACCTGTATTCGACACTGTTTGAAACGATCGTGCTGCATCGATACTCCGGACAAGTCGAAGATTGTCTGAAATCCATGACGAATCTTCTTGGGTCTTCCCCAACAACGACATCCTCCAGGATTACTCCCGCCATGTCGACGACTCTACTAACTGCAGCTCTGAACCCGTTGATTCAAGAGAGCGTCAGGAAGATGATCGGCGGTTGGTACATGGATTTCGTCATCCAAGTAAGCAACATTCCCCCATCTTGTCGGTACTCAGTACCGTTGTTGTCGAAATCGAACGCGCTGCACAACCACGTACAGGCCGTGCAGAGAGACCAAGGTCTATCTTTTAGAGACTATCTTGAATCATGCTGACCTTCACTTCGTAGCGTCGCGGGGACTTGAATGGCCACATTTACTTTCTATTCGATGGATTCCTCCCTTGGGCAATGGATGGTAGTCTTTTCACGTCGACTCTTGCTGCCACACGATTATCGACCACGTGCGCTCACGGTGAGAAAATCGCTGCTGTCATCTCCCACTTTGTATCCGACACGGAAGATAGCCCACCTTTTGTCCCTTCAGTCGAACACAACGTTCCCGAAGTTGGAGTTGATAATCGCAATGGCCGCGCCATCGTCCTCGGTGTTGTTCGCTATATCATGAACGCCGGCGGTAGATTATTTCAACCAGCGATATTGTATCTTCTGCATGGCCTGATCGAAGGTCTCAAAGTACGGTACGAGCGAAGCCCATCAGACCATAAGCTGGATCTCTCAGAGATCACAGAGATTCTCAGCTTATCGCGACTATCTGGAATGCCTGAGGTAGCAGGTGACTTACACAGCATTCACTGCCTAAAGCTCTGCGATCTTCTCGGTCCTGGTCTAGAGACGAGGGACGTACCCACCATCGAAACTTTGCGCGCAAAATGCCAGAAGCTAGAGAACCCAGTTGATCAATCTGCAATGTCTGCGTGCTTTGGCACGAGTGATGGAGGGTTACCATCTGTTCAGTCTTTCTTGGACAACCTCCACGAATCGAAATATGGCTGCATACAAGGTTCATCCTTTGCGCCAGCCTGCAGAAGCATGGTAGAGCTCCTCAATCGAACAGAAGCAGCCGATATCGAACCTAGTGACCTTCATACTATACTAGCAGCTTTGTGGGAAGAAGCAGAGATTCGCGATTTTATCAGACCGTTTGCTGTGCATCTACCACCCTTACTATTCCATCCGACATGCATCAACGTCTGTGTCGCGAATAGCCAAGGAGTGTACGGTTCAGAGTCTGACCTCATTAATCTTCTATCTAAAGCCATGCTGCGTCTCACAAAGCTATCTAAGGGCAGATCCTACATTCTAGCAGTACTTGCGCAAACGTTACGCAAAGCTGCGTTTGTGAACCCATCAGTAGTCTCTATACTTCCCTTCGAGGACTACATCCTCGACTTTGTCAATGATCCGGCATCGATCAGATCGGAATTCTTATTTGAGGTTGCTGCTGCCGACAAGCTTCAGCGATACCTACCGCATCGGACGTATGCTTCGTATTATGGTATGCGAGAATGGCACGCATATGCGGCTGTCATCGATCTTTTGCGACGTTTTCCGCAGGAGCAAACAAATGCAGCGCAAAGGATATTCGATCAACTGCTGCAACCCTGGAAAGATCAGAAACCACCAGTCGCTGTCAAGAGCCCATGGAAGAGGACGTTTCAGCTACAGGCAATGCTGTTGATGAGCCACTACTGTGTGACGGAATCCGACATAGACGCGTATCTTGATGGTCTCACAAACGCCTTGACGCTAGAGTCATGGCCAAGGTACCGTTACCTGCTCGAGTGGACGATCGCGCGCATCTATCGCCAATTTCCCGGGAAGTCGCTTCGAATTGTCAAGGAGCTTGGAGATCTGGAAGAGTACAGCCCAGTTCATATCGCCAGTCTAATCAAGCTTGGCCTTCTCGTTGCACCATACGAGTCTCAAGGCTTTGCTGTCAAGCTCATTACTGAACTGAACGCATATTCTGCCAGCCCCAAGGTTCAAATTCGCCATGAAGCAAACTTTGCCTTCCCGCTGGTTTTTCAACTAGCTATCGCCAAGGGCTGGGAAGATATCGTAGACAATGCTGCGTTCGCAGGGATGAACGCTTTCATCCGCCGACTGGACAAGTTCAACGCTTCTCCGTGGACGATAAGAACGCTGAAAGTCGATATCGAACAAGACTTTACCCTGGCAGGCATCTTCCAAGGACGATACTTGTCGATCGAAACACCAGAAGAGGAAATTGTATGGCATGAAGACTTTGGAACGCTCGAGCATGACGATCAGTCAAGCCACGTGAATCGACCATCGACACGTATACCTCTCGGACAAGAGATGAGAACGAGCTTGAACATCGTCGCACCAGCTGTACCGACCTTGATCTCATCAACTCCCGAGCCCACCGGCCAAATCACCCTCCAGACCAAAGCTGGCATCGACCTAGACAATCTCCACCCACCCATCGGCCCACCCAGCACACAGAATCAAAGTCCCGCCTCTGTCATGCTCATCGCATCCTTGATTGACAACCCGACAAACCTTGGTGGCCTCTCCCGTATCTCCGAGTCGTTCGGTCTAGAAAGTCTTTACATCGATGACCTCAAGAAAGTCGCGCATAAAGATTTCAAGGCTACCAGCGTGCGGTCGGAGAAGCATTTGTCGATTAAAGAGCTAAAAGAGGTTTGTGTGCCGGCGTTCTTGCTTGATGCTAAGAGTAAGGGATACGAAGTTGTGGGAATTGAGCAGACTGATCGAAGTGGTATACTTGGGAGTGAGGATGGGAATGTGCCAGATGTAGAAAAGGCTCCGAGGATGGTGAGGAGTCAGGATATTGGTACGCTGCCGAAAAAGTGCTGTTTAGTGCTGGGGAGTGAAAAGGAAGGAATCTCGGCGGAGGTACTGGCCGTTATTGATCGCAATGTTGAGATCAAGACTGTGGGTGTTACGAGGAGTTTGAGTAAGTTCGGATGTCCTGAATGCTTTCGGGCACACGCATCTTGTGCTAATGTTCCCAACAGATGTTCAAACCGCAGGTGGTATCGCACTATACGAGTGGTGGAGAGAATGGGGTAGCAATGCTTAACTCACGAGATGGCATTGCATCTGGCGTATGCCTCTTACTAATAGCTTCAACAAACACACCTAACCTAGCCAAGAATCCCCATCCACAGGCATCAATCATTTATTCTGCAAATACCACAGCACACAATTGGAAGTATAAGTATGTACGATTCCAAAAGCTATGTACAGAGACAAAATATATGTGGATAGAAAGTAATCGATGCCCCCGGTCTTCTCGACAGCTCGGCAGGCTTAGAGAAGCGTAGTATCATAGGGCAAGACTAAAGATGACCTGTCCTATGAGCATTCCTTGACTAGTAGGCAACTGGCCAGCCGTTGTCGTAGCGGAGAAGGTTAATGCCCAACTGAGCCTCTCCATCAGACTGCCTGTAGTAATGGTAGACAAGGACGTCGGCATCATTGTCCTTGAATACAGTGTTGTGACCAGGTCCACGAATGGCGCCATGGGATGCCAACACGATAGTTCCGCCACCCGACATCATTTGCTTGCCATCACGGTCGACATACGGACCTTGAATGTTGGTAGATCGGCCAACCCTGATGTTGTAGGTACTAGCAGCAGCCTGGCAGCAACTATCGAAAGACACCCAGAGATAATAGTAGTTGCCGTTGCGAACGATGACAGGCGCTTCAATGGCGCCATTGCTTCCGCGGCTAGCGAGGTCGACCATGTTGCTGCCTGAGCGCATGCCGGTGCTCGGGTTGATAGAAATCAACTTGAGGCCGCTTCCAAAGGAGCCAAACGACAACCACCACCCGCCCGACGCGTCCACGATCAAGTTGGGGTCAATGGCATTGTAAGCGCTGCTCGTAGTTGTCTCGATGACCACGCCCCTGTTGGTCCACGATCCGGCAGCACCCGAAGAGCTCGTGGCCAGGAAGATGGCGGACTTGCGCGATCCAAACGTCGAAGCCGAGTAGTAGAGGTAGTACTGGCCGTTGTGGTACGATAGGTCTGGTGCCCAGAGATTTGCATTGTTGGAACCTGTGTACGGTTGTGTCCACGGGGCGTTGGCGTTGTTCCATACGAGGCCGGCATCGCGCCAGACGGTGCGGTCAGAAGACGTCTTGAGCGCGATACCGGGTGCGGTGTACGCCATGAGGTATTCTCCGCTGGGCGTCTTGACCACTGTCGGGTCGTGAGCGAAGGTGCTGCCTGAGACTGCACCGGGGCCGGGATAGGTCTGCGCATTCACGCCTGGTGCTGTGGATAAGACGGCTAGTGCGCCTCCGAGGAGAAGTTTAAACATGGACAACATTGTCGAGTACGAGATTAGGATCGGATTGATCCTATTGCGTGCGGTTGTGTATTGAGATCTGTTCGACTGTCTCTGCCCTCTGTAAGGGACCCTCACGACCTTATGTACACGATCCGGGATTAACGGATGAATAGCATTCCTTTGTTTTTTAAGGTTATATTACCTACCAGAGCGCTGTCTAACTATTTCCTCCGTATCTAGTGTTCATCTCAGCCTTTGACCTTCTCATTCGCGTTAGCAAAACTCAAGGTACCGCCGGCTCCTATGAAACACATGGGTACAATATGCTTGTTCTCGGGTTGAATAGAGAACATGACTACAGTGTGTGCTAACAAAAGTGGGTAACCACCACCTATGTACGTCCGGCGCCTGCCGTGTCCAATCTGGTCGAAACGAGCTACAGGTAGTCTACCCCGGATTCCACCACAGAGGATTCATCGGAGCCTACGGCAGGATGGACCAAGAAAGGCCTGCAATGAGCGAGTCTGTAAGGAGTTGGAGTGCCAATGCCTCTGGTGCTACTGACAAGAGGCGGATGACGCCAAGCCGGCATTGGCGGTACAAGACGTCGTGCTGTGATTCGACACAGGCCGCATCGGAAAATAAATCCCCCACCAGTCGTGCATTACACTTTGCTTATTCCCATAGCGACAAATTTCCACCTGTTTCGTGCACGAGGCATCCAAAGACTATTGAGATTGCCTCAGGTGGGTTTCTGTGGGCTGTCTTCTTGGACAAACTTGTCATGGGAGCAGACCTTGGATGACTTGGAGACTTGTCTCCGAGTAGCACAGACGAGCTATGTATGTTTTGGTTTGGTTTCTTCAATGTTCATACTCACCTCTTACTCAAAAACCTTCTCTTGGACCCACAAACTCTCACTCTTAGTATAACTCTCCAACCCATTCATTCCCCACTCCACTCTCCTTTCACCTCCAAAAGCCACCTTGGGATGGATATTAGAATGAGTAATCACCTACACGTTCCCTGCGTCCAATTTCCCTGTCATTCTCTCTGCGCGCTCTAGATCCTCACTTTACACTGACACTCCCTTCCGTACCAGCGGCAGTCTCAACATTGTCCCTTACGAACTCGACCATCTTATCACAAAAGGACTCGTACATGTTCTCATGGATGTAGATACGCTTCTTCAACATGCAGGTTTGATCCCGGTCGAGGAAGCTCAGTTGTGATCTGGGGCAGGCATTTTTCGATATCGACGTCCTCACACACGATGTCTGCGTCGATACCGCATAGCTCCAGTACATACAGGGCGAATGTCTTCGCACATGATGCTGCGACCAGTTCTCCTGTGGCAATCGAGGTCTTCTTTCCTGGCTCCTGGCACTTGGTGGAGTGGTTGGCTGGTGGCTGGGTTGATGGAATATTGCGTTTCAGGAGTTGGGCTGGTTGCTAATAATGTTGCCCGTGTAGGTTCTCCGCATCGATTTTGGACGTTATCATGCTATGTTTACGCTCGAACTACCGGTGCCTATCCGCGGTCATGAATGTGATTCATAACGGCACTGTTACGTCTGCGGTAGCCACCGTCGTGTACCGAACGCGATGCCTCGAAAGTAGGGTTGATACTGTACAGACGTGCGGTAGGCGGTACAACAGAATCTGGAATCATCGTCCACAGATGCTCGAGGATCACTCTGGTTGTAAGGTTTGCATATTGCTAATAGCGTTAGCATGATGTTGAGGCCTATTTTGGCTTGGAAGGGATGATGCGGTGGGTCAACGCGTGCATGGATCCCCTGGTTTAGATGCGGGGACGCATCCACGCGCCAACACTCCAACCTCATCCACTTCCATCGCCAACGCCACCCTGCAGCATCTCCCGTGTCTCCGCAAAGAGATCTTGAGCTGAGCCTCACCGCCAAGGAGATCTTGCACAATTCAGGTGTCGGCTAAGGCATGCTTTCCCCGCCAAGCATTGTGAAACGGTCATCAAACCTAACCCCTCCAGTACGACGTGATGATACCCCCACTTCGTTGAAGTTCGTTCCAAGATCGCCCAGACGAGCCCAGCTGTCATCAGCCCTCTTGTATCACCAAGTTTCAATTAAGCTCTACGTTCACCCTCTTAAGCCTGCTCTGACCGTGGTTGAAGCTCGTACAAGCATTCAACCGCCGCAAGGTCGAACGCCAAGATGGATCTGTCACGGTTGCTGAAACTGTGCTCTCCGTATTACTCGTGCAAGACAATAGTGATATAATGGCGATGTAGTCCACGGTAAGTCGATAATGAATGGAACCTGACTATCTACTCAAAATGCCTTTTATGCACTCCAAAGGTGCCACAACGCTCGGCCATACCTTTAGGTGGATACCATCATTGCGTTGAGATTCATCAAGCTGAACCGCTAATCAGAGGTAGAAACTTCGATCAGACGATAATCACTGTCAAAGTTGGTGGAAAGGACTACCCCGAGACTTTCAGCTGCCATCGCGAACTCCTGCGACGATGCTCACCATACTTCAACACATGCCTGGAGGAGAAGACTGACTCGCCTTACGAGAAGTCGGGTACTACGCTTGAACTCGACGACACCAGCCCTGATGTGTTCGACGCTTTCATGTTATGGTTATACACAGGCTTCATACCGCACCATCTCATCGAAGGCGGGAAGGAAGTCCATCCTCCCACGCATGTCGTCAATGTGAATGGAGGCGACAGCATGAGTACCACCGATCAGAATGAGAACGACGATGTAGACACTGCCTCCTGGGGCATCGCCCTGGAAACCGACGATACAACGTCAGACACGTCACCAGCCAACGTCGAACCAGCAACTAGTCCTGCACATAGTGCAGAGAAAGTGCCTGGCGATGCCGAACCGGAGAAGGTTGCTGTGGTACCACCTCCACGAAATCCCGCCGATAAGCCCGATATACCAAAAGAAACGCTGTGCCCATGCTGCTCAAGACCATACAAGTGGAGGGGATTAGAGGGCTTCCTGGAACGCCGATTCATATCACTCTACATCTTTGCACATCGCTACGCCGTCCCAAGGCTACGCCGCGCCATAATTCTAGCATGGCAAACCAACGACGAGGTCTTACAAGTCATGCCCGACCACAGCAATGTCATCGCCGCCTACGAGAGTCTACCGCCCGACGCACCGCTGTGCCGATACTTCCTCGATATGTACTCCGTGTACTGGAATCCCGATCGCGACGACGAGCGCACCATAGCTCTGCGAAGTCAGCTTCCGCAAGCTTTCCTGTTCGAGCTGGTGACAATGTTGGCCAGGGGTGAGAGACCGAAGATGGAAAAGGAATGGTGCGAGTTCCATGAGCATGATAGTGAAGAGGAGAAGAAGGCATGCTTGGACGATCTGGCTAAGGACCCTGTCGCGAGCAAAGCGCTCAGGCGGATCAAGGATAGCAAAGGCTGGAAGGGCTTGGTGCTCAAGAAGGGCAAGAGATGATGATATGATGGACCATCTTCTCATGTCTTCTCTGGTACGGCATGGTGTTCTGGAACCCTACAGCAGTATTTCACCCTGGTCAAACAATCTGTAACACGTTTGTCATCTCAATATTCTCTTCTAGATACGATACGTTGGAGTGATGATTCACCCATAGTTGCATGTTTCTCTTGACTGCCCAGCTATAATCCGCCCTTTTCGTTGACGCTGCGAATCGTTTCCAACTTCATACGCTCGTCTCGCGCCGAAATCGTGTACTTTTGAGCTACTCATATCTCTTATCAAGAATGCGTCGCGAAAACCTATACAGCTCGTTGATATCGCGCCTGTTCTCCGCTGCATGCTTGTATTTTTGACCAAGTCCGAGTTTTTCAAGCTTAGTTACCTAGTTTGTCTCTGTCACACACCACACACTCTCTCTCGCCGCTTCGATAGCTATTAACGCAGTCTTCATCTTAGCCTCGTTTCTGTTTGCGCACCTATCTGCTATGGCTTGCACTTCCTTTATGCAGGCGATATGTACAAGCTACATCGACGTCTCTCGCGATATGAGTTTCTAGTCTCTTAGCCTTCTTTTCTTTTAGGCTAGCTTCTAGATGGATTATCAACTGTCTGAGGCATAGCCAAATCGAACTTCTCAATATCGCATGATTGTCTGCATCTTCGTCCCCCTCAGCTTTGCTTGGTGGAAGCATTCCAAGTCTCCTGCTACGTTTTCTATTAAAAACGAATCTCACTCGCTTAAAACCTGTCAGGTCTTCTTCTCCCTGTTCCAAGACATCGCGAAACTTTTCTCTATCATTGCCGAACACGGGAACACATGTCCGCAGGATCAGCCCTTCGATTTGCTCAGTCTCATGCGGGCGAGCAACTCGTAGCTAAGGCTCTAAGTCTCGAACCACGGTGATCCTCCGGAACCTCATATGGCACGTCCCACGTTGTATATCGAAGCTGTCAGAGCATTCCGGTGAGATCTGGCATACTGGATAAGTAGTGTCTCTGCTACCTTCGGCTCCTTTATCATCTAGATTGGATATAATACTGATTTCAATCCGCTGTCTAAGTAGAAATGCGCATCTCTATGGCCGCGATTGCTCAATATATTTCCCAGTGCTCCTTACTTGTAAGCAGTGATTCCGTTGTCTCATCTTGCTGTGCCCTGGCATGTTCTGGAAGCGTACTTCAAGTACGGAGTCGAACGCATCCCAAGAAGTGATGAATTATAGATGTATAGGAGTGATACGACCGATGGAATTTTCCAAGATCATGGGCTCTTCAACGAGCCTCCTCTCCAGTTGACTAGGTAGTGTTGATTCTGAGCGGATGATTGCATGGTAGATCGCGAAATTTACTGCTACCACACCCCTCATCAAGCCTTTGGATTCAGAGCCCAATTGACGAATTCACTCAAATTTGAGTGACTGCGAAACTTTCAGTAAAATTGAGTTCCCGGCTTCGATGTTGTTCTCAACGTCACTGATGCCATCTTTGACGCTGCGGTGTGCCGTCTCGTGTGAGAGGATAGTGTTGCTGTTTGTAAGTTTCGCTTTGTTGAGTCTGTCGTTTGACTCCTTCTGATTAACGCCTAGAAGTTTGCTATACGATATCAACATGAGGTCTGCTGATAAATGAGGCATGCCGCTTGCAAGGTTGCAGTCGCTAATAACAGCTGAAGCGATACGCTAGTCGTCAACATGTCCGCATGGAATCGCTGAAGAGCTTCCTCCTCTCCTATTCGCCAGCGAACCCCCATCGTAATTTCTTTGAGCTTGTTTGCACTGTGAGTTTCATCGAGTATAGTTTGATGTCTTCGAGTTCGTTCTAGGAAGGCGTCGCCGAGGCTACTACATCACGCTACGGCCTGTCTCGATGTCTCGCACAGATTGTGTAACTCATGCGCGGCAACACTGTGTGGTGTAACATGCTGTTCACGAGGTTAATAGTGTCGTTCAATGTTTTAATAACCAACACGGCAGCCCAGTGTCGGGCATCGAAGCCGCGAGTCTTGTCAAGCGTTGCAATCAAATCTATCACTAATAAAGCAACTAAGATGCCCCCTACCACCCCGAAATTGGTTAGCAGAACGAAGAGTATGGAGGAATTCGTCTAACAGGTCTGGACACTAGAGAGAGGGAAGGGCTGCGATGCCCCGCTAGGAAGATCGCTGGAAGTGATGCAACGAGGCTGTGTCGCTAAGTATACACGAGGTTTAATCTATGGGTTTTACACAGAACGCTGCTCTAAGGATGCAACTGCCAATCTCATAATATTCTCCAACTGGCAAGAAAATATCTGCAGTCACTAAGTCTCCACAGATCCTGGGTACTCAATCTTACTCTCCGGCTTTATCTCCTCAGCACGCACCTTGAAGCGATCAGTTTTCTCGTCTGCCCAGTGTGGACGCGCATCGAATGTGGACTGCAGAATCTCTGGACGCTGATAGTAGCTCGTTTTATGAATCCATACCTCCACAGAACCCATGTGTGAGAAGTCAATCTCGCCCTGTACCAACTTCTCTTCTCCGCCGATATGCGGATCAGCGATGAACGAGCAGACTGGATCGATGATTGGAGACCAACCGCCACCAAGCTTGATAAGATGTTGCTTTCCAAGATTATCTCTCATTCAGCTAAGACACTGTTGGCCGACGTAGTCAGAAGCGGCGACTACCAAGACCTGGGCAGTCAGAGCATGCATCGTCGTCAGCGCCTCGATCTGCGCACTGGCGACATCCTCGAAACCCGCCGTTTCAGACAAGGCTGGTCACCCTCTAGCATGAATGTGTTGGTTCTGGGTAATGAGTGCCTCGCATGCGCCGTTCATAGTATGCTCCCAGCACGCAAGACCTCCGAGGTTTTAGCGTAGGGAAAGTGGCTAGTTGCGCAATGTGCTTCCATTGCCCTGAGCCCACACCATGCGCTCGACAGAGGTTGGCTGAAGCTTACTATGAACACCGAGGATAGTGCCGTCGCTGTCGACGATGGCTTGAGTCTTGCGAGTTGAATAGCGTATGCTAGTTTGTGATACGCTTTGAGATTCCGAGATTGATTACTACATCGATCCGGCAACAAGCATCTTGGAAGACGCTGATGTCTTCTCCGTTTGGTTCTACAACTACATTTTCTTCAGCGTACTTGGCCGAAGCAGCGATCTGCCTCAGTGATGAGTAGGCTCCAGTCCACCGCTGTGGTAAGGATAGGTACTACTTTTGATTTCCAGGGGTTGAGGATAAGAGCCCAGACACGTACCAGGTAACCGGGATGGAGATTTCAAGGCACACTAGGAACTTGACGTCATCTTTCGCAGCTTACTCGATGAGTTAAACAGTCTTTTTGGTGGTGGCTGCTTTGTCCATATAGACAGGTGCGGCATGAGCCGCGGCAACCTTGAACACGGTTTCCTTGACTCAATCAATTGCTATTTTCGATATCGCATTGCAATGAGATGGCGCTTAAGACAAGCAAGTTGTTACAGTAACAACACGGAGCGGAAAATTGTCGTGGCCCAGATTCCACGTGGCACGGGTGATGGTGCTCACTAAGGCGGTCTACTACCGGCAAAGGCTGCGGCACGTCGTTATCTCCCGCGTCCTTAAAAGGGCTCGAGTCGTCAAGAAGGCCCGATCGGGATGTTTCAATCCTTCTCCGAGCTCCCGTACGAAAATCCCCACACTGTTATCCACTGTGGTAGGCCAATGTGCAGGACATACCTGGCACGTCATATCACACGGTCCCTCGAGCATGTAAATTCTGTACACATGTAGTTAACGCGAACTACGTTTCTCGCCCGAATCGGTCACAATTTTTGAGCGGAGTATTTCCCGTTCGTTGCGGAATCCCCACATTGTCAAAGGAAACTGTACCGATTGGCTTCTGAATCGTACCGATTTCGGAACATCCTCGTTACGCCGTTGCCAAATGATTTTGGTGACACAGTGCCCTGTTCAGCTCAACATCGTGCTGCACTGGGGCACTCGGCGCGATGATCATGTAGTTTGCTAATCTATGTACAAGCCCGTTGCACGAATTTGACATTTGTCGCTCTATACTGCACAATCCCAACGCGACCAGCCTGTAGACATGGCACTCGACTATTTCGCGAACCCGCCAGCTGGTGTTGACTTGACAGAATCACGCACAGCTTCCAACAATGCTATTGCCATCGTATTTTTTGTCCTTTCGTTCGTTTTCGTCGGCTTGCGTCTCCTCACTCGCTTGCGTCTCAAACGTGAGCCGTTGGGGCTAGATGATCATCTCATGTTTATTGGGTTGGTGTTGAATGCTGGCAGCTTAGCTTGTTGCATCACAGGTTAGAGTACCTGGTTATGCTGAATTGGTGATCACTGCTGACATCCAGTTCAGGAGGCTTCTTCGGTCTCGGAAAGCACATATGGTCTTTGGGACCGTATGAGATGCGACAAATTACGAAAGTGCCTTGTTACATCCCGAAGCACGCCAACATCTAAGCGCTAACACCAGCCAGATCACCTTTGCGTATGGGTTCATCTACGTGTGGAGCGTTTGTACCATCAAATTCTCGATTCTGGCTTTATATCGTCGCATGATCGGGATGACATGGCTTGGCTGGTTTTGCGTCGCTCTCACCGCTGGTTATCTGATCGCTAACCACATCGTTTTGCCACTGTATACACGACCAATGCATTACCACTCGGATCAGCGGTATGGTAGGGAAGGGGTGGTACTCGTAAACCAGGCAAAGGTGGGATCTCGTCAAGCCAGAATCGCAATTCGCAACTGACAAGGCTCTAGTTCCATCTTGGTGTCGGCATCATCAATGTTATCTGCGATATATGCATCCTTACGACACCTATACCAAGCGTGCTCAAGTTGAACATGGGCCGATGGCAAAAGGTCGCAGTGATGCTTACGTTCCTACTCGGCAGTTTGTAAGTTCTAAATGAAAGCAATTTTATGCGACGAACACTCACTGATATGTGCAGTGTCTGTTTTGCATCCCTCTACCGCATCATTACCATTGTCCAACTCGTTCCAAAAACAGACATTAGCTGGGCAAATAGCGACGTATATATCTGGTCGTCCGTAGAACTTTCTGTCGGCATCATCTCCGGTTGCCTACCCACCCTTCGCCCGCTCATGCTACAAGTCACAGACGCACTGTCAAGGAGCCTGCCATCCACACTCAAAGGGTCTCACCACACGCACTCGCCCGCTCAATCATTAGATTCATTCGACACGATTTCCAAGAAGCGCACAGGGAAGACAAAGGTTGAAGATACATTGAACGGCACCACAGTTGCCCAAATGGAGGTTCGAAGCGAGAGGAAGTCATGGATGAGATCGAGGAACAATCATGAGCTGTGGGGTAGATCTCGGCTAGATGAGGATGAAATAGGCCTGACAACAACCCATGTGCATGGAAAGTGTCCTAATGCAGGGCGTAAGGAATCAAGCGATGTCCGGACCAGCGAGTCCCCTCAAAATGATAGGAGTGTAGGAGGAATCACCATGACGACGGAATTCGAATGGGATGAGAGAAAAAAGAGCCCGCTGCCTCGCAAGTAGAGAAGTCTTCGCGTATTTAGCAGTCGAAGCAGCCTATAATTATCTTCTTACCTAGCATCCAAACCAACGTTCCCGCCGACGCCCAATCTCATACTCTTGGACCAACGAAACAAATCACTGCACCCAGGGAAGAACTCCATGTTGTCGCGCCACACATTCTGCGGCGACCTTGATCGGCTGTGACGCAGTGGATGATGATGATGGGGGAAGGAAGACGTCATCAGTGTCCCAGCAACCGCAAACCGAGGCACCATTTCACCCGGCCAGAAGAAAGATGGGCGACCAGGCCATGGCTACTAAGTCATAGGCGACAATCATGCAAGAGGGTGCAGGAACATATCTCAAACGTGCTTGGAATGCATCACACTTTATCTATTATCCAAACTATACATCTGTCAGATGTCACGATGTTCCAACGCCACAGGGCTCAGCTACGAGCGGAGAAGCCACCGAAGACCCTTCGGGCTACCGTCGGCCCTCACTAGCCACAGTCACGTGCCATGGGTATACATCATCCCTCTAGGAGCCTTGATAGCTCCTCAAGAACTCGTCTCAATACAAGCCTATACCAATATATCAGTGCCTGCACAAATACTCCTCACACTCAGACCTTGTTTTGCTTTTTCTACATTAGCGCAAAGGCCATGTACGCTATATTGCAGCAGAGGCTCGATTATTATATATCCTGCCGCGCAGCACAATCACTAAATAAGCGCTATAATTCATCAGCACGCAAGAGTTGTGAGCAAAGCACACGGGGACTGTGCAAATATCCATAATCTTCATGACAGAGTCAGACATGCTCCATTTCACGTTGCAATCATGATATCATTCATACCTATTTGCCCAAGGTCAGATATAGCCTATCTCCAATATCGCCCAAGCCAGGCTTAATCATGCCCTTTCCATCAACCTCCTTGTCACACCCACCAACCCAGACCTCAACGCCCTCCTCCCACTCCCCACACGCCTTCTGCAGCCCCTCCTCCGTCGCCAGTATACTCACCACAATAATCCTCTTTACGCCCCAATCCTTCAAGGTATCAATCGCGGCTTGGGCTGTCGCACCCGTAGCAATGATGGGGTCCACGATTATGGCGAGTTCGGGCTGGGGTTTGGTTGAGCCGGCTGCATGGGGAGTGTGGTAGGGGAGGTTGTTGTAGTATTCTACGGGTTGGAGGGTGGATTTCTCGCGGTACAGACCGAGGTGGTGGATTGGGACGGGGGTGGGGAGGAGTGAGGCGAGGGCGGGGACCATGGAGAGGCCGGATCGGAGGATGGGGACGAGGGATATGGAGGTGGGTGAGGGGGAGGTGGTGGTTGTGGTGTATTCGTAGCCGAGGGGGGATTTGTCCTAGGTGGGGTTAGTAGGTCGTGTGGTATAGCGTTGGATGTATGGTTGTTGTGTGGAGGATTGGTATAGCCGTGGGGTTGTGGAATCCTCTTGTGGATATGTGTCTCGGAATACCACCCCACTTGATGATGTGATGCAACGGGATGAATGGGAAAGATTGACGTACTGTGCCCGCTGGTTGTGCCTTTAAGCCTGCGGCCAGAGCTTCATAACCGACCATGAGAGCCAGTTCATGGACCAGCGTTTGCGCATCCTTGGACCCTGTGCTCGTCGATCGTAGCTGTGAGAGCTTCGCCTGGAGACATGGGTGTGTAGACACGTGCGCGTTCTTGGGCAGGTTGATGGCAGACATGTTGGATGTGGGCTACAAGTCAAGGTAGAAAATATGGCAGAAGCAGGTCTTGGTACTCTGGACTATATAGTCGTGTTCAACTTGCCCTGGTTGTCCATTCGAGAAGGTGCATGAGACAAGCGCGTGGTCACGCCTACGCTCCCCACATGCCGGCGATAACAGATGCCATGGCGTCGGGCAGCTCCGTGACCGAAACCTTGTCACGCCCTCGGCTACGGCGTGACGCTAGACTAGGGTATCATGCACCAATCGGAGAAAATGAAATCGAGGTGCATTCGTCACATGGTTTTGCATAAGCAAAGGTTACTTGAGATCTGACCTTTCTTATTTGGCGCCGGAGGAGGAAAGGAGAGGCAAGATGGGCTAATTGATATACGTGTACAGTCCTATTCCTGGGGATTGCCACGTCTTTATCATCATCATAGAAAAGAGCATGGTGCGTTGCTTCAAGTTGCACACGGCGTCGAGCTAAAGTACTTCGGGCTTATACATGGGAACTTGTCCATCTCGGCACCGCGCGTCATTGCACATTCAATCTGCAGGCACACGGGACGGCCATGGTAGCTATGGCCAACTCTGCAGGCGCCATCGACGAAGAAGACATTCCAACGAAACGCGAGTCGCATTTCAACAACCAGCGCTCGTCGCTGCCAGCTTCCACTCTCTCGGAAGAGTCAGCGCCCCGCCCGCGACCACGATCCCGAACACACAGCGACCTGCGCCGTCTGCATGACTACAATCTCGACTCGGAAAACGTCTACTCGGAGCGCGCGGATAGCGAACCCGTGCCTGATTCTCCTGCCTCGACAGCTTCGCCTGCACCCAATGTGCCGTATACCTCGCGCCAACGCGACCAATCGTATAGCAGTG
Organism: Alternaria brassicae; assembly: GCA_004936725.1. NCBI lineage: Eukaryota > Fungi > Ascomycota > Dothideomycetes > Pleosporales > Pleosporaceae > Alternaria > Alternaria brassicae. The sequence goes on from CM016507.1 coordinate 2,874,751, forward strand.
TGAAGCGACGGGACCGACACTCTGGAAAGCACAACTCGCTCAGCACAGTCTCCTCACGAGCTGGGGAAGTAAGACCAGGCGAGGACCCCCTAGCACCAGAATCCTGGCTGCATCTCTACAACGAAACCGCGCAGTCGCCGAATCTTCCACAGCCCTTGCGAACACCCAGGACGCGAGGGCAGAGCAGAAACTCGCAAGCGGAGAACAATGGTAATGGGCCGGCGTCGCAAGCACGGCAGCAGCAGCAGCAGCAGCGGTCGGGAAGGCCGTCTTTCCCATTCGGGCGAGCAGCAACAGGGTCCCAACTAGACATCACCGCCTTACCCAGCATGTCGCCCGTCCCAGAAGACAACCCTGACCGCGACTACGACCCACACGCAGAGTACTACTTGCGCTCCAAGCGCACCTCCAGCGCACAAAAAGCATCGAGACTAGCCACAGAGCTCTACACTGTCTCCTATCTAATCTTCTTCTCGATATGGGGTACGCTAGCTCGTCTGGGGCTGCAAGCCCTGACCTTCTACCCCAGCGCCCCAGTCATCTTCTCAGAACTATGGGCCAATGTCGCCGGTACATTCATCATGGGCTTCCTATCCGAAGACTGTCGTCTCTTCGCTGCAGAATGGGATCAGCATCATCATCATCGTGATAGCGGTCAAGGGGAAAAACTCGCAGAACCATCCGACTATCCCGCCGACCACACGTGCGACAAAGCCCAGCATGGAAAAGTCAAGAAGACAATACCCATGTACATTGGTCTCGCAACAGGCTTCTGCGGCTCCTTTACCAGTTTCTCAAGTTTTACCCGCGACATCTTCCTCTCGCTTTCCAACGACCTGAAGAGCCCGATCAACCATGCTTATCCCACGAATACAGCCGTACCTTCTGCAACGACGACTGCATCGCGGAATGGCGGGTACAGCGTCATGGCCATACTCGCCACCATCATACTAACAATCTCCACGTGTTATTGCGCGCTGCACATGGGGGCTCATCTCGCACAAGCTCTAGATCGCGTAACGCCCACGCTACCCTTCCGCGTCACACGCCGGTTCCTAGATCCGTGTTTCGTCGTGCTGGGCTGGGGCGTATGGTTCGGTGCCATCATCATGGTGTGCTTACCCCCGCACTCCAACTGGCGCAGTCAAGCGCTCTTTGCGATTGTCTTCGCGCCCGCTGGCTGTTTACTCCGGCACTACGTGTCTTTGGTGCTTAATCCTATTAACCCGTCTTTTCCGCTAGGCACTTTTACCGTTAATGTTTTTGGTACCGCGGTGTTGGGTATGGCGTACGACTTACAGCACGTTCCCTTGGCCAGCACCGGACGTGTAGGAGCGAGTGTCGTTGGGTGCAGTGTGTTGCAGGGGATCATGGATGGATTCTGTGGGTGTCTTACGACGGTGTCGACGTGGATTGGTGAGATTGATAGTTTGAAGCGGAGAGCTGCTTATCTGTATGGCGCTGCGAGTGTGAGCGCGGGGTTGGGATTGCTCGTCATCATCATGGGAAGTGTGAGGTGGACGATTGGCTGGCAGGAGCTTCTGTGTACGACGTGAGGGGGCGTATAAAGTAATGTTTTTTTTTCTTCTTCTTCTTCTTCTTCTTCTTCTTCTTCTTCTTCTTCTTCTCTTCTCCCAATGGCAAGAGCGGATTTCGCATCTTTGGTGCCTTTGTGAGTCGGTTGGGGCATGGTACGACATTTGAATGGTTCTGCAAAGAACGATATCGCGGATCTCATGGTACATGACATGTAGTACATGATATTGCTACGACAACGGAGGATAGCGACTTTGGCATCTACATACATTACAGCGACGCACAGCAACGATATACCCAAGATAGAATGAACTTTTACTCGCACGCTAATCCTTCTCACCGTCTACTCTCTCTCCCACAGACGCCATGACAACCGCACCCTCTCCATCCCCATCCATCCCCCCACCAAAACCACGCATCCCCAATCCTTCGTCAAACCTCACCCGCCGCTCACCCTGCTTCTCCCGCCTCCTACATCGGCTATTCTCTTGTCCGGCAGCATCCCGTAGTCCATGCGTGACTATAGCGGGCGTATCACTACCGGCGATAATAAGACGTAAACTAGGTACTATACATCCATCCTCCCGCGCTTCGACTTTGCTTCCCATACAATCTTGTCTAGTGGCCAGGCATCCCAGCACATTGTGAGCTACCATCTGCGGTCCGAGGATAAGCCTGCTCTTCGTGAATCGGCCACCGGAATCGGGTTTTTGGATGGCAAGGGTGGGTGATCGACAAGTTGGAGTGGGTAGTTTGTGCGGTCTGATTGACCTGTCGGCTTCGCTTTGTTCGCCTTCTTCGTGTTCATCGTGTTCGTGTCCGTCGTGTCGGACGCGTACATGTCTCTGCCGTTGGCGACGGATAGTAACCCGCGGTCGTACTACTTGTCTTTTGAATTGACGGTGTTGAAGGACGAAGAGGATGAGTGTTGTTATGAGGGCTGTTGCTAGTGTTAGGTTGATCATGGCTTGGTAGGTTGCGCGAGCTGTCGAAGGAGAAGCGATAAAGTCGGGGAAGTGAGAAGTGTACTTTAGGAAATTCAAGAATAAGAAACGGGAAGAATACAAGGGATAGACAGTCAAGCGAAGATGCAGGGCGTTGATATGTCCGTGTTAACACGTCAATACTTGAAGCGTCGTGTATACACATATTCCAACTGTCGAAGCAGGATTTGTTAGTCACGGATATGTGAAGTTTGCAATCAACGTCAAACATATCTTCACATCCAAAATAAGCCATTCTAATCTCCGTCCTCCTTCCCCAGCACATCTCTAACCCACCTCCCCACTCCGTCCCCCTTCCACCTCCTCCTCCTCGCCATCTCTAGCCCATGTTCCACAACTTCCGCAACCTCCTCGCTCAACTGTTTCGTGTAGCAATCCCCGCTAACAATCTCCTCCAACGCCGGCCCTTGATCCGCACCCTCAAAGAAGACATTCATATCAGCAAGACCCTTGTACCCCAACCGCCACTCGAACCAGAAATCACTCGATTGGGCTTTCCGCCTCTTACTCCCGTTACTGAGAAGGTCGTTCTCGGGACCAGGCGCGAGTTGCAAGCTTACCTTGCGGATGGAGGGGATACGGTGGATGGTGCTTAGCAGGTGCGTAACGTGGCCGGACAAGGGGAAGACGGCGATGAAAGAAAACGAGGTGAGGCTACGGCAGGACTCGGTATTTTTAGCTAGATGACCAAGTAGGATTTGGAGGATGCGGGGGGCCGTCATGAATTGGAATTCGTAGATGCTGTATGCGGTTATGGAGGAGCCTTCGTTGTAGCCCATGTGCGACCAGGGTCTGCGGTATATGAGCGATGGGCCCGAGTTTCGAATCTTTTCATCTCCGTTGTTCTCGATAAGCGCTTCACTTCGTCGCAGCTCGATATAGTGCATCTTCATCTCAAAAGCCCAGCTATCATTCGTTGCCACTGCCGAATCCAACAACGCAGCCATGGTCTTTGGCGGCGCAGCAACGACGAAACGCTCCGGCTCTAAACATCCAAACATCTGGTTCCACATTCCCGATACTTCTCGCGCCAGCGTTTCCAGCGCGGTGGAAACATGGCGCAGTTTGAATTCCTTGTCCGTGAACACCACCACACTCTTAACATGGCATTCTAGTTTATTCTCCTCTACAAACTTCTTGAAATGAGGGAACCACTTGGACAGATGCGGTAACCACACTTTCCCATCTGTCCTTTTCAGAAACTCGTCGCCTTCTTGGATACGACACAACTGGATAAGCACATCATCCATCGCCTCGCCAAAGGCTCCTCCAGCCGTTGCTTTGAACTTGCTGCGCAGTTTGGTATATAGCATAAATTCGTGGTTACTTAGACTAGAGAGTTGGGATTGCATGCTGTCGACGAGGCGGGCATCCATAGGAACCCATTCGTGTACTGAAGACAAGAGGATGCGTGTGTAGCGGAAGAGAAGCGGAAGTACAACTTTGCGAAGGCGCCATGATACGAGGGACAGGCACTTGAGAGGTTTGGTGTTTAGGTCGGTATGCGAGTACGGGAGATGGGCGTCTGGCTCGTGGTTGAACTTGGTGATTGATGGGGGTTGGGAGTCGAGGTGCGAGGCGATTTGAGCGAGGAGCTCGTTTGGAAGGGACTGCATGGTGATGTATGGATTATGCGCTGTTGTCGGTAAAGATGTTTACCTGTAGTAGTTTTCGTCGGGTTTGAAGCATACCGCTGAGGTTGTATCGGCGGATTGAAGAGGCCCGAAGTTGTGGAGCTTCGCGTACGTCATCCCACCAACGATCGGCAACGACGACACTGCTCTACGAATCTTATAGAGACCCTTTGCAACACACGTTCCCGCAGGACTCTACCTCTATCACGCGTGCCTGGATAGCTCATCGCAATACTCGCTGCAGAAGTTGAGTTGACAAGGTGTCTAGGTGGTAGTCTTAAAAACCAGACCTAACAGCCCCTTCCAACCACGCAACCCCCGCAACAACCCCATCAACAACCGCTACCCTCCCCCCCAAACTCTCCCCCAACTCCTCCTTACAAGCCTCCCTAACCATCCTATCCATGCCCGCCATACCCGCGCAACCCAGACAAATCGCCCCAACCTTGCCCTTTCTCAACAACCTCTTCACAGCATCCTTCATCCTTTTCCTTACCTCCTCCTCGGGCGCATCGTGTAGATCCGTTGCATTGAGCCCCGTAGTTTCCACGCCTGCAAACCTCTCCCCTGCATCCCCACCCGTACCCAAGAAAGCTATCGTGGCATCCGAGAGGATGGACTCCCAAACCTGGCCCGTACTAACAATGCCAAACTTCTCGTCTGGGTGGATGAGCTGCAGACTCGCAGCAACACTAGCTTCGAAAATACCAGTAACAGGTTTTCTCCCATTTCTTACCGCGACTTCTTCTTTGAGCAGCGGGACGAGCGGGTGTTGGCTGTAGCATGCGACGAGCAAGGCATCGTGCTTCTCCAGCTCCTGCCGTAGAGCGGGGAGACAGTGCTCAACACTCTCGCGCGCGTCATCTTCGTTGTTGATGGATTTGGGGCCCGAGGGTGCGGTAAAGTAGGCGTGTGCGGTCTGTTTATCTTCTAACTGAGGTTAGTTGCTGCGTCACACAGGGTGTGGTGAGTGGTGTTGATTAACGTCTTTGAATCCGAGGGCGTCGACAAGCGGCTTGAGCCCGTTTGTCATTTGCTCCGTGGAGTTTGGGTTGATGATGAGTATGGATCGCATTTTGGCGTATCGTGGGTTGGTACCGCTTCGGTATTCGCCCATTGGTTTTGCTTGTTGTAGCTACTGTATAGCATGTATCAGCGGGTTGCCCCGCCATTGACGTTGAACACTGTGGCGCGTGATGGATTTGTGGATGTGGAGCGACGACAGGGATGCGAGGCGTGATGTCATGTTCCAGACTGTTTGTCTTGTTTACTGTGTACACAACAACACACGTCGAATACAGTGAAGATGGAAACTGCGGGAGAAGCAGATGTGTTGTATTAGGCTACTGAGGGTATAATATATGCATGTGACTGCGTCGCAGATGCATGCTCATGGTATCGCCTAAACTTGTCGCTGGACTATGCGCCGCCATGCATGTTCAATCGCACCAACGCCGTCGCAAGAAAATCATTATAGTAGGGAGTGTAGCGCTGCAAAGGTTAGAACGAGGTGCGGTGTGTCGACTTCGGCGAAGCTTACTGTCGTGAATTATCGTTGGTGCTTAGCGGAAGCAGCTGAAGCGTCCGCAGGAGAGGCGGAAGGGCGCGCGTCGAACGCCGTGACGGTCAGCGACAACACCACCACCTAGGATGCTGTCAGCAACTTGCTTGCGCAGTCTCCGGAACAGACGGCTCCAAAGGTGGGCTACTCACCGGCATGGCGGCCTCCCCAATGTTTAGTCCACAGAAGGCCCATGATTGCTTGTGTTTGTTGTTGGTTGGTTGAGAGGGAGTGGTAGTTTAGGGTGGGAGTGGACAAATGGTTTCCTTTGATCACAAGTTCTTTTTGAGGTGTAGATGGAAGGTAGTCGCAGTGGGTAAGTTATATAGGAGGTGTGTGGGAGGCTGAACGCGTGATTCAGGGTAAGAACAGGGTCGGTGAAGCTGTCGGAGCTGCGTCATAGGCTGGCAGCCAAGGGCTTGGGAGATGCAGCACAGCCACCGCTAAAGACGATCTTCGTGGAGATTGCATCGCCCGCGCACAGTACAGCCTGGATGTAGACGCAAAATCTGTCCGAGTTTAATTGGCCGAGTCTAGATTTCTCGTACATGGGCAGATTGCACTCGAAGTGGTGCGCCACAACATGGTGACTTAGAAGGGCCGAAACAGCGCTTCGTGGCACTAGCATGACGACGTTCGAGGCTGTGAGCATTTATCAGTGATACGTGGGCGTGTTTAGCCTGTCACCTGCGACTCGATCGAGCGTTTAGAAGAGCTAGCTGTCTGCAAACGGATTCACCGTGCACCCGGTTTCCAAGAAGACATTTGAAGTTGGACAAGTGACAGCGGCAGCTGAAGTGCTGGTAGATGATGTAGCAAGGTTATAGCTTGCGTAAATCGAGCCTACTAGAGGTATATGGATCATAGCCCACTCAGGTCCAGATTCTCGAGGTCGTTTCTATAGTACAGGTCATGCAAGTAACATAGTATAGCATATCCATGCCTGTTGAGCCTGCTACCAGCTCATGGGGGACGGTTGGCGCCCGTCGCAAATACTTCATCTTCCGCCTATGCCACCTTGCTGTCTCACAACGCTCCTATCTCATTCCACCCTGTTGTGCCATGGCAGCGTTCTGTTCTTGGAAGCGGTCGCCTAATCGCTGGGAGCCCTTCATGTGCTTGTCGACGCATCGCATAACGCAGCTCTCTTCGCGCGAGGTGAGGGATTTGCTCTCAAAGCCGTTGACGCAGTGATCGAAGCATTGCTGGACGAGGTTGGAGTACATCTAAAGACGTTAGCCGTTGTTGTTGTTAAAGCGGAGATGGACATGTCGCACGTTCATAAACTCCTTCATCTGCTTCTTCTCCATGCGCGACTGCAGCTCGCGCTGTTCGTTTGCCGTGAGTCTGCATGCGGTTAGTTTTGCTAGGCTCGACGAATCAATTGGGGAGTAACATACGAGTCCATGGTGTCTGAATGTATCTGATGTGTGTTGACTATGGAGTATTGTTTACTCGAGCGGAAATTTGGTATGACGTCGGGTGGTTGTCTGGATGCTGTGCTGACGAGCCTTTGGCCAAAAATGTAGACGCGAGCTAGGCCACTGGGCGGCCCGTTCGCGCTCCTCCAGGCCAGCAAACGACGGGAAACAAGCTCTCAGGCGTTCATGGCAGCGGCATGAACGGTTCATCCTCCATAGACGATCAGGACTGGGAAGGCGTTGTCGCGCCCATACATGTATCGTCTGCCCGCGCATCGCTCGTACTCGTACCCTTACCAGTACCAGTACCTTTTCCCCGCCAAGACGGTCGTTATTATTGGAACCAACTCCAGCGATAATTGAAGAACAAGACAATAACACGCCCCTCTTAATCCCAGCTGCATCCCGCTATCCGTATTGATCGCCGCTGCGCTTTGCCATCCTTTTGGATTCACGCCTCGCGTTTGTGTCTGTCAGTCAGGCGACGCTGTGCCGTCTTCCTTGGATGGTGACAATTGGCCCGCAGCCACACATCGCCAGCCGCTAAGCTGCTTGACCACCTCGCCCGCCTGCAATCATTGCCCGTAGCAGAAGGCGACGCTGCATGCTCAAGTCGCTTCGAGCCACCGTTTCAGGCGCGCGCTGAAGACACTGCGCCCGACCAGGCCTTGACCCGACGGCCTTGAACCAGCCGACGACAGGCTGCATCTGTACCCCTAACCGCCCGTCGCGTCTCTGCTCTGGCCTGCTTGCACTCGCGCCTCTCTCTCACGCACACACACACACACACACACACACAATCTCTTTCTGCTCCCCGCCCCGGCCATCACAGCCACAGCAATACGACAAGGCCCCACTGACATCTCGTGCACGCTCGCTATCATCGCTACCGACGACCAACCTGCCTCGCTACCCTCCGACGTCACATAGCGGCCCCCAGATAGCTGCCGCCTTGCCCATTTGGGGCCCACCTGTACCTGGACAAGACGACTCTCCTCCAAGACGCTGCAACCGACCACTGTCTGCTATTTTCTAGGCCCGAGGAGCTGCGACGCTCTTCAGCCCGCAAGCCTGCCATGGCGCCCGCAGGCACGCACACGAATCCCCACACTCCGCGCGTGCGCAATGGCGAGCCCCAGCCCGCTCCCGCAGCAACGCCAGAACCTGCCTCGTCGCGTCGAGATTTGACCTCGTGGTGGAGGACCTTCAGCAAGCGCCCTGCGAAAAAGGACGACGACAAAGGTACGACACAGCCATATCATTTCACATGTCGGACCCGCATGGCGCGTGACGAGGCTGAGCCACGTCCAACGCGCCTGCCTCTCTACTTTCTTTCTGTCGCGAGCAATCACTGACTGCTGTGGCCGCACCTAGAACCCGCCCTGCCTGGCATCTTTGGCGTACCCCTCATACAAAGCATACCCTATGCGAACGTCGCCATATCGCTGTTCAACGAGCACGGCGAGAGTTACATCTACGGCTACGTTCCAATCGTCGTCGCCAAGTGCGGCGTCTTCTTGAAGGAAAAGGGTCAGTGAAGCCAACGCCGTCTGCCACCAGCTGCTAACAGCGCACAGCGACCGACGTAGAAGGCATCTTCCGATTAGCGGGCTCCGAGAAGCGCATCAAAGAGCTCAGGACTGCCTTTGACACCCCACCCCGCTATGGAAAAGGCTTGGATTGGTCCGGGTATACTGTACACGACGCCGCCAATATTCTGCGACGCTATTTTAACAATCTGCCGGAGCCTATCATTCCCCTGCAGCACTACGACCCATTCCGGGATCCTCTCAAAGGCCACCAAGCCGAGGCTGTAGGTCCCAGCGAAGGACAGCAACCCTCGGTGGGAGGCTTTGACCCCGACGCCGCGGTGCGCACATATCAGCACGAGATCAAGGCCTTGCCATCCTTGAATCGGCAACTACTCTTGTACATCTTGGACTTGCTTGCAGTCTTCGCCGCCAAGGCCGACGTTAACAAGATGACAACCTCAAATTTGGCTGCCATCTTCCAGCCCGGACTCCTCTCACACCCGCAGCACGACATGTCTCCCGTGGATTATAGGTTAAGCCAGGACGTACTCATCTTCCTCATCGACAATCAGGACCACTTCTTGATCGGTATGGAGGGCACAGCAGTCGATGAAGGCACTGTCAAGCACATTGAAAGTGGGCCTTCTACCCCTCAAGCAAGAACACCTACAACTCCTCGAAACAGCTCTGGTATCGGGCGGTCTGCATCCACCACTTCGAGCGCCGGCGCGGAGAGCCTTCGCCAGTATGGTGGTGTTCGCAGGAACGTCTCTACATCTTCGAAGCGTTCACGACGCTCGGGCGCTGTGCCTAGTCCCATCACACCTGCATTTGTCACTCCCACGGCATCTGGAGTCCATCGCAGCAACACGTTGCCTTCGAAACGCTCTCCAGCGCTTGGAAGCCCTCGTTTCCCCGCGCCGAAGCAAGCCGGTCCTGAAGAGGCAAAGAGCCCACTTTCATCACCGATGCCTGCAGATATTCCAGAGGGTGGCATCCTCGCTGCGGAGGTGCAGGACCCTGCTCAGCCTGAGCAGCCTATGCGTATAACGGAAGCCCCGCGGGAACGCCCGCAGTCTTTAGTACCTGCGCCTTCAGCCACACAACCTGTAGATCCTGAAGTAATAACACAGCCACAACGAGCGCTGACTATGCCACCGAAGAAAATAGAGATGCCGACCCCATACCAGCCCTATCGCCCGCCAGAGACAGCCATGCAACCCACTGAGTCGTTGCAACATGGACCTGCAGTTACACCTGCCACCCACAATATGCCAGGCGGGTTCCCTCTCCCGTCTCCAGGCGTTATCCCGCCAAGCCAGCCTACTACTCCAAATGTCCCGACACCGACAACGGCACAGAACTTGTTGCCCACAAGATCAACTACACCAGGTCCACGCAGTCCTCAGCGCAGTCCTCTCCACAGCCCTCACCATACGCCAACACGTGAGCGTTCCGAGTTCATGGAATCACCCATCGACTCGGGACCCGCTGTTGAGCTGACGCCTGCTGTTCGTACCTTTACCCAAATCCTAGGCAAGGCTGCGGCATCCCCTCCCAATGAGAAAGACGGACGGAAGCCGAACAAACTCCAGAAGAAGAGGATGCCTAACAGTATTAGCCAAAGTACGCACAGCTCCACGCACTCTCTTGGTGGCAGCGATTCAGGATTTGGTGGTCATTTCTCTCAAGGACCCCCCTCGCCATTGCAGCCACCTTCACTCCCCTTCGCGCATGGTCAATCACAAGCAAGTATTTCCAGGGAGGCTTTGCCAGACTCCTCGCGAGCCTCAGGTAATACACTCATGCCCAGCATGTCACCTTCTGCTAGTTTCAGATCCCATAGCACGGCAACGGAATACTCGGAGACTGAGCAGCTAGACGACCAACCAAAAGAGGAAAAGCGTAGCTTCTGGAAAGGCCATAGGCGTGAGAGAGCAAGGCAACACCGACAACAAGCACGACTGATCTGCATGGTTCCGTTCCCGGTGCCGACAAGAGCATGAGCTCCTTTGCCAGTAGCTCTGGCTGGACGACGGCAGAAAGAGGGGGACGAGGAAGCATGCAGTATGACACGAACCAAAGTTCGGATTCGGTACTCTTTGGCAGCAGCCCTCCTGATTACGAAAGATCGGACAAGAAGGGCGCTTTCGACTGGTTCCACAAACGGAGACAGGATCATAAAGAGCGCTTGGACAGGCGTGAACGTGCGAAGAGCCCCCCGGGTAGCTCGAGCCATCTGTCTTCTCCCCAAAACATTATGCAGAGTCCGGAGAGTCTGATCACGAGGGGGAGGACGTCGGAAATGCAAACGCCACAGGCACAGGAAATGGGGGAGATGCCAACTAAAACGGATAAATCGAGCGATGTTACACCTACAGGGCCAACTCCGACTCCTCCACCAAATGTACCGGCAGCAGCAAGCCCAGCGAGTCCGAAACCTGCCAGATTGAGTCCGGCGATGGCATTACGAACGGATCTCCCGGCCGCATTGACTGAACCGAGATCTATTGCTAAGTCTCCGGACAGGAATCCTAGGTCGCCTGTCACTACCATGCTTCCTGCACAATCGTTCCCAGCTGCACCACCAGTTGCAGCCCAAAATGGCGAAAGTCAGTTACGACAATCGACAGTCGAAGCCGAGGTGCCGACCCCACATCCTGAGGTAGCAACGTCAACGGCTACAGAGGTACCTGTGCAGACGGTGACAACGCCTGCGAGGCCGACGCATGCGAGTTCTAATTCCACGATTACCGTTACTCCTCAGACGATGGACCCAGGAACAACTTCAGATGCGCCTGCCGTTGATGAGCAGTCGACAGCGCCGTTTGTGCCGCGAGGTCAGCCAGCTCCGTAGTATCCAGCAGGAGATTGTCCTGCGCAATGAACGTGCAAGACATGAATTAGCGCAGGGATGGAGACGGACGAGGAAAGGTATTCGGGACCAGGACACGAGCTCTACGGATTGGTAGCTTGTCAAGATGGGTGGAAGTGGTGGGTGTTTTCAGTCCGAAAAAGGCCACGGTGTATGTGGCATGGAAGGTTCTTTTTTCCTTTTGCATACTGTCATACTGGCACACAGCAGTGTTGCGACGAAGTGATGAAAGCGTGCTAGCAAGTGAGCATTATCTGAGCGTTGGTGCATGGCATAGCGCGCGGTCACAGTAATGATAATTCACTCTCATTCTCCTTGCTCACGTTTGGTATAATACCGTATCCTGGACTCATTCCACGTGCCACGATAAACAGAGAAGAAGCAACCAACCATTACCATGCAGAAATCTTCCCAACGATGACATGGCGTTGGTTGTAAGCGTATCCCACACAACGCTACTACGACTACCTACCTACTTTACGAAGAGAAAAAAACTCACCCAATTACAATGTTAAGCCCCACTCCGATAAACCACCGCCGCTTTCCCACACCTATTTCTACGCCGCGCAGCCGTTCTCTCTGCCGTATATAGGTAGTCTGCACCTTCCCGGCTTGTAGCTCAACAAACACTTGCTGATTTTGCTACACTAGGTTACATACAACTTATGAGTAGAACATGAGCGTTGTGGCGAAACATGCCGGACGCTATGCTATGTAAGTAGTGGATTGTGCATACGGGGGGGATTTGCGGCCTAGATGCATCTGAGTGGTGGATACGCGACGAGTCTCGATGCGTTGCAGTGCGTGTGCGTGCGTGTGTGTAGCTATTTTTAATGGTAGGATGCGGAGCGGAGTTTTCGATGGATGTGTAATGTACACCGCTGCTGCGCTGCGTGCTTGGTTGGTTGTTCTGGACTAGATGGCCAAGACGCAGGATACGAGGGAGAGGTCAATTGGGAGAGATTGCGATGACGGTGGTGATGGGTGGGGGTACAGCACGCAACGTCTAAAGTCTCTGAGGCACGCCGTTTCAACATATGGATAGAGAAGTGCGACTTTCCGACTGGGAAGGGTATCATCGGTGATTCGGAAGATGTTGGTTGGTTGGTTAGCTTGTGGGCTCGGTCCATGCATGACGTTCTGGCTGGACAAGCGAGGACCTTTTTTACTACCGTTTCCCGCGTTGGCAGGGGGGTCTCGCGTGTTGTCGTGCTCATCGCATATACCGACCCCGAGGTTTACGTGCCAACTTTTTTTTCTTTTCTCTCTACCTAGATGGCTCCCGTTTGGGTTGTAAACAGTCTCATGACCGGCGGCACGTGTGTATGGAAAAGTTGTCTGGTGTGAAGAATTGCCTCGGTGGTGTTGTTGAGACGATCGGATGCTTGGTATGCGCGACGATGCAATTGGATCTAGAAATGCACGCATTGTTCGTCGCGGAACGGACTTCCGGTGGGTCTACTACGCATGATGCGCGACGGAAAGGCCGCGATCATCTGTTAGGCGTGTTGAAGAGGCAAAAGGTGACCATGGGACCCATGACATTACAGCGGGCCCAAACCTCGTGTTTCTTGTCAAGCTCCCTTAGCACGCTAGTTAGTGCCCCATGTCTCAGCAGCGCTTTAACTAAAGCTAGTTTGGTGTTACTTCGTACAGTAACCGTATCGCCTGCTGCCTTAAGGAATTGATCTTCCGCTTTCTCCTGTCTTCAAAACCCTTCTTACTCCACACGGTTCGTTTCGCCCACTTCTTGCACATCACGCTCGTTGTCGATCACCGCCCGACCGACCAACCGACACGATTACACTCGCTATTTCGTTTTTCTTGCTGTCGGCAAAAAGGAAACGTGCTTCTGGATTGAGCGTTGAGAAGTAGAAATAGCAAGAGGCGGCTATCGATTGTCGGGCTGTGGCGTTTTGACCTGACTCCTACGAACCCAGCTACTCGGAAACGACAGATTCTGTGTAAGCCTGCCCTTCTCCAGTCCGCGACGTTTCTCAGTCACCCCCAGTCCATTTGCTTCCAAGTGTTCCAGCTGCCCGTCTGGGGTGCAGTTTTCCTTTTCTTGTACACCATTCACGGCCTTGATCATAGCTCGACGACCTGCTAACACGATTGATGCAGTCCCTTCGTTGAGAGTTAACCTATAGTTCCCTCCCTACGCGTCGACTTTCGACCACGATGCGTTCTTTCTGTCAGCTGGCCGTTCTGGCCCTGCCATTGATGAGCGGCGCCGTTGCTGCTGCACCCAACAAACAAGGCGACCACCCCAAGACCATCTACGCAAGTGCACAGGAAGCGTTCCAGGACTTGCTGAACGCGCTGCCGGAGGAATCTCTACAAGCTGCATTGAGCGGACTCAAGGACTTCAAGAGTGGCGTGTTTGAGTCGCACCACCGGGGTGTTGAACGTATCCACCGCGAGGACCCAGCGCTCGCTACGAAGCTCATCGTTGACGCTGTCAACGATCTGAAGAAGAGACAGGCGCCTTCCGGCAACGGCACAACCACCGTCATAGAGTCTGCGACTGCGCAACAGACGAGCCAACAAGCGCCTCCACCACAAACGAGCGAGGCAGCACCGCCAGTCGAGACGACAGTTACGCAGGTGCAAACGCAACAGGGAACGACCGTCACACAGGTGCAGACGCAAACACAGCAGCAGACGCAAACCGAGCAGCAGACGCAGCAAACCCAACAGACGCAACAAACACAGCAAACCCAACAAACCAACGACGCAACAACAGTAAACCCCCCTCCCGCAACCGTCACAAACACCCAACAGCAAACCATAACCCAAGACGGCACAACCATAGTCCAAACCGCCACCCGAGTCACCACCACGCAGCAACGCCCCGCCATCATCACCGTCGAGGCCACCGAAACCCAAGACGGCACAACCATTGTCCGCACAACCCAAGTCCTCTCCGAAGTGACCGCCTCTATCCCCGTAACCCGCACCCTCACCAACGTCGCCGACGGCACCACCGTCGTCCGAACAGAGACGCAGAACCGCCCGGCCGTCATCCGCACAACCACCGATTCCGCAGGCCGCACAACCGTCACTACATCCGCAGCAAACTACGCGCCTACTGCCGGCGAAGTCCAGACCCAGACGGACGAAACTGGCAGCACCTTCTTGACGACGTACACACCCGGCGGCGGACTGGTTAGCTCCATCAAGCTAATTACGACGACGGATGCTGAGGGCCGCCCCAGCACCATGACGAGTTATACGTTTGTCGATCCCATCCAGGCGACTGCTACTGGCGGTGGTAACGGCGGTGACGCGACAGAGAGTCCGACTGTGCAGAGCGGTGCTGCTGTCAAGAATGGCGCTGTTGGCTTCGTAGCGGGCGTCGGAGCGCTCGCCATATTCTTCTAAGCATTTTTTGTGGTAGTTTACGTGGAAAGAGATGTGAAGAAACAAGGCGAGAAAAGGAAAACGTCATGTGCGTGCGTGTATGTATATATATATATATATATATGTGACGAGAACACGGCCTCTTGTTTTCTGTTTTTCTTGGGTTTTCCAGCTTCGAGTACTAGCGTCGCCGCTCCTTTGCTGGGGGGGCTTTTTTTCCTGTGGTTTCCAAGTTCGATACGATACCCGATTACGCTCCTTTTTTTGTGAATTTATGTGTATATATATACATATATACATACATACATACTGCATATATATGGTGTTTGGCGGGATGGGATGGGGGGAATGGATGGTACTGGGTAATTCTGGCATATATACATACATGCATACATACATGCATACATATACATATATAAAGCGCATAGCGCTCTCTACTATCCTTCGATATATATAATACAATACAACAGTACAGGTTTCGGGAATATAAGATTACATGTATGAAGGAACCAAATTATTTCTATTGTGGAACATGGGCTACCCCAGGTGCATCGAGGTCAAGATTTATATCACAACATGGAATGTGTAATCTGATTTGATTTGCCTTGAGATTTGAATTTGAATTTGAATTTGAATTTGAATCTGAATCTGAACTTGAACAATGAGACTGATGAAGCAGCATAAAAGAAGATGAAGATGGGGTATTGATGTCAAATCAAACGCCAAGTGTGCTATGCTCAAGAGTTGACTGATTCCGCCCCTGCTTTCCTCGCTCGCTCGCTCGCTCGCCCGCTTGATCAGTTTCCAAGGTCCGTTGTTCCAACTTGGGTTTGTTTCTTGCTGTTGTTGTGATGCAGAGAAAACATGTCTCAAGACTCATGGAATCCGTTCACTTTCCAAGCTCTTCCCGTGTAATGTAAACCTTTACCACCCTCGCCATGCCCAATACATACCTTCTATGAGAATCTCGAAACTCTATGACCCAAAACACGACGACCAGTGCTGCAACGCATACCGCGACCTCACCTCGCCTTCTCCGCAATAAAATACTCGACACTCTCCCCCGCCCAACTAACACTGTTCGTTCCACTCTCGTACTTCTCCACATCAAAAAGGCCCGCAATGCTCTGTTCATTCCTGACTCCCTGTTTCGCGCCGCCCCCAAAACTCTCCAAACTAACAACCCTGCACCCTTGCTTCAAATCCAGAAACTTCTGCAGAAGCAGATTGTTCAGCGTCTCGCCGAATACCTTGTTGTTTACCAGCACAACATCGGCTCTGCGGAGCACTTGATCAATCTCCGGGCTTTCGAGGAAATCTCCTTCAATAAGCTCGATGCGGCCGAGGGTAATGTTCCAGAGTTTACTGCGCGCTTTGAGTTCGGAGGCTTGTTCTGACCCGAGGGAGGCGGCCAGTTTCATTTTTTCGATGCCCCAGGATTCGGCGCCGGTTTGGAGGGCGGACTGCAGCACTACATTACCAACACCCGAACCCAGATCGACAAACGTGTGGGTGCTGTTTAGTCCCGTTTGCGCGAAGATCTTGTGGACAAAGGGAGTCAAGAGCTCGCCGTAGGTGGTTTCTTTTCCTTCGACTTTACGCAGGCGGTGCGCGTGCGGGGAGACGATGCGGTTGTAGGATTGTGCTGTGATGCGTTTAACGAGGCTGAGAGGGATAGCGTGCATGTCGTCTAGGATGCGGGGTATCGTGCCGTTTGCATATTGGTCTTTGATCAGTTTGTTGAACTTGGCTAGTTCCTGCTTGAAGAGTTCTGGGTCGTCTTTTGTTACGGCGCGCTTGAGGAGGCGGACGGTACCGAGGGCGTCGGAGGACAACTCGGCTGCGAGATCGGGTGGGAGGTAGTGCTGGATGATTTCCTCTATGCTGAAATAGATGTCTTCTAGTGGACTGTATTCCTCATCCACTTCGTTGCGGGCTACGGCTTCGAATCTCTCGGGTTGTGATAGGCTGGGGTACTGGAGTTCGACGGTGAACTTCTTCTCGCTACCGGGGAATGCGGACTTGTAGGCCTTTGCTCCGTCTTCTTTTGTCATTTCAAGCCCATGTTTTAGAGTGCTCTTCCCCGACACGGCCTTCTTCTTTCTAAAGGCGGCGTTTTCCTGCGCCATCTTCATCATGTCCGAGATGCCATCTGAGGCGCCGTTCGCAGTTCCATCCGAGGCTCCGTTCACATTTCCGTTCTTCTTCGCCTTTGCATCCGCCTCTTGTATTCGCACACTTCTATTCAAGTCCGGCTCGAGTGCGCGGTTCAGACTCATGGGCTCGGTGCTATTGCTCGCTGGCCGTGTCCTCCGCCGCTTGACGCCCAGTCTATCACTATCTTCATCGTCGCTCGACTCATCGCTGCTCGCCCATTGCGGCGTATCGGTGCCTTTGCGCTTGCGAGTGTCAACACGCGACACAGATACCGACTTGCGCGCCGGTTCCCGCACGGCTGTTTGCGAGCGAGGGGTGGACTGGTATCGGTTCGATGGCGGCCCTGATGCGCTATAGCTGCGTGTGCCGTTGCCTGGCCTTTGATGTGGCGATGGTGAGGGGTTCGCTGTGGGGGCGGGCGCTTTCTTCACGAGGACGGTTCTCGTTTTGATCTTGGGTTTGCCGGGAACAAACATGACGGCATGCAGCACTAGTGAAAGTTTGGAGGCGAAAGCAAGGTTGTACTGCAGAACAAGACGGAAGAGGCAGCGGGCCGGTGCAGGTGAAGGAGTGTATGGGCTGGCTGTGAAGAGAAGGACGTCGAAGGAAAGCAGCAGGCCGGTCAGCCAATACGAAAGGCGTCGCACGCGCAATGGAGAAGATACGTGACCAGGCCGTCCCGAAGCCTGCACGCCACTGCACGCCTGACCAGGATCGTCTCGCTTATCCGCCTTGGCACCTGTCCCTGCTTCTGCACTACCAACCTCATCTGACAACGCCAGCCAAGTCGTTGATCGGAAAGATGCCTCTGACGTGTCTTGTCAAACTCTGGGGACTATTTCGATATCGTATCCGATTTTTCACCATCGCTTTGCCCACACCTCGGCTTAGCATGGCCACATGCCACGGTACCGCGAATGGCTATCGCCGGAATAGCCTGATGCAAGGGGTACCATCAATGCCAGCTTCAATCTGCTGGATTCGTATCACGCATCATCGTCTCCATCTAACACATTCAAGTTTCTGTACGTGAAGATCATGATACTTCAGCAACATCGACTTCAATACACAGAATGTCAAGATCCGCCAGCTAGGCTTCTATTTCCATCCCAGACCTTCACAGCTACCATGCAGCCAAGGTCAAATTTTGCTCATATGCAAATCCTTTATCATAAGCTTGTCTATTGCGCCATCTTTCGTCGTGTTTCTGAAATTTTGTTCCCTGACTTGTCATTCCTTGTTGTCGCTGAGCAAAAGTTACTCATCGAGAGGTGCGGAAGAGGCGGATCGCGTAATGCGTACTTCCAATGGAGAGCTTGTGGTTTGCGGTGTCAGATTTGATAGTCTTGAGCCTTTCCCAGAGATTTCGACTCAGACTGAACTGCATCCCGTCCTCAGCACTGAGCGTGGTTGGCCATCTGACACGTTTACTTCAGGCTTACTAACGAATGCACCCATAGCCCTTCGGCGAGAAGGCAGTACGCTAGAAATATCTAATTCCCCAGGAAACGAACCCCACCCAAACCCTGTTCCTCGAGCACGACGACGTGCCCTAGACATAACCACAGAGGATACGGTCAAAGGCCTGCTTTGGGATGCAACCGCCTCACGAATCCCGCATGGCCCAGCCCACCAACCTTCCACCACCAAACTCCTCAAAACGCTCCCCAACTCAATCCGCTCCCGTGCGTCATCCCTTGAGAGCCCCGCCCCCTCCCATTCCGCTGGCAGTTTCCAGTCGGCAAACGCTACCGCGCCGGCGATCCTGATGCCTTTGCCGCGATGAAGGAGCGAAACATCGAATGGTACGTAACAACCGGTATCCTCGTAGAAGACTGCACGGGCCTACGATGGAACGCCGGTACCTACAACTACCTCCTATACTGGCATGTAGAAGGTATGCCAACGCCTGGTGAAGAAGACGCCAAGCAGAAGTGGCTAAAGATAGAACCAGACATTGTGCGAGACTGGCAAAAAGAGAAATGGGAAGCTGGTTTCGGCGATGCGGTCATGGCCGTAGAGGACGAACCTGCAATTCCCATCGTCGAAGACGTCGACGCGTTAAACGAGCCAACGTCTCCGCTCAGCAAGGTAAGCAGCCTTCCGCTCAAAAGCGCACTGCGCCGTCGGAGTTTGTGTAGTAGGCCAGCATCACCGTTCCCCTCCGTGGTGTCGGATACTGGTTCCATGTCTCCAAAAAGAGCGAAGAAGGTGAAGTTTCATCGGAAGAAGGGGAAGAGAATGGTACTGTTGGAGGTGAATGATGAGGGTGTACCGGTGGAAGAACAAGGCAAGGTTATTGAGATAAAGGTGGATGAGGTGGATGTTCTAAGTGATAATGAGGGGAGGTCAGCGAAGAGATTGTTGGAAGCGAATTGAATAGGATGTTTGACGTAGTACACACGTCCAACCATTATTGTCTCCCTCCACCGGTTCACTTATCAATAAGCATATGCTACTGCGTCAAGCCGGCTTTTCCTCAAATGAGGTGGTGATGGGTTTGCGCGCTGTGTAGTGGGCAGATATTATACTACCCCACCTGCCTAAACCAGAGCAGCACTACCGTATCCTATCAGCACACGTGTATCAAGGTACCAGTAAGTATATCTGTCAGATGTAAAGGTTGTTATTGGTGTAGTACGGCTGCGGCTGCTTCCTTCGGAAATAACCAGTCTCTATACCCTAAGAAATCGCAAAGCCCATCAACACCTCCGCACTTGCACACTACAGTCTCGATAAGAATTCCCTCGCCTAGTCTATAGAACCCCCTCACGCTCTGCTGCAAAACCAACCACTCCCATATCACAACACAGCCAGTAACCCTGCACCGTCATCGTACCACCTGCTTTCCAAGGTATCCAAGACGTGTGCCAAAAGGGTATGTTGCATCACTATTTGCATCTTGGTAAACACCGAGGCTGATTGCGTCAAGTCGTCATGGTATCTTTCGACCAGCGCATCGTCTTCCACCCGGATACGCAATTCCTCGTTAGCATGTTTATATTGACTTTCTTTCTACTTGCCCTCGCCTTTGTGTTTGTCGGTGTAATGATATACCAGCTGAGCGTGGCTGTGAGGACGCAGAATGAGATGTTGGGAATGAGGAATCGTGGGCAGGCGAGGAGGGTGGAAGGGAAGAAGGAGTAAAGGTGATAATGACAAGGAAAATGGGTTGTAGCTGCGGCGGTATTACAACATCAACGTTGAATTTGTGTGTAAGGCGTATAGGAAGATTTGTGCAATGTTCCAGCCTCTAAATTTGCGACATAGTCGGCGGAACCCCCTCGGACGGAAACAACAGGCTGATGTGAATTCCCATAGCGGAGTATCCGCTATGATGTTCATGCCAAATTTGGCTCGTTGGCACTGCTTTCTCCCGACTTCAATTTTGTCGTTGCTGTGATCATTGATTGAGTGGGTTTGAAATCGTCGAGGCGCTTGTCCAGGTATCCCGTGACGATGGGAGCATGAGTGATTACAGGCAGCACCTTTTGGTCTCCTAGAAAAAACCTTTCGAATGCCATGATATCCGTGCTCAAAAGATGCAGCAGCAGAGAATTGGGGAAATCAACAGCATGGCGCTTAGGCTCGTTGAGCAACCCTTTGAACTGACAGGCAAATTGTCGCTTCCAGGTTGAGGCTGGAATTCTGGCTGCAACAGCATCGTTAGATTTGGTAGTCACCAATCTCCTGTTCAGTCTGTACGTGTCTTGAAAATCGAACCAAACAGCCATGTAGCGATTCTCTGTACCCCGAGTTATATGGATGTGACTGCCCACGACAAGCTGGTCCTTACTTGGCTTTGATGGTATTCGAACAAACTCGGGTAAACGGATCTTGTGGACCTGACGGGGCTGAATAGAAAGCCAATCAAGAACGCATCGAGGATACTATTATATAAGCAGTCTCCTATTGATTCTAGGTGCATTGCCAAGTTGGAAGCTGCGTACGTTGCGTGCCACCTGCTCGATGTATTTCATGGAAGATTTCATCTTGCAATGTTGAAATATGGACCATGCGTCTGTAGATGAGGCGCAAAGGAAGATTTGTGCAGTTTCTGTCCTATGTACCCCCGAAATCTCGTACAGTAGAAGGAACCTCCGAGGCTCGATGCCTCGCAAGTCAATCTTGATCACAAGGCTGTTACTTCGAGGCAGGCTTGCTAAGACACCCATGCGGGACCGTTCAGAGTCAGATGAATCGATACCGCATATGTCGTTCACTGACTTAGGATCTTCCTAATACGCGTTCTCTATAATCGCAATAACAGCGAGAGCCTATATTAGTAATGAGACGAAACGTAGCTACTAAAACCACACAGAGTAGGCACAAATATACGCAGTTAATATTAAGAAACTGCTGCAAAAAGGCCGAGCAATTAAAGGACCTTAAGTAGTGTGTGTCAGGGCTGGCTGACGATATATACTATCCTGCACCATGATCAGTAGTTCACTGATCATACGTACCTTTTTGGTTGCCTGGCGTAGTGGCGCAGGGCTGCGTTCTGACAATACTTAACTACTGTAGCTCGCTAGCGTTAAATTAGCTTTTTTTTTTAAATAGAGTAATAATAGGTCTCCGCGATATATAGTAAGCAGATATTATACTACTCTACTTACTTACACTAGAGTAGCACTACTATATTCTTTTAGTATAGAGGCGTTTTCGTTGCTTTAGTAAACTGCAAGCGTTAGTATTGTAAGGATTTGCTCTCACTAGTAAGTTTGTAGCGAGACAAACAATTAGTAAAAAGAGGTATTACTATACCTATATATACTATTCTAGACAAGAAATAAATATCTTAGTTATTACTACTCTTTCAGAGGTGTGTTAGTCTAGCGGTCTAGAGCCGGGCTCTTACAGTGTAGACACGGACGTTTGGGGGTCGATGTTTGAAGCGCTCACGGTTTCGCCGAACTCAGCACCCAAACGGCACCAGACGGGCCCGACCCTTCTTCAACCTCACCTCGGCGCTGCCGGGTCCTTGCTGCCATCCCCACCCACACAGCCCGCATACCCGCTACCCGCCTCACGTCCGGCATGGAAGAAGAAGGACTGCGTTTTGGGTACACGCACAGACAACACAAGGTGAGTAGCGCCGGCGGTAGTACCAAGAAGGAGAGCGGAGAAGAAGGCGGCCAGACGCTGATAGAAACGTCACGCAGCGCTCACATGCTCAAATGGACCAAGAGGAAGCTTCTGCTTCGTCTGCCTGGAGACATGACCCTTTCGCCGACGATCACGACCACTATGATGGCTTCCCTCAGGGCATGTCCGCGGATAATCAATACCACCGCTGGGACCTCCCGTACATCGACAATCACGATCACCCCTCAGGCCTCCCCGACGTCGACAGACAAAGCCCAGCCTACCCACCCACCCGCTATCATTTCGACCGCCACCCAACACCGAGCTTCGAGTCGGCGTTGCGATCGCAGGCCCGTCCACCGATAGAACGCGCCTCGTCAAGCGCCGGTACCGTGTATCCACATACAGCCGGGCCACACCTGCCGAGGGTAGATGACATGGCGTCTTCAGCAACACCGCGATTCACAGGAGACGGCTTCGATTACAGGCGACCTGCTGGTCCGGCGCGGGAGCAGGAAGCAGCAGCATCGGTGGATTTGACAGGGGACGACATGGAAGACGATGTGGCCATTGATCTGAGCCACAACGATGACGTCGTCATAGACCTCACTGCCGATGGGCCAGGATGGGGTGCCAGTCGCGAGGGTCAACTTGCCCGTCACGCACGGGAACAACGACGGGCGAGGGGAAGAGAACTGCATGAAGTGCATCACCACCGTGGCCGACGCCACGCGCCCCGTTTACCACGGGGCATGGATATCATTATCGATCTAGACAACGGGGATGAAGAATGGAACGTCGATGCACCGCCACCAATACAGGAACCGAGTTCACCTGAGATTGAATTCATCTCCTCACGTACAATACCGGGCGGTCGGCGTCCTCCGCCACCAACGCATGAGAATGGGAACGGAAATGACAACGCCTCCGACGGCGACGAGGAGGTAGAATTCCTGCGCGCAAACGCCCTCCCTGCGCACGAACAACGCCGCCGCCAAGTAAACGAACAAATGGACAATGTGCTCGACCTCTTCGGCACGCTGAACGGGCGTTTCACTCACCTTCGCGCACAAGTCGAGCGCTTCCACGACCAGGTCCATCGGACGAGAACGCAGTTTGGCAACCAACATGAGCCTGTTGCACCTTCGAGAAGCGCTTCGAGGGGGCGTGCGCCGCACATTCGCGTTGGCGTTGGTGCTTACAGGGCGCCGGTCATGGACTTTGAAATGGTTGGTTTCGAAATCGGTCCACGGGTACGAGAGGCGCAGCCGTCCCCGCCGACGTATACCGCGCCGCCAAAGGCGCCAGAGGGGTTCACGCGAAGTCCCGAGGAAGGTGGGGATGCGCTCGTGTGTCCCAACTGCGAGGAGGAGTTGTGCGTCGGTGGGGACGAGACGAAGAGGCAGGTATGGATCGTGAAGGGGTGTGGGCATGTAAGTTTTGACCTTTCTGGGAGATATCATGAGGACATGGCTAATTGATAATGATAGGTTTACTGCGGTGAATGTACAGCCAATCGGTCGGCTAAACGCACTGCAAAGGGCAAGGAAAGACCGGCGAATACAAATCCTTTCAAGATTTGCGTCGTCGATGGCTGCGACAAGAATGTGTCGCATAAGAAGAGCATGATTCAGGTCTTCTTGTAATGAACAAGGAGGTAATTCAAAAGCTCACAAAGAGGACACTTTGCACAGCCCATTTCGCAGTCGAGAAGACACTACCAAGTTCAAGACTTGGACCCTTTCACAACCCCTTCATCTCGCTCTGTCTCCTACAAGGCTTCACATCCCGGCTCCTCAAGTCATGGTTGGGTGCTTTTTACGATACCCTTGCTTACATACTTTTCTCATGTTCAGGCCATGTATGTTACATCTACTTTGCATTCTTTGTTGTTGTTGTAGTTTGCATAGCACGGCGTCACTGTTACTGCTTGTGAGCGTTTGATAGGCGGTCGGTCTGGCTTCCGGAATCTAGTATACCTGAGTCTCCAACCAAAGAGATGGAGAGAGAGAAAATGCGGGACCACAGCTTGAGAATGTGATTAGTGGGCAATGAGTGACATGACTGCAATATGACGGCGTTTACAAGCTCTGAACTAAGATGCTGGTGCACGTCACCTTGCATCCACTTCGTATGCCGACAACCATGGTCTGCAATCCTTGCTTTTCATTTCGACATTTCGGCAGGGCGGGGAGGTGAGGATGGATGTGGTTTCGCTCCATGATCGTCCTTCCGTGGCTTGGCGTGTAAGTAGTCTGCAATGGATGGTATGAATGTCAACAAGAAGAGTAGCGTCGCCTAGGGTCTACTTGTGCCTGACGTTAGTATCACGACAATAACTAGATTTGTGACGTAGTGTTGATATGGATCTGTAGTATGATGATCGCGTAGCTATCGGTTCCTCCAGCGGCAAACAGCGAGATCGAGGTGTTTGGAAAGTAGCACTTCATTGAGATGGTTATGCGAGTTATTCGACACGCGTTGCATTATTTGAAGTCTCTGTGCCCGACTATCACATAACCAGCCCAGACACGTTGACGTGCTAAGACGAGCTTGATCTCAGGTGGCATATGTAACTCGTACTTTTCCGCTCCAACGATCGCGCCCCTGGAAATGTACGACAACATCGACGTATGATGATCTCATCCCACATCGCATACCGGCATGATCCGCGCCAAGAAAACCAGGGTCCTCAGGTACGCGAGCGAGACCTTGGGCCATGCGAGAAATGCCAGCTTGCATGCACGCCCGTCTAGCCACGAGCACACACAACACTACGCCCCAGCCCACGCAATAATCCGAGGCCGCCATATCTTGCCAACCCGCCCATCTCCGCAAACGGACAGATTGGTCGGAACGCGCTCCAAAAACACGACAATGTCCGGCAAAACCAAAACGAAACCCGACAAGGCCGCAGCATCGAACGACCAGCGACCTGCAAAGCAATCCGGAGCAAAGAACGCATACCTTCTCGCCTACAACGCTGTATCAGCTGCGTTGTGGGCAGGTGTGCTCTACCAGACTGTCACGATTGGAGGCAATGAAGTTGTGAATGCACAAAAGGCTGGCGCGTTCTTCGGCAGCGACGACTGGTTCACAGCTACGAAGAGGGGGGTTGGCGAGTGGGAAGGTGTATGATAGTCTCGAGGGATACACGAGGACTGTGCAGACGATGGCTGGACTGGAGGTGTTGCATAGTTTACTCGGCATGTCCCTACCCGTTCGGTCGCCGTCATCTCGAAAGAAGAGAACATGCTTACTAACGGGTACTACACAGGTATCGTGCGCGCTCCCTTCCTGACTACTCTCATGCAAGTAGCCTCTCGCTTCCTGCTCGTTCACCTCATTGCATCGCCTCTCGCCTTTCCCCTGTCGACACGGCATTCCCCTGCCTACAGCACTATGCTGCTTGCGTGGAGCGTCACGGAAGTCATTCGGTACTCGTACTTTGTTTTCTCGCTGTCTGGTGTCGGCGTGCCGAAGCTCTGGACTTGGTTGCTGTATCTTTTCGCTGTATCCGTTGGGGATTTCGAGTGAGTGCTGGTTGGTGTACAGCGCTATTCCGTTAGCGAGGGAGAGGAACGATGTGTTTGGATATGCGCTTTGGGCTGTACTGGCGGTTTACGTGCCGGGTTCATATATCTTGTTCAGCCATATGTTGGCGCAGAGGAGGAAGATAGCGAGGCAGACCAAGAGAGTGTGATGGGCGTTTGGAGGGTATGCTGTGGTGAGGGTTCCAAGTTTGTGACTACATCCAGGAAGTAGTTGTATGTATAATCGAGAGAAAAGTAAGAACACTTAGTAGCGCATCCTTTTATTGGTACGTACAGTCATGTGCACTTGCTACTCCTTACCACCCTCCTTCGGCCCAGTCTGCGCATTCCTCTCTCCAACGTCCAACGCGACCAGGAATCTCGACACACAATTGTACGCGGCGACGGTCGCCGTGATTTCCACGATCTCCCTTTCGCCGAAACCCGCTTCCTTGAGCTTCTCGAATACAGCATCCGGGACACGCACATCCAGCGTCATGGCGTCTGTGTAAGCCATTACAGCTGAGAGCCGAGGACCAAGAACCTCAAGCGGATCTCGGGGTCCAGACGCCAGGACTGCGTCGACTTGGTCGTTGGTGACGTCCGATGCGGAGCGCAGGATAGGCGAGTGAGATTCCCATTCATACCATGCTTTGTTCAGCGCGGCGACGCGGCATATGGCTGTTTCGCGGATGGAAGTTGGGAGATTAGTTTTGGTGCGGATGGAGCCTAGGAAGGAGTTCCTTTGTTGGACAGTCAGTTGTTGTGGACGCTGCTTGCCGTGTAATGGGGTGTTTGGTACCATCCGTCAGCAACGGGAGGAGCGTGGAGTAGTGTTCGGTCTAGAGCTATGAGTCCCTTCTCGCCTCGCCGTTGTCTAATGCGCTGCTCAACAGCTTGATCCTCTTCGGACGTGAAGTTTGGCGGATCGGGGATGTATGGGAGACGCATTGTGAGAGAGGTGGGAGGGAGCTTGACTGACTGGTCGTGGCTACTCGATGGTCACTTATACGACTAGTGTCATGAATTAATGGATATGGGTAAGTGAGTCAAGCTACATGCTCGTCCCAGCATACCCCGACGTCGGTATGTGACATCGGAACATATTCCGAACAACGAACCGGCGGGGCGAATCACACTTCTCTCGCTTACTGCTTATCGATAACCAGACTTTCATCCTCTCTTCCCACCTGGTCAATGACTTATTGCATTTGATTGTAAAACTGCAACAACGATAACAAGAGACATGGCACCCAATTCCAAGCTGAACGCAAAGCGCAAGGCACAAAGAGAAGGGGGGAAACCTGCAAAACCGAAGAGCGACAAACGTCCGAGTTCGACCGCGGAGGTCAAAGGACCGGGGATATCGTACATACCGATTGAACTCCAACAACTTTTGTTGAATATCTTCCGGAACTCGTTCGCCGAGAGATTGAGTTCGGAATTTGGTCCGCTGTTGCAGGAAGTCAAGGGTCATCTTTACAACCGTGATTTTGCGACTGCTTTTGGGAAAAACGAGTATCTCGAGGCGTACGCAGCGAGATGGAGTCCTAGTCGCGCGTTGGGGTATCTGGATCTGATATGGGATTGGAAAGACGATTTGTGGCTGGATGAGGAAGAGGGTAAATTGGAGAAGCAAGATATCAGCAAAGAAAGCGACAAGTCGAAGAGTCGGAAAGTCGTATGTCTTGGTGGTGGAGCAGGGGCGGAAATCGTGGCTCTGGGCGGCATGCAGAAGTTGATGTCTAGCATGAGCTTGGAACAGGGAGAAAGCGAGGACATGCAGTCACATGTCGAAGCCGTCGCGATAGACGTCGCCGATTGGAGCCTGGTTGTGGAGAATCTCGCGAAACAGCTCACTACCGCGCCGACACTCAACAAATACGCATCAGCCGCTGCAAAAGCCGCAAATGTCCCGCCTCTGAGACCGGAAGATATCGTCGTACAGTTCAAACAGCAAGATGTACTCCATGCCTCGACGGAGGAGCTATCCGCTCAACTGGCAAACGCGAATCTCGTCACACTGCTTTTCACGCTGAATGAGCTCTACTCGACATCCATGCCTCTGACTCAGAAATTCCTTCTCCTATTAACATCCATCCTTCAACCGGGTGCTTTACTCCTCGTTGTCGATAGCCCTGGAAGCTATTCTTCGGTCACCCTGAACGGCGCCGAGAAGAAGTACCCGATGCAGTGGCTACTAGATCACACACTGTTGGAGCAAGCTACCGAGAACCGAGGAAGTAAAGATGAGATAGTCAGATGGGAGAAGGTCAAAGAAGACGGCAGTAGGTGGTATCGATTGGATGAGAGACTGCGTTATCCGATTGAATTAGAGAATATGCGGATGCAAGTGCATCTGTATCGGAAGTTGTAAAACGGCATTTTTTGTCATCGATGAAGATGATAGAGACGCTACATAGCCTCTTGTTGACAGGTTCCCATGGCGCCGTTTCTGGTACTTGGTCACTGCCATCCACCCATACCGACTCTTCATCATATCGCCTGCTTTCCCCTCGATGCCGTCCAAGTCAAATGGCCGTACCCACCCTTACCCGTCAGATCTCGGAGGCCGCATGCTCAGGCGGGCACTTGTGAAGCCTGCTCGTCGTTATGATCTCGCGACTCTTAGTCGCGTTCATGGCCTTTGCAAACATTTGCAATGATGCGCACCGCCACATCATCTGAGGTCCATCTTCCTAGCCACCACCGTCATATCGCCGCATCCCCAATTGTTGACAGACGTCTCCGTGTATCCCCAGCCACGCAAAACTGTGCGTATTACTGTCGCAGGCCAGAATGCAAAGCTTGTCAGAAGCTGGTGTCATTCGAAGCCTTGGGTATATGCATCTTCCCAATGCAACCTAGACCACTACTTACAGGACCCTGAAAGCGTTGCCAATTGATGCGCAACCAAACTCGACACTGCAGACGAATATTGATACGCTATACTCGACAGCAACGTGCTCTCGCTTCGCAAGTTGGGCTAGGCCATCCCGTGCCTCGGTTGGTGATGTCTATTCGATGGATTATTTAGGCTGCTCCTTCCACTTTGGTAGAAGTCTTGGCTGCAGCGCAGCTTCACATGAACAGGGGGCAGGCAGTCGCGAGATAAAACTCTCAACTCCAAAGCTATGAATTATTCTCCTTGGAGCGGCACAAAGACCACCAGAGAGTATGTGTACGCACTTCGAGCCCAACCCGAGTAACGGATTTCCTTGTTGGTACCGGCTTGTCTGCCCGGAGCTCAATCAAGCCATCCATCTTGGCCTCCATAGCGAATACGACTGCGACACCGCCCGGCTCTTCGAGAAGAAGAAGGAAAGCTGGTTTTACAACGCGTTGGTGAAGCCCCTGTCGGACGCGCAACGTGTTCAGCACTTCTATCCTCCTGGCGGAGATCTCTTCGAACGCCTTCCAAACGAGATCATCGATCAGATCTTCGACCATGTATTGCCTCCGGACTGCTTGCAATGCGAACGCAGACTCAAACACGCCAAGACAAGTGAATACAGCGCCACCCTCCATTACATCGCTGAGCTCTCTCTCGACTTCCTCGCGCTAGGCCTTTCGTCCGCTCGTCTGTGGCCGCTCGTGGTACGCCGCATTCATCGGCTCTATCAGAATAATTGGGCAGGCAGAAAGCTTGGCTTCCACCGGATGAACTCCAGATTCACCAAAGAGCAGTTTCGGAACTACGGTATCGAAGATACGACTGCGACGTACCTCTACTCAGTCGAGGACTGGAGATGGGAATGGACGTGGCATGATCAGGACGAAAGATGGCTGGCCCTCACTCGTGTTCTTCCTGATTGCGACAGCGAGCGTGCCTTAAGGATACGGGCGTACGTCATGCACTCTAGACCGGGTGACCTCTTCAGGATCAGACAGGATCTAATGCTGCGTCCGGAACCAGATGCGTCCTCGTCTGGGAAGAGGATATGGGTGCTTCGAAACCTTACCACGCGACAATACGTGCGCTCGGATCAGCTGCAAGAGCCGGCGTCTGATCCAGCACCCGACTGGGGAGCTCCACCCAAAACATACGAGCTACTATCGGACCGAATGAAGAGAGTCGGTAAAGCCCTGATGCAACGAGTACGCAATCATTCGAAGAAGGACAGCAAACTTCCAGAGCCAAAGATGGACGAGCAATTCACCCTCGCCAACATCTTCCTAGTTCTCACATGTAGCGGTGGGAACAGCATGCCATGTGCATCTCCCGAGATCCCAAACGCCCCGGAAAACTATCTAAGATTTCTCCACGGCCCTTGGTCCGGCTGCGCCTTCGAAGTCCTCACCCTAGACGAACACGTCTCCTCCCCCACCCAGCAAAACAACACGTGGATTAACGTGAGCAGGGAAGTAGTCGCTGACATTGCCAACCTGCGCTTCTGCGTCCGCAGAATGAAGGACATGCGTGATCATACTCACAGACTATACGTATCGCGTGACAACGACACAGCGTATACAGTCTACTGGCACGACTTCTGGGTCAAGGTTGCGAGCACGCGGAAGCTGCATCGGCGGTGGATGGAGGCTTGTTCGTCGAGGCCTTGGATAGACGAGAGTATGTATGCGTCGTCGATGTAGAAGGGGGAAGGAGGAAGGGGGAAGGGGGAAGGTACTGGGATGACTCTTCGTTTTCACCTCGACTCATTTCACCTCCTGGCAGGAGGGTAAGGCTGTTAATGAATATCGGACCTGTAGGAGAGCTGTAAAAGTAAAAGTAGGTTGAAGCCGAGGAAGGTATGCTGAAAGAGCGCGTAGCAGATGAGAATAACAAATGAAAAGAGAAGGGACACGACAAAGAGTTCTAATGGGATAGATATGACGAGGAGATATGCATGAAACGAGGCTTGCTGGCGTGTTCGTCTTTTCCACAAGCACATTTGCAGCAGATACTTGGACGTGTAGGGATATTCCATATCTTGTTCAGCATCTCACTTGGATTGCATTCTGAGCGCGCTGACCGCTCCATTATCTCCTCCCTACTACACGTCAATCGCCATCTACACTCTATAAGTCCAACTACACACTCGTCAAACCCCTCCTCGCCGCCTTACCCATATACCCAAAGTTGTACTCAAAACTTCCGTTCAGCGCAACAGGTCCCTGAACGCTCTGCCCACTACCCAGGACAGTAATGTTCTGGACAACAACATCAGTCTCGTAGCCAAAGTCACCGATCATGCTGAATGCGCCGTTGTCGTACGAAAAGGTAATCATGGACGTAGCCGGCTGCTCGATACTATCGCCGTCATCGAGGTACAAGGAGCCAGTAGCTTGGTTGGTCGCGTTTGGTGCAATCCACAAGACAAAGTCCTTCTTCCTCAGCTCAGTGGTTGTGTTTGCGGATTCGGCGCGTAGAGGCAGGATGGATCCGCCGCGGATGTGCAGGGGGATGGTTTCGAAACCGACATCTGTGAGGTCGATCATCGAGCCGTTTCCTTGGATGCGCTCGCCGGTCCAGTAGTCGTAGAAGACCTCGTTGGGCAGGTAGATGGACACGGAGGTTGAATTTTCCTCTAGTACGGGCGAGACGAGGATGGCGTCTCCGTAGAAGAATTGGTACTCGATAGCGAACGTCTTGGCGTCTGAGGGGTAATGGAACCACAGCGGGTTCAGACTGGGTACTCCGGTGGTAGTCTGGCGGTGGAAAGCAGTGTAAAAGTAGTCGAGCAGCCTGTAGCGTACTGCAATAGCATTCTTAGCGGCTGCCGTGGTCAATGGCCAGCGGTAGTACTCTTGGTCAATTGATGTGTCGCCGGCGTGATTCCTCATGAAGGGGTAGAAGGCGCCGAGCGTGGCCCAACGGGCGCACAGGGTCTCAGTGGTGTTCCCGGCGAAACCGCAAATATCGGGTCCGACCATAGGGATCTGGTAGATGGAGTTGAAGTTCAAGATGCCGGCGATGGAGAAGCGATATTGTGCCCATTCTGAGACATTGTCGCCTAGCCACTTACCCAGGTACGAACCGAGGCCGACAAACTAGATATGTTGTCAGCTACCGAGCGGGTGATCATGGGCGAGAACTTACGGTAGAGCGGGTGATGATCAAAGGACGACGCTCAGGGCGGCGCGCAAGCATACTTTTATGCGAAGCAATCGACATCATCGAACCCCAGAAGTTGTGGGTATCATAGTGAAATGTTCCGTCGTAGTTCTGAATATCGGTATCGAGAGTCTTGTTGCTGATTGATCCAGCGGCGTTCGCAATTTGGTATTCCGGGTTGATCAAGTCACGGCCGGGAAGACCGGGGTGCGCAGCAAGATCAGCAGTGTCGTTGGAAGCTTGGCGCTTGAATGCAGAGCGTTTGCTGAGCTGAGAAGTCGATCGACCGGATACGCTAGAGTTTGACTGAGGCTGGAAACCAGCTGGGAAGCCAGGGATCTGACGACCGTCGGCGGAGGTGCGGACTGGTGGTGGATTGGGGGGGTTCTTGGACTCATCCGAGTAGGCTACAGGGTCGGCGCAAGGGTATGGGCAGAAGTTTGCAGGCTCGTTCATGTCGTTCCAAAGACCATCTATATCAACACCAGTCGCCGGGTCGAAGAATGAAGCAAATTTTTCATCCCAGTACTGCTGTGTGTTGGGGTGGAACCAGTCGGGGAAGACGGTAGGGCCTGGCCAGACAGCGCCCTCGAAGAAAGAGCCGTCGGATCGTTTCTGGAATACATCAAGCGCAGCTCCGTCATTGTAGCCATCGTAGTCACCGCTCCAAACAGCCGAGTTGACCATCATGATGTAGTGTTGTTGGTGAGCATGGATGTAGTCAACGAGCTGGCGGACAAGATCAAGAGGGTAACGCTCTGGATCAAGCGTGAATAGGCGGCGTAGCTCCATGTAGTCGATGTCTGTCCACATGGTCTAAATGATATTAGGGGTAGAACAAGAGATTTCTCGGAGTGCTATAACTCACCTCGAGAGGGATGTCGGCAGCGGAGTAGTTGGCAACCACCTCTGCAACTTGCCAGACATCACGGTAGCCGTACTTGCATTGATGAGAACCAAAGCCCCAGTATGGCATCATGGCGGGAAGGCCAGAGAGAGCAGAGTACTGGGTCGCGACTTCCTTGGGACCGGGACCGGCAAGGAAGTAAAAGTCGAGAACACCACCCAGAGTGTTGTACTCAAGGTACTGGCCCTCGGAATCGTCAATCTTGATATCCATGCCCTCGGAGCTGGCCAAGAAGACACCGTGGGTGCCATTCTCGCCACGGTGGTCGAAGTAGATGGGGTGAGCTCCGTAAAGGTTGGAGCCTTCGGGGGTGCCGTAGGCATCTCGGTTCCAGAGAGTACGGGTGTAGTTGGTGGTATTTAGGTGGAAGGGATCAGTCGATTCACCAAGACCATATAGGTTAGGAGAAGGAGGCAGAGCGGTCCTTAGACGAAGGTACTGCGTTTCGAAGACGAGCGACGCAGCCGACGTGTCGAAGAGGGTCTCATTGGTTTCCCTACGCGTGATTGCGAAGGAAAAAGGACTACCAGTCCAGGTGAATGCCAACGCAGAGTGCTCCGGAGAGACACCCTCGTCGTCGGAAGGACGCGGCCAGACGGATTCTTGGATTTGAAAGACCTGTTCGGCGGCGTCGAAGATCTTGACATGGAGTCGGTCGGCTGTGGAGACTACTTAGTATGGAACTGACAATGAGCAAGACTGAAAAACATACCAGTCTGGTACTCGACTTCGAGTTTCAAGTTAGTCAAGTCATCACCGTAGACATTGCAAGCGGTGCCTGCAAGGCTAAGGTCTGCGGTGACTCTGGAGCCATCATCTTGAAGATTGGTGGCGGTATACCCGGGACATGCTTCAAGCGATGAGCTCTGGCGTTGGACCAGCGGACCAGCAAGTACAGGTACTGCCGCCCCAAGAGCTAAGAGTGCGCTCGCGATCATGGTGCCTGATGGAGTTGAGAGAGCCAGGACCTTGGTTGGATGCTGGACTGTCGAGGGAGCAATGCCCTTCTTATGCTTGAATCTGTGCGACCCGCGTCTGCTAGTCTGGGACACTACAACAGCAAAGCATGCATCTTGATCTCGGTCCAAACCTAGCGTCTACATGGCTAGAGTAGGCGAATATGCACGCAAGACGCACTCCCCCGCAGTACCATCATCATGGAGGTCGCTCTTGCGTAGCTTGGCAGCCATGGGAGGACCAAACAAGGAGCGAGGCGGGGTCATTGGTCCCCGAGAGTCATGCTACAGGTGCTTGTTTACCCGGTAACGATGCCGTTAAGGGCTCGACTATGCCATAGAAGAAAAGAGGCGGAAAAGTCTTGGGGGGATGTTCAGATTTGTTTACTCGGATGTGAGGCGTGATGCAAGCGCGGTGATGCTCATTCGTCGGAAGTCGGAAGTTGGTGATGCCGGTCCGACTTTGCGTGCCGACGCGCCCCCAAGCTTCCGCTGCCAAGTAGACGGCTGAATATGCAGACAGTGGACACTGCCTCGGGGTTGGTGACATGCCGTGAGTGGCCAAGTCTAGACGTCAGGCTTTGGAAGTAAAGCATGGAAAATTTCCAGCCAATCAGCTCTCCATGTTCAAGAGATGCGGTCAATGTTGGGGTCAGCGCCCATGCTCGGTGGTAGGTTTGTGACCATGCGGCAGCTCTTCGAAGCTATCGTCGTCTGCTAGCCACGGCTGACACAACGGGAACATGTTCAAAATCACCATTACTGGATATTTGACGTGGAGAGGATACGAGTCACACGAGATGTAATATCTACTAGACGTACGTAGAATGCCTTGTCGCGCTGTGGGCATGTCGGAGGCTTGAAATTGCTTGAAGGTGCGTCGACAGTGAACCTCATCGATTGCACCTCGGCACCATGTTTGATCGGTAAACGGCAAAAGAGCTTCTTCGCAGGCCATCTCATCTCGTCTCGAGCGTGTTGCATGTGCATGTGTATGTGGAGGTGCACGGTTCAGGACACTAGCGCGCTTCCTGTTCCTAGACGGAAAAGTTAACGGACGCGACAGCAGCATCCTCCAACATCTCCATCCCCCAACCATGCTCTGCGCAATTTCTGGCGAAGCTCCCCGCGAACCCGTTGCCTCGCGCAAATCGGGCAACATCTTCGAAAAGCGCCTCATCGAAGCCCACATCTCAGAACACCACACCGACCCTGTCACCGGCGAGGACCTCGCGACAGAGGACCTTATTGAGCTCAAGTCGCCCAATGTCGTCACCCCGCGTGCGCCCAACTTCACCTCGATACCGGCCATGCTGAGCGCCTTCCAGAACGAGTGGGACGCCCTGGTGCTGGAGACGCACACGCTTAAGCAGCACTTGGCGCAAACGAGACAGGAGCTGAGTACGGCGCTGTACCAGAATGACGCTGCGACAAGAGTGATTGCGCGGATATCAAGAGAGCGAGACGAGGCGCGCGAGGCTTTGTCCAACGTCACCATCAGCGGAGGTGGCCAGGGCGATGCGATGCAGGTGGACGGCCAGGGCCTGCCTGAGCAGCTTGTCGCCCTTGTAGACGAGACACAGCAAGAGTGAGTCGTCTCGGCACCCCGATGACGGATCCGGAGCTAACATGGATAGGCTCTTCGGCACGCGACGAAAGCGACCTGTACCAGCCGACTGGACCGCTGGCGACGCCATCTCCAACTACGACCTAGCCAAGACGACCGAATCCCTATACCCAGGCAGCAGCAACATTGCCGTCAACGAGGCGCAGAATGTGCTGTTTGGAGGAGCTGACGGCACCGCGGGTGTGTACTCGTTGACCCAGGGCAAGGTTCTGGAGACATTCAATGCCGGCAGCGCAGTCACGTCGGTGGCGTGGTGGGGAGAGCGCGCACTCGTAGGAACATCGGCAGGCACAGTCAAGGTCTTCTCCAATGGGGACGACGTGGCGCAGATAGCATCACATGCCGGAGCCGTAACGTCCATGTCTCTACACCCCAGCGGCAAGATGCTCGCAACCGCCGGCGCCGACAAGCGATACGCCGTCCACGAACTCACCACCTTCAAGACCGTCTCCCAGGTCTACGTCGAAGCCGAGATAACCTGCGTTTCCTTCCACGTCGACGGCATGCTCTTCTTCATCGGAAGTTCCGACGGCAACATCCGCATCTACGACATCAAGACTGGTACCCAAATGGCTGAACTCGCCACTTTCGCCCCAGTTACCGATCTGAAGTTTTCTGAAAATGGAACCTGGTTCGCCGTCGTGCAGGGAAACTCGTCCAGTGTTGCAATCTGGGACATCAGGAAGCAGGCAGCAATTCACACGCTCGAGTCGGGCAGCCCGGTCAACAGCGTTAGCTGGGATTACACTGGCCAGTTCTTGGCGATTGGTGGGATTGGCAGTGTTTCGGTGCAGCAGTACACTAAGGCGACCAAGAGCTGGGCTGAGCTGGTCAGAAAGGCGGCACCGGCGAAGGACGTTGCCTGGGGTGGCAAGGCTGAGAACGTGGTTGCGCTGACTGCGGAGGGTGGCTTGGCAGTATTGACAGCACCTTAGGTAGTCGATGAAGGGCGACATGGCGTAAATTGATTTGTAGCATTGCTGTAGATGACGGGGAAATCTGGCTGTGTCTCCGAGACCATGAATCTGAATATCATCTTTTCATGTGCTGGTAAAGACTACAGTGCCCGTGCGCCATGTGAGCCAGGTCAGCACGTGAGCCAAGCCCAACCAGAAACCGACGATGTAGAGAATAAGGCCATAGAGCCACACTCAAAAGCTGTTATTACGAGATAATTGTAGAGTATTACTACGTAGAGGCTTGCGCATCTTATTTGCTATTAATTACTTGTAAAGAAAGCAATGTAGCCTGAACAGTGGTCTAGAATCCAACTGTTACTTGCACCAACAGAGCCTCCTGTGAGTGGCTGCGACAGGGGACGCCCTTTTTACGTAAGTTACGGTAAGTAAAAGGGTTACGTGACGAAGAAGGAGAGGGAGGAGAGTGTGGCTAGCTTCCGAGGGAAGCAGCGGCACTCGTAATACAGTGACGACGATCATAACGTCTAATAGGTATACTTGTTCACATAGTAACATGATGCGGCGGTCCTTTGTTATATCATTTGTAGCTTTATGAGGCTTTTCGCTTCGGTCCTTGAGGTGTATCGTAAAATTTTTGTATACACAACAAGGGCCTATACACTACGAAATATTCTATTGGTATACAAGTATGCAACTCTAAGGTAGATGAAGCCTTTCTCAGTCCTCGCAAGAAAATTCGCTCTTCATATCTGGGCCGTGGACAAGTGATCCGTCCTCTTTTTCAGACCACCACCAGGCGCACGGCTTTGAACAACAACAGGTCGGCGGACTGATATTTGGATTAACTTGTGAAAATTGGTCCTTATGAAGTCACTTACAGTTCCGAGCCGGGTGTCACTAAGAGCTTAGCGACATGGGCTGTCATGTCGCATCTTTCTCGATGTTCGCTCATGAGTGCCTGATCGCGCAAGAGAGGCTCCCATTTCTCGAGGTTCGACTTCTTTGCTTGTCCGGATATTGTTACTCTTTTGAACCCTCGAAGTAATTCGTAGCCTAACATTAAGATGATATCGACGAGTTTCTTTTGATAGAGATACCAATGGATCTTTCCCTTCCTCTCTCTACTACCATACCACGGATCCTACGATGTCACTTCGTAATGGGCAACGTAGTGGTGCCGCCGAAACATCTGAAATTGAAGGTTCAGGTGCTGCAATGTGTCTATGTGGCTCAGTAACTTCAAGCCGCTCACGGACGAGCTAAGGGGGGTAGTTCTTCAAAATCTCACCTCCACTGAAATAGTATCTGACAAAGCTGAGATACTCAACATTGGGCAGACTCAGGAATACGTGGCTTGGAAGTTCTTGCTGTGAGCAGTACTTTTGCAAACACTGTACGACGTCATCTAGAACACACAGCTGGTTGAATCACTTGATGGACTTGCCCCCTAGGACCGCCGCGCACTCTCGACGAACTTGGCGGCTGACACGGAGTAAACTCATCGCAGATGCTTGCTCTTTCCGAGTCGCACCCAGGCTGGCGTGCGAATCTTCCGGCGAGAGAGAATCTGGAGTACACATCACCCCTTCACATTCCCTTTGCTTGTGCACGAAGGGGATTGGATAGACGCCGGTAGATGTCCCGTTGAACCAGGTTTCAGCAGTGAACTCGTCCAGTGCGTCTGCGTAGTTGTAGTCGTGGTCGGATTCTTCCAGGAGTCTACAAGAACCAGGAATTGACTCGGGTTCGACAGGACGTAGCCATATCTGCTTTCCAACTACATACTCGTAGACTATCCTTTGCATCTCCGGAGGGAGGTCCGGCGACTGGCATGGCTCCGTGGGAAGCTCGTGTCTAGCCTGATGTTCGCCATAACAGTCTCTCAGCCATTCTCTGAAAAATGACCAGTGCCTTTCGTTCTCGTAGCCGTCATTTATATCTTCGTCGCCGGGTTCAGTGTACAGGCGTGACTCCAGTTCAGATATGTTATAAAAAGGGCCTCGCCGGACTAGTCACGTAATTCTGATCTCACACGATGGCAAGAACACCCCGTAGAGCCAGCACACGCCAACTTCGTCAAAACCCGTCCTTCCAGTCGGGATGATGAGGTGGTCGGCGAGTTTCGCAGCAAGAGTAGAGCTTCGCCAGCATTGTTCCTCAAGCATGAGACGTAAGGAGACAAGAACCGGATCCTGCGGATGTTGGCGCAGGCTGGCAGGGTTTCGGCAAACCAAGGCTTCGCACATACCTGTAGGCTGTAGATCTTCCGATCCGTGAAGCTATTCAACGGTGGTGTCTCGATCGGAACGGTACTTTAATAGAAGAGCGAAAAGAGCATGGTTGTCTATAGTATCTTCGCTAGAGTTCTGTGAGCGAAGTTCAGGTAGACCCAACGAGCCAAATCATCATCAGGCAGACCAAGGAGGTGAGCGGCAGACATATTTCAAGGGTAGAACAACAGAGGAGTATATGGAAACTGGAGCTTTAAGAGACCTTGCAGAGATTGGAGACAAGTACTTGACGGTTTCGAACAGCAATACTTGAAGCATTCCAGGCTTGTCAGTTTCCAGGAGGTTCGGTGCGCTGACGTTTTCCACGCGTTGCTCTGCCCATGTTTCAGGAGACGTCAACGACCACCCCCATAACAAGGAGTTGACCGGGCCTACAAGCTGAAACATACGATAGCGTGGCGCTATTGTCGCACTATCATGTCCGATGTTTCAGCCCTGGTACTCTCTAATTGTGAAACCACTCGACAACACAACGACATCTTCACAACATCTTGTCAACGTCGGCAAGCAGCCGCTGTATTTTAATTAAGCGCAATCAGTATCGTAAGAACTGTTCTCCTACAACTACGTGTCTTCGTATCCGGCAGTCGTCGTCATTCAAGTGGTGATAGAAACGGAACATTGGTGATCAGGCCGCAAAGACCGGGCATATGCCAGGGTTTGCGTGAATCGCGTCTCGCTCTTCTTATGTGAGACATGCAATTCGCTGCAAACCAACCATGGCGGTACCTCCCTTCTCTGCTACAACCTCACAAGTCTTGTACTAGCGACCTCGTTGCAATACTTAACCTTCCAATATGAATGACGGCACGGCTCGAAAATCCGGCAGACCACCGTTTATACAGATTGTAGCGCGCTCAAGAAGGGCATGAAGACTGCCGCTGGTACAGGCGTCTATTTCGGCCTAAATGGCCCAAGGTAAGTGTCCAGATGAGTCTTGACTGTAGACACCGCTCAGAACTGACATCTCCATAGAAACAGTAGTGATGCAGTGCCAGGAAACCAGACCAATCAACGCGCCAAACTCACTGCAATCTGGGACGCGTTGACAATGCTCAGGTGGAACGAGGACGCCCTTATCGTCCCCGATTTCCGATATGCGATTGGGTCAGTAACGTACTAGCATCTAAAACAGATGCGCAGAAGCTGGAAAAGACCCCAGGAAATTCCTCTCGCCAACACGGATCTCATCAAACCAATCGTCGACATTATACGAGAGCGCATGGAGAAGAGTGACATAGCAAAGTCTGGGTGGATCAAAGGCCACTCAGGTGTTGCAGGCAATGAAGCAGCAGACAGATTGGCTGCTCTTGGTGCACAGTAGGCCCTGCATTACCTAAAGATGAGTATCATGTTCTAGCTATCGTTGGCATACACTATGTAGTACCACATCCGAGCGCGTACATGGTGCACCGTATCACGAGAAGCCGTGAAGCCTTTCGTACCTGTGGAATCCCGCTCCACCCGGGTGGAAGGTGATCAAACTCCCAAACGGAGACGAGGATATCGTACGAACCGACAAGCAGGCGCTGGCGCGTGCAGAGGCCCAAAAGACGAAACGAGTGCAGAAACAAGCGGAGAAGCGATAGGCTCTTCAGAACACGCAGAACAACTCGCGTGCAGGAAACGGCCTAGCTCCAAAAACTGCAATGCAGCGAATCGCGCTCAGGAATGTCCGTGTGGCGGAAGCCGTCATGTACCCTCAGC
Source organism: Alternaria brassicae (assembly GCA_004936725.1). Taxonomy (NCBI): domain Eukaryota; kingdom Fungi; phylum Ascomycota; class Dothideomycetes; order Pleosporales; family Pleosporaceae; genus Alternaria; species Alternaria brassicae. The sequence continues at coordinate 2,914,918 of CM016507.1, forward strand.
CGAGGACAACAGGGCAAGCGGTGAAGACGGGATTGTCGCCGTCGGCATCGGGAACAGCAAAGCGAAGGGATCATAGGGTGTCAAGACAAGGAGCAACACCTAGAGTACATTAGGCACAGACAGCAAAGGTGGTGAAACGGGTATGGTTCGGGGAAAATCGATCCAGAATGTACGCCCCTGGCGAGATCATGGAAGCATATCGGTAGGTGAAGTTTGTATCGGTTCCAAAGGTGCCATGTTTATGTAGATTAAAATCAACATCTGGCTCCGGTGCTGTCTATCATGCATCCTTGGATTATGAATTATGTATTGAGTAAGCTCGTCACCTCCCTCACCATCAACCTATCCTCAGCGGCCTTCGCTTCAACCTTGCCTATCGTACCCGCAGCATCCATTACCTTCCATGTGTCCCTCAGCTCACCATGCATGTCGGCGGTATACACCAACCAGCCTACACAAATAACTCCCATCTTCTGGTTTTCGCTCCACTGCCCCCCGGTACTAATGTTTTCCAGCAACGAGGCAAGTAACTCACCCTGCTCCGCTTCCAGTAGCTCAGACTCCGAAGACAGCGCATGCGACGGGGTTGCGCTGTGCTTTTTCATGCGTATCTGATGGTTGGAAGATGCTATGTTCATCGCTAGGCTGAGAGCCGAGGCTTTCAGCGCGGGGTGTTTCTCATCGAGGAGGGCGGTCGTTAAGATGGAGATCAGCGTGGATGAAAGCGGCGGGGAGATAAGGTGTGGTATGAAGAGCGGTGAGGTGAAAAGATTGCATGCAAGATGTAGCGTCGTGAGTCGGAGCGGGTAGGGCGCCGAGTCGCCAAGCTTGTCGACATGGTCGAGTAGATGGTGGATGGTAGCAGGCGTGCCTGTGGCCCCTTTGTGTTCTTCCGCAAAGAAGCCCGCTACACGAATGTCGGTCAGCGATATTCTGAGCAGGTCCAGGGCAGTGAATAGGAGCTCCGGTGGGAGGGCCGAAGTGCTTCGCCTCAGGAATTGGGCGAATTGCGGAAGATGGCCTAATGGCGCTTCCATGGCTCCAAATTGCTCGCGAGTCTGGAGGAAAGACACAATGGACGATACAGCCGGGTCTGTCCCAGCTTCTCCCATCTTCGCGACTAGCTTCTCCATTGGTGGCACCTTTGTGAATTTGACTGGTCTTTGACTTTGCCGCAACAGCATGGGTGTGCTCTTCTCGAGATGTGGATGGGTTGGGAATGCAGCGCTGATCAGCATTTCCACATTGTTCCGCAGCTGTCTCGGATCAGCTCCACTCCACTCGTCCCGCTTCTCGCCTCTGAGGTATGTTATGAAAGTTGGTGTCGCGCGAACGTGCGGGTAGCGTGTGATGATAGAGCGGTCGGCGTGACTGAAGTCGATCTTGATGAAGACACATTTCGTTCCGTTTTCGGCGGCGAGGTCGTCATAAGGCTGGTATACAAGCTTACATGGCGCGCATGTAGAGCTCGTGAAGAAGACGATAGCACAGCGATCTCGCGCGAGCTCGAGAAGGCGATCTACATCCTTCAGCGTTGTTATGTTGTTGACCCTACCCGTATTCATCTCCAATGCACCTCCCCCTGATGAGGCCCCGTTGGTTGTATTTGCGCTCGAAGGATTCGATACAGCTTGTGGTTGTACTGGTTGGGGAGTCGGTGCTTGGGTGATGGGCCGCATTGCGGCGTCGATTTGCGGTCGAAGCATTTGTCCAAACGGCGTGTCCAGGACAGTTTGAGGGAGCGAGGTAATGTGGTCCGGTATTCCCTTGCCTACCAGGAACATGGCGAGGTCATTCGAGAAATTGTTACAGTTGTGCGCAAACAAATCGTACGACTGGAGTGACTGTCAGTATAGCCAGAGTACAGGCACTAATGGGAAAGATACCTCAGCAGTGTATATCTCTTTCAAAGACTCGAGATATTCCAATACGACCTCCATCGGAAGTGCAGTCTGTCCAAGCTTGATGACTTCCATGGGCCGGCCGTGGTGTGTAGTCCCCGCCCGACATGTCTGCACGCCTTGGCCGTAGTAATATTCGATGCCATCGAGGACGATAGAGGTGTGATATACGGCGTCGATCTGTATGCCCAAGAATTGCATCGACATGCTCCGCGCAAGACCCTGTATGGATTTAGTTCCGAACACCTGCACAACGCGTCGCGGAAGCGCGGGGCTGTACGTTCGATCTAGGCACTTACTTGAGAAAGGTCATACACGTACAGTTGAACATCCATCGTGAGAAATGTATGTGAACAACCACGAAGGTAGTATCGCGCTTCTTTGCTGTGTGAAGGCGTTGCTGAAGGTCTGCAGGCAAATTAAGGAGATGACGTCGAACATTCCAGACATTGTCGCGAGACGCTGACAAACGTCAAAGCGCGCCCCGCGACAACACGCTAGCACCTGACCTGCTGGGCGCAGTCAGTCGACCACTGTCGTCATTCCATCAATGGCGGGAATACCGGCTGAGACAAAAGAATATCTCCATGGGTCTTGCGTGATTTACAGATGCGATACGCTCCTGAAGTCATGCACGTTCAAAAGAAAATTATAGGCCGCAGCGCTGCTTTTCATATTGACATGGTGCTATAGATGAAATATTGCAGGGAGGAAAAGGTAGACTGATGCGCGTAAAGTTATGACGATTCGAACGATATCGTAGTGCTGTTGAAATGATATGCGCACTCGGAGCCTGATATCTTGTGTCATAGCGAATAAGCCAACGCTTCCCATCAAAATACTTGTCATGTGTATGTTACTGCAGTCGCAGCGTTGTAGCACCCACTTCTCGTCCCCACCACCAGGCGCAATCGTGGCCACGACATGAAATCCACCCTCCGTATCTTCGTCTCCGCGCACTCCGAGGACAGTATGGGCAATGGTTGGGATGAGGTTGGGATGATCGTCTTCTGTCATCTCCTGCGCTTTGCTCTGATTGTCATCCCCAGCGCGGCAATGAACGTTGTATGGCCAGTATGGGGAACAGCCAACTTTCGTCGGTGGGTCTTGAATCGCGATGATGTCAGGTAGTCGCTCCAAAGTCTTGTTATAACCCATGAGCGCGTCGACTCGAGCTGGGAAGAACTCGGCATTAGCAGATTGATATATACATTGGTCATCATCGAAGACATCGATCTGGGTTTCGTCGTGATCTTCGTCTTCTTGGATGGTTGTTCTGGACGCTCTTGATTCTACCGGGCTTTGTTCATTGACAATTGCGGTCGACTGCCCATGTTCGTCAGATCATAAATGTCGATGTGGTGGGAACACCATCATACCCGTACAATGCGCGCCGCGTTCGCGTTCGCGTTCGTACTATGTAAAAGTACACCAGTCGATAATTACGACCACCAAATTGTGGGACAATTTACTTGTGCGCATTCACAAATCGAATTTCGAAATAAGCAGGCCCTTGCCTGCTTGCGGCAACGAGCGGCTGAGAAGAGTTTCTCGGCCCGACAAGGCTAAGATGGAACACGAGTGCAGATCTGCGAAAGGCTGCACGTCACCGTCCCGCGATTATGTCATTATAGTAATCTTCCGACGAAACGTGGATACATGCCACCTGACCAAGCTTAAGTCTAACATAGCATGCTAAGACTAAGGGTCTAGCTAAGCGAATTTTAGCGAGGTTAATTAATTATTAATTAATAATTAATTAAAATTCTAGACTATAATACTACGCCTATTACTTACACTACATTCTTAAATAGAAATACTAGCTATAATATAGCCGCCTAAAGAGCTTAAGGCTAGCTAGATAGTAATATAAGTAGCTTCTACTTAAATTAATTAGTTATTAATATATTTTAAATTAATTACTGTCAGGACCTAAACTCTGATAGTTTGTCCGGCTTACGCCAAGCCACTTAGAGGTATATAGACCTTCTAACCGCTACCTTGTATCAGTAGCGGTTCGTCTCTAGTCTACTAAGGCAATACACTATTATCTTAACTATTCTTGTGCATCTAGTATCTTACTTAACTGTATGCCCTAATATTTAAACTGCTTATACTATAATACTCCTGTGCACACTATTTTAGAATAATAAGACCTAAAGCCGCTCTATCTGCCTTATCTGCTTGCAGAGAGAGAAGGAATCCTACACAAAATAACAACGTTAGTAAGGATAATATAGAACGCGTCTCTTCAAGTCCTTATATTCTAACACCTAGCTTTAAGGACTAAACTGGTCTAAGACAGCCCGCTACAGGCCCTGCTGCTCTAGTCCAGCTTATTAGGGATTAAAGCGCACCGCTATAACCTACTTATATCTTTTACGAGGAATTCTAGAATATAGTAGTAGATAATAACTTAGACTCTAATAATATTAAGCAAGAGCTAGAGGAACTTTGTAAATAGCACTAAAGGGAGTAGAATTGCTAGAAGCTAGTGCGACTCTAGAAACTTAAATATAAGGTGGAATAGAGGGACTTATTAGTTCTTGACAATAACTCTTCCCGCTTACTTATACCCTAGAGAGTAGAATTGCACTTAAACTTAGAAGCCCTGCGCTCTAAGGACTTAGAGACGTTTATAAACCGCGATTGCCTGTAGTATAACTGCTAGGCGCGCGATTATAAGTTAATCTTCTATAAATTACTTACAACCTTTAACTTAGAGGTTATAAAGGTAGACTTTAAAGTAAGGTTTTTAGACAAAACTGTTTAAGCTACGTAGGAAACCTATCGCAATAACTAAGAACGAGCGGATCTATTATAGTCGCCTACTTAGGCGCAACTTAAGGCAGTGATGCTTAAATGCCTAGGACTTGAGGCAATACGCCGCCTTGCAGCCTACAATAAACTAAAATGTATTAAATAAAGGCAAGACTAGGATCCTAACCTCCTACTAGCAAAGCTTAACGCACTTTAGAGTAAATTAGGAGAGGTCTCTAAAGAGTAATAGAGAATAGACTTTATAAGTTCTCTACTAATAGATATTTAGAAGGAGTTACTGCTTAAAGATCTAAAGAAGTTTAATACAGTAACTAAACTTAATACTATAGCGCGTTTCTACTAGAATAAGAACAAACAAAACGCGGTAATGTTAGACTATTATACTTAAAAGAAGGAGGTTTACACTTAAACCCCGCATAAGGAACATGCAGGGCCCTCTTAAACCTAGAAAAAGGCTAAGAGGGCCTTTCCCTAAAAGCTAATAAAAAGCAGAGTAAATTAGACTGTAACAGCCTAAAAGACTCTAATATGGTTTGTTAGGTATGCAATAAACCTAGACATCTCTAGAGGCATTGTCTAAAGGCAAAAGAGGCTCTAAAGGTTCTGTCTAATCTGAAGTTAGGGAAAGACAGTAGGCAGAGGAACTAGAGTCCTTCTTAGCTGCCTATATCGCTTACTCCCTAGAAACACGGGATTTAGGACTTCTTTATAACGCGCTTTACTTAAAGCTAGCTAAGTTGCTAATAGCTAAGATAGCTATTAGCTAATTAGGCTTTATAGAGGCCCTAATTAATAGAGGTTCTTAGCTAAACCTTGTTTCCGCTATGCTTGTAAAGGAGCATAACTTAACAGTCTAACCCTTGCTAAAGTTGCTGGCAGAGGGGGTGGATAGCAAGGCGTTAAAGGTCTATAGAACTACAGAGGTTGCTATTAGGATCTAAGATTTGCGCGGAAAGGAAGAAACCTAGAATGTGCTCTTTATAGTAGCTAACATTTAGAAGTACTAAGTGTACTTAGGGTTGCTCTAGATAGATGAATACTAGCCTAAGATTAGCTACGCTACTAGGCGAGTGATCTTTTAGGGTTAAAAGTCTAAAGATAAGACTGTCTTTAAGAAGATTGCGCTTAAGAAGGCTAAAGAATTTAAAAAGATAATGCGCGATTCTACGTTAGACGTGTATAGCTGTCTTATTACTTTAGTCGTCTAAAACGGCCCAGAAGGGGCTAGAGAGGCTAGATTGCCCCCGCAATACTCCGAATTTGCCTAATTAGGATTAGAGGATAACTTAAGGGTTCTAGCAGACTATAGTCTGCAGAATCTGGCTATTAATCTGCTGCCTAGGGCTACAGTTCCCTATTAGCTATTATATAACCTCTTAAAGACAGAGCTTGAGTTGTTGCGGAAGTACTTAGACAAGTACTTATCGCGTAGCTAGATAAGGCACTTAAAGTCCCTAGCAGGGGCGCCTATCCTATTTGCTAAAAAGAAGGATAGCAGCATAAGGCTGTGCGTCGACTATAGGGGTCTAAATAAGGTTACTATTAAGAATTAACATCCCTTGCCTTTAATCACTAAGTCCTTAAAAAGACTAGCGAGTGCTAAGTTCTATACTAAGTTAGACGTTAAGGAGGCTTACTATAAGGTTCGCATCTAAAAAGGTGATAAATAGAAGACTACCTTCTGTACAAGGTACAGCTATTTTAAGTATATAGTAATGCCTTTTAGCCTTACAAACGCCCCTGCGCAGTTCTAGGCTTATATCTATTAAGTTCTTGCTAGATTAATTAATGTGTTCTGTATTATATACTTAGATAATATTCTTATCTTCTCTAATATAGAAGAGAAGCATATAAGGCATGTTAAGGAAGTCTTGCGCAGACTACGCGATGCGAAGCTGTATCTTAAGATTCTAAAGTGCGAATAGCACACCTAGCGCACTAAGTACCTTAGCTATATAGTAATACCTAAAGGTATTAAGATTAATAAGGATAAGATTAAGACAATCTAGGAATAGCCTGAACTACGCACTGTGCGTAAAATTAGGGTGTTTATAGGCTTTATAAACTATTACTAACGGTTTATTGCAAATTTCTTCTGTTTAGCCCTACTATTGACTAAATTAACCTAGAAGGGGCTAGAATTAGCTAGAGGCGGCCGAGCTTAAAGGAGGGAGAAAAGCCAAGTCCTTAATCTTAATAAGGAGGCTAAAGACGCTTTTTAGAAGCTAAAGGACTCCTTTTTACAAGTTCTAATCTTAGCTTACTTTAAGCGAGACAAGAAGACAAGGGCAGAAGTAGACGCTTCTAGGGGGGCGATAGCAGGCATTCTAAGCTAATACGTGCTAAAAGAGGGTAGAAAGAGCGACTAGCGCCTAATCAACTTCTTTTCGCGCAAACTTATTGCAGCGGAGTACAATTATAATACCTATAACTAGGAGTTACTAGCTATAGTTAAGAGCCTAGAGTACTAGCGTTAATACCTAGAGGGTGTACACTTTAAACTTCTAACAGACTATTAGAACCTAAAATAGTTTATAGAGATAAAGACCCTTAACTAATAACAGGTAAGGTCCTACATTATGTTATTAGGGTTTAATTTTACTATTACCTACTGGCCAGGGACTACTAACCCAGCCGACAGCCCCTCTAGGAGACTAGATTATATAGCAGAGGCTTAGAAACCAGCCTAGAAATACAATAAGGCCTTTGTCTAGCTAATAAGAAAACTTCTCTAGAACAGTAATAAGAACTCTATTCTAATTGCTGCTATTAGAATATAAGCAGTGAACCGCACGGAGAAGCAAAAGGCTCTTAGTAAGGCACTTTAGAAGTTCTAATAGGAAGACAGGCGTTAAACCTTAGATCCCTGCAACGTAGAAGAGTAGGGTAAGACAGAAGAAGACTTAGCAGCTACGTCTAATAAGTCTAAGCCTAAAGAGGCTTAAACTAGGCCTAAACAGGTTAGAACGGCCTAGCAGAGGGCATATACCCCCACAATAGCTGATAAGAAGGCGCAAGCTATCTAAGAATATTATAACAGCCCGCTAGCAGGCTACTTTAGAGCACGACGCACTCTTAAAAAGCTGCAGCGCCGCTACTCTTAGAAAGGCATGCGTAAGGAAGTTAAGCAGTACTGCAAGGACTGCCTTATCTGCAGAAAGTCTACTTTAGTAAGGCACCAGCCTTATAGACCTCTAGAGCCTCTTCTAGTTCTAAACTATCTATAGGAAGAGGTAACAATAGACTTTATTACGGAACTGCTCTCTAGTAAGATATTAGGGGTAGTCTACGACGCTATTCTGGTTATTATGGATAGATTGACCAAAATGGCCTATTATGTGCTAGCACAAGCTGATTGGGACGGCTCTGATCTAGCCTAAGCCTGGATACGCGAAGTTATCTAGCTTTATAGAGTTCTAAAGCGCATTGTATTAGATTAAGGGCTCTTAATAAACTCTAAATACTAAAATACTTTCCTCTATTATTTTAATGCAAGGAGAGTGCTAACTTCAGCCTTCTATCCGCAGACAGATAGACAGACAGAGCGCCAGAACTAGACACTAGAATAGTACCTTTGTTGCTACTATACACTAGAACAGGACGACTAGGCACTGTAGATCTTAGTAGGGGAGTTTGCATATAATAATAGTGTACACTCTACTATAGGGGTTACTCCCTTCTAAGCCTACTATAGCAGGCACCCTAGGGGTGCAGACTGGCCTGATATAACCTAAGGTAAGGGCGAAAGCCTTATAGCGCTTAGTCTCGCGGAGAAAGTAATTAAACTGTAATAAGAATGTTGTAGAAAGATTAAAGCGGCTAATAACTACTAGAAAGCGTACGCTAATAAGCATCGCGTAATAATCCTATTTATAATAGAGGACTAAGTTTTAGTCTCTAATTAACACATAAGATTAACTAGACCTAAGAAGAAGCTAGACTAGAAGTTTCTTAGACTTAGTAAGATTATAGCCTGCGTTAGTCTATTGTTGTTTAAGGTTGACCTACCCGGTCTATAGAACGTCTATTCTGTGTTCCATGCATCTCTTCTAGAGCCTTACAGCCTAGAAGGGACTATTCTGCACCCTACTATACCTATTTAGGACACACTGCGGGAACATAGGGATAATGTGTATAAAGTTAAGCGAATTGTGGACAGACAGTAAAACGAGAATAATTAATAGAAATACCTAATTAAATAGACAGGTTACCTAGAGGAGAAGAACTTGTAGGAGAGAGGAGCAAATATCTCTACTAACACTTTACAGAAGTTTTAGAATAAAAAAGGGATTTAGCAAAGAAGGAAGTCTAGCAAGCTAAAGCCTGTAAGGCGCGGCTAAGGACGGCCTTATAAAGAGAGGGGATAAGTTAATCTAGCATAGGCTACTTCAGTGCAAACTAGAGTATACCTTTACCTTTTTCCTCTTATAAAGAGGTTTTTAGGTGTTTAATAGTACCTTAGGCTGAAAAGGGCTAGAACGACACGTTCTAGGTTATTATAGCCTGGAACGCCTCCTTACAACCTTATCTAACAGATCTGGAGATATTAGAACCTATCTATAGCCACCAGATTAACAATTATAAAGATACTAAGAAGAAAATTGACAAGTCTAAATCCACGCTAATTCAGAAAGGGCTATATAGCCTAGGTATTATATAAGGAAATTTCTACCCAATTTGGAATTATTAAGGCTCGTTATAGACCATTATGCCCTATAAGGCGTCATATAGGCCTATATTATTATATCCTGATTCCTTCCGGCCTACAGAGAGCTATTCTAGGCTATTATAGCCTCTACTAAGTTATCCTGACCCTTTAAAAGGCAGTACCCGCTAACTTAACAAGTAATCCTCTTAGAGAGATCTGCCACCCGCTTATTAGCCTAACAAATCTTCTTAGTTAGACTAGTTTTCTTAGCCCTAGTAAGACTAGCTGCGCGAGCATTAGTAGCCTCTTTAAGTTCAGCTTAAGCAGAAGCGAGCTAACGCTAGTAGCCCTCTATAGTAGAATTGTTGTTGACACGCTATGGTATAGGTTAGTACGCCCTAGAATAGGCCAGAATAAGGCAATCTAGCCTAATAGGAGTTACTAACCTTTCTCTTAGTAGAAGTTCTGTTAACATTATACTTCTTAACCTTATTCTGGATAGCACAGATAACAACCTCCTCTTAAGCTTTATTTATAACATCCCTAGCAGCCTTAGACTAGGCTTGCTTAGGGGGACGAACTCTGGACTAAGGGTTGCTGTTCCTAGAACGAATCCCACTATAGAGTTAAAGGTGGGTAGAGTATAGGCTGTAGAATCTGAGTCTTGTTAGCTACAATACTCTATAAGATTCTATAATAGGCTATAATAGATTATAATAGAGGAATATAGACACTTACGCAGTAAGCTTCTTTAGGATTCCCTTAAAGGCGTCTATAATATCTATACGGCACTCCTTCTTCTTAGAGGCAGTTAAGGGAGTAGCAGAAATGTTTTTATTAGCATTAGCTCTAACATCTATCTAATCTTCTTAAAGGCGAGTAAAGCGGTTATAGATAGTAGCAAAGTTAATATGCAAGTCGGCGGGAGGCTATACTTTAAGTTAGTTTCTGCTAGAATAGCTTATAATAGGCTATAATAGGCTGTTATGCGGCATAAGAGGGCATTCTAGGCTTATATACTGCAACGCAAGGCTTTTTTGTAGAGGAAGCAGCGAGCATACTCTAGAGCTAGAACAGTATCTAAGAAATTAGGTAGAGGGCGAAAGCGAGCGATAAAATACTCTTAATTTCCGCCCTTATCGCTTAGATCTAGGAAGACACAACTATAATAATCTATAGATTTAAGTTCACCCTTAGCAAAGGCATTAATGCAACTTATACAGGTATACTAGGTTAACTTGCTATGCCTAACGTAGATAGTAGACGCAATGTCTTAATTAAGAGTAAGCTTCTTAACTATAGTAAAGAATAGGCTAAAATAGGGCGATATAGTCTGTATAAGGCGAGAGTAAGGGATAGAATAAACAATAATAGTGCGAACTAGGTTAGAAGTTACTATACTAGCCTAGTTAGTATAGTAATAGGCTAAAACGCCTTAGATTACCCTAGAACAGCCTATATTAGGCTCTTCTTAGGGGTTTTATCTAAAGAAAGAATTTAGAGAAATTACTTACAATTAGTTAAAGGTAGGTAGTAGAAAGTAGGTGTAATAGTCCCTAAAGAACTAAAATACTCTACGCTTAGGCCTATATAGGTTTTAGCGCGCTAGACCCTAATTTTAAGGTAAGAGGGGAATCTTTTAGTGTTTTTAACAAGTTAGGCGAGGTAAAGGTAAAAATTCACCTTTGCGTTAAGACCTTTGTAAGAGGCTCAAGGCCTTGGTCAGTAGTACTTGGCCTGTGGCCTTCGTTATAGCTGGTTGGGATAGGCTGGAACCCTCGGAGCGTTGTCGGGGCTTCATCGGCGCTCCACGGACCCTTAGAAGTTTCTCGAACCTAGCACTACGTGATACATAGACTCAGCACAAGCGTAGTGTAGCTTCTCTATCGAATTCATTACTGTTATACCTTGCACTTATGGTTAACCCATCACACCCTTACAATTGAATTCGATCCTTCTGTAGCATCCGCTACGTCGAACTAGCCTCTTTGGAGTAACCTCCATAGCAGTGACGACCGAAGCCCCCTAGAGCTACATCTAGACGGACGCCTTTTAGAGCGATATATTGAAGATACTGAGTAATCAAAGAACCGATCTCAGTCAAGCCGTTTCGAACCCACCGAGGGTTAACGAAGAGCACTTGCAACTGGCTGCAGTGCTACACAGCTTGGTACACGTACAAGCACCCGGAAACATAGAACGGTCCACCGAGGATCGTTGGATAAGCCTGCCATCGTCGTGGACATTAGGCAGCACCAGAAACCGAGAAAGGTCTACCGAAGACCGTTAGATAAGTCCACTATTCAAGGCGTGGCCCGAGAAATCAACCTACCTACACTGGCACAATGGCAGCAGCGGATGCCTCTGCAGTAGGGCTGGCAGTGCAGATAACGCAACTGCACCACGACGGTGTAAGCAATGAGGAGATACAAGGATCTCTCCAGAACCTATGTAGGGCCCAGGGGATGGATGAGCCTGCAGTCCAGGAAAGAGTACAGGAAGCTTTCCATATCTGGAGTACGATGAGAACTGCGCTGGAGAGGGCTGGTTCAAGCAATGTCTCTACTCCGCAGAGCAATGAGGATTCAGCGCCCATGGAGACAGGAGACCTACATCTTCCAGCCACTACAGCTACAACCACAACCGTAAACCCAAACAAACAGCCGCCGGCATGGCTAGCTACCCTTCTAGCTGCGATACAACCCACAAACACCGTTAATACCGCCGCAAAGCGCCGCCGACAGCCTGACCCAGACATGTTCGATGGTACAAGGAAGCAATACCAGGTCTTCTACCAGCAGCTGACAGCTAAAGTGGAAAATGACAAGAATGATTTCGAGAACGATAAGATGGCATGTGATTACGCCTTCGCGAGACTCAAGGGAACAGCTGCTACTCTAACCCTGCCATACATAAGCCAGATGAGAATATCTGGCAAATGGGATTTTAACCAACTTCTTGAGTTCTTTAACCAGATGTTTGGAGATCCACACAAGGAGGAGAGAGCTCGTGACAAGCTTTGGTCTATGTCGCAAGGGAACAAGAACATCCGTAGCTACGTGATGGACTTCCAGGAGCAGTTACTGCTTTCCAACAGCAGCCTGGACGAGAATACGAAGATGATGATCTTCAGAAAAGGCCTCGCTTACAGGCTCCAGGACAAGCTTGTAGGCCTAAAGAGCAAGAATCTGGAGGAGCTACAGAGCAGGGCAATCGAGATCGCCGACCAGCTGTATCGGATGGACTTGCATACCAAGGGAACCAAGAACCGCCGTCGGGAAGACAGATCCCTAAACAAAGAACACGGAAACAAGCACCGTTCTCCTTCCCCAGTACTAGAGGATAGAATGGAAGGTGTAGAGTACACAGGGAGATCCGGGAAGCCCCGCCGACTTAGCAGTTCTGAGTATGACCGATTACGCCGTGAAGGACGCTGCTTTAACTGCAAGCGTAGAGGACATATGTCTGCTACTTGTGCAGAGGATAAAGATTTGTCTGAGAAGAAGGGAAAGAGCAAAAAGACAGCTGTGCTGAAGGTCTCTAGCTCTAAGACTACAGAGCGAAGGAAGAGCAGAAAAGCCCAGAAGGAGGAACTAAATAGTGACGAGGAATCAAGTGGTGTGGATACCCCAGAAGAAGACAGCGACTCGGGAAAAGACTAGCTCTTGCCCAAAGTCACTGGCAAGAGCTGCATATAAGTCAGCACAATTTGGCAAAAGAGTGGGCGTCCTTCAAGAAGGACATGAGCAGCAATGGGATTACTGTTGAGGCACTAGTTAACCAGCATACTTTTGCCTCAACCCTGATTGACACTGGAAATCTCGCCTACTCTCTTATAAGCCCCCGCCTTGTTAAACGTGCTAACTTACAGTGCCTACCTATCTCTCCCCGTGCATTAGAAGGAGTTACTGAAGAGCCTGGAACTATCAGAAAGGTTGCTAGGCTTACTATCGATCTTGAAGGTTACAAGGAGACGATATGGGGATACGTCTCGCCTTCACACCCTGGATACGACCTCATACTCGGACGACCGTGGATGAACAAGAGAAGAGTCACCGTTGCCCCATCTAAGAAGTCTATCTACATACACTCGTCACACCACAGGATCCGCCTTACTAGCACAGAAGACCGCCCTATTCCGAAGGATCGACGTCTGAAGCAAATTGACGCAGCGGCTTACTGCATGTACCTCCGACATTTGAAGAAAAACAAGACAGTACAGGTGTTCGCAGCATCTCTTCGAGATATTGAGAAAGCGTTAGCCCCAAAGAAGAAAGTTGACGTCATGTCCCTTCTTCCTAAGGCACACCAGCACATGGCCTGGATCTTCGATCCTGAAACAGCTGCAAAGATGCCACCTCTGCGCGGACCAGAGATTGATCATCGGATTGAACTAGAGAAGGATAACGATGGCAAGGAGAAGGAGCCACCCTGGGGCCCCTTGTACAACATGAGCAGAGGAGAGCTCCTAGTCTTACGCAAGGAATTAATTTCCCTTCTTGACAAGGGATGGATTAGAGCAAGCAGCTCCCCAGCCGCCTCCCCGGTGTTATTTGCGAAGAAGCCAGGAGGAGGGCTACGCTTCTGCGTAGACTACAGAGCCCTTAACGCGATTACCAAGAAGGACCGATACCCGTTACCACTGATCCAGGAAACTTTCAACAACATTGCTAAGGCAAAGTGGTTTACGAAAATTGATGTGTCAGCCGCTTTCCACAAGATAAGGATTAACGCCGGAGACGAATGGAAGACAGCCTTCCGTACTCGATTTGGATTGTACGAGTGGCTAGTCACCCCTTTTGGCATGGCAAACGCACCTAGCACCTTCCAACGATATATTAATTGGACGCTTCGTGAGTACATCGACGACTTCTGCTCAGCCTACCTAGATGACGTCTTGATCTACACCGACGGTACCTTAAAAGAGCACCAGCAAAACACAAATAAGGTTCTTGAAGCTATGGGCAAAGCTGGTTTACCTTTGGATATCCAGAAATGCGAGTTTGACGTCAAGAGCACAAAGTACCTTGGGTTTGTGATTGAAGCTGGCAAAGGACTGAAAATGGATCCTGACAAGGTCAAGGCTATTAAGGAATGGGAACCCCCAGTGAACGTAAAGGGAGTGCGTAGCTTTCTGGGATTTGCGAACTTCTACCGACGTTTTATCAAGAACTACTCAGGGATAGCAGCTCCACTTACAAGGTTAACTAGAGATGTTACCTTCCAATGGGGAGAAGCAGAGCAACAGGCGTTTGACAAGCTAAAAGAGATCTTTATTACTGAACCAGTACTCGCTCAATGGGACCCAGATCGGGAGACTATCTTAGAGACCGACTCGTCTGGTTACGTAGTTGCTGGAGTACTATCTCAGTACGATGACCAAGGGCTGCTACGACCAGTCGCCTACTATTCAAAGAAGATGACTAGCGCTCAGAGCAATTACGAAATCCACGATAAAGAATTGCTTGCAGTAATCTGCTGCATAGCTGAATGGGACGGAATGCTGAGGTCTTTGAAGAAATTCACGGTAATTACCGACCATAAGAACCTAGAGTACTTTGGGAAGCCTCGACAGCTCAGCGAACGCCAAATGAGATGGGCCCAGTTTCTCGGAAAGTTCCCAAACATGGAGATCGCCTACCGGCCTGGAGCTGACAATGTCAGAGCCGATGCTCTTTCAAGAAGACATCAGGATATGCCAGCTAATGGTTCAGATGCACGGATCTCTCGACGTTTCCTGCAGATCTTTAAGCCTACTACTGCCATGACAGACGAAGAATTAGCTGAGGATGAGGCACTAAGGGTTTTTCGATGTAACGCTAAGAGACCAGTGGTCGTTTGCTATCCAGCATCTTCATCCGCGACCCTACCAGCTCAACACAGACTTGAGCAACTATGGGAGGAAGCTAGGGAAAAAGATCAGGTATACCAATCGGCCTGGAAAGCGGTTAGGGACGGCGAACGCAAGTTCCCAACAGCTTTAGATCTTAAGCTATCGATCTCAGAGTGTCGCTTAGACGACTCTGGTAACCTATTATATCGAGATCGAAGATGGGTACCAGAAAGTGAACCCCTAAGGACTGGCATTATACACGCAATTCACTCGTCAAGGGCTCTAGGACACCCAGGAAGAAACCTTACATACCAAGCTGTTGCACGCGAGTATTTCTGGCCTTCATTAAGCAATTCAGTTCGCCAGTATGTACGAAACTGCTCCGTCTGTGGACGAGTGAAGCCCTGGAGAGATGGCCTCCAAGGGCTACTACGGCCTTTACCAATTCCTGAACGCATCTGGAAGGAAGTCTCTATGGACTTTATAACCGGCTTGCCTGAAAGTGAGGGCTGTACCAACCTAATGGTGGTAACAGACCGCCTTAGTAAGGACGTAGTACTTATGGGCTTAGCAGACATTACGACAGAGAGTGTAGCTAGGGCGTACATGAATCACGTCGTTGCATACCACTGGCTACCGGACTACATTACTTCAGACCGAGGCTCACAGTTTGTAAGCCACATGTGGGCTAGGCTTTGTGAACTGATGAGTATTAAGCGAAGACTATCGTCAGGATACCACCCAGAGACCGATGGATCTACGGAGAGAATGAACGAGACAGTACAAGCCTACCTCCGCGCCTTCTGCGACTGGAATCAGAGCAATTGGAAATCCAACCTGGGAATGGCTAAAATCGCAATTACAGCAAGGGAAGCGCGGTCTACAAGGATGTCACCATTCTTTATGCAGCACGGATACGAAGTAGACCCTGTTCAGATTGCTATTAAGTACGGCCCGGAAAACAAGCCTAAGGGAAAGAGAGTGCAAGACGAGCATGAAAAGGCTAAGAAGATTGTAGAAAGATTAAGGCAGAGCATTCAGCTAGCTCAAGCGATTATGGGAGAGGCCCAACAAGAGCAAGAACTGCAGGCTAACAGGAGGCGAAAACAAGCTCCTCAATTGCGAGTTGGTGACAAAGTATGGCTAAAGCTAGGCGATCACTTTAAGACTAAGAGACCAAGTAGGAAGCTTGACTGGAAGAACTTAAAGTACACAGTACTTGAAGTGGTAGGACCAAGCGCAGTGAAGCTAAACACTCCTGGACGAGTTCATCCAGTATTCAACGTCAACATGCTGAGGCTCGCTTCATCGGACCCGTTACCTAGTCAGCCACAAGATGATAACGAGCCAGAGCCTATTGAGGTGGATGGAGAAGAGATGTATCTGGTAGAGGAGATCCTGGAGGAGAGAGGCCAGGGGCGCAGAAAGCAGTACTTGGTGAAATGGGAAGGCTATCCTGATCCAACTTGGGAACCAGCCGTAAATCTGAAAGAGACTGATGCTCTCAAAGATTGGAAACACGCCGCACAAGAGAGGTCTAAGCCTAAGAAAGGGGGTACTGTAAGAGGCTCAAGGCCTTGGTCAGTAGTACTTGGCCTGTGGCCTTCGTTATAGCTGGTTGGGATAGGCTGGAACCCTCGGAGCGTTGTCGGGGCTTCATCGGCGCTCCACGGACCCTTAGAAGTTTCTCGAACCTAGCACTACGTGATACATAGACTCAGCACAAGCGTAGTGTAGCTTCTCTATCGAATTCATTACTGTTATACCTTGCACTTATGGTTAACCCATCACACCCTTACAACCTTGTATCACAATTAACACCTCCAAGCTAGAGACTTAAACAGCCTAAAAATAGGGCGTCTTACCCTCTTATAGGCCCTTCTAATACAGGATAACCTCTCTTAGGGCGATCGGAGTCTAAGAGGGGGGATATTGTTAGAACCTAAACTCTAATAGTTTGTCTAGCTTACGCTAAGCCACTTAGAGGTATATAGACCTTCTAACCGCTACCTTGCATTAGTAGCGGTTCGTCTCTAGTCTACCAAGGCAATACACTATTATCTCGACTATTCTTGTGCATCTAGTATCTTACTTAACCGTATGCCCTGACAATTATAACTGTGTACGCGCTAAATTATTATCCTTATTATTAATTTGTGGCGGGGTTGCTTGTTTGGGTTAGGCCATGCTATATCAGACTCAAGCTTGGTCAGGTGGACTGCTTCGTGCGACGAAACGGTCCGTTCCTCATTGCAGTAGTTCCTTTGTCTTGGCCCTTAACGGTCTTGTCGGCTCTGGGGAGAGTTTTACGACAAAGGTACTTGCTGTGAGTGAACATTTCGGGGTCTCGTGGTACATGAATGTCGCGCTTCGAGCCGGCTGCAATGCTACAGTCATCTCGCAGCTGCTGTATCTCTATGAATACCAACTCTATGGCATCACTTGTTTTTCCGATGGTACAGGGTGGTTCCCAACGTGATGGTAACATCGCCAGCGCTAGCAACTACCGAGGCAACGCTCTACCTTGTCAGGGCGGCACCAACATCTACGGCGCCAACATCAGTCCGGGAGCGTATGTATCCTACCACCCGGACGTGGCCCCCCACAGAGCCTCGATCCAGCAGGAAGTTCAAGCTTAGACTCGAGAATGTTTGAAAGCTTGTTGCGTATGGTGAATGCAGATATAGCGATTCTGAAACACGAGGTATGGAGCCTAATGAACGAGCTTCCAAAGGTGCATGACGACCTACTCGTTCCCCGGAAATTGCGGGAGAAAGGGCATAACCAACTGGCTACATTTGGAAACTATGTGAACCGATTCAAGAACATCACGGATAAATTGGACACGGGTTTATTCAATGCTGGAAATCATCCTCTCAGAGATGTGTTCCCTTGCATTTATCTTGGCCTTAACGGAATGGGATATGCGCAACTTAAGAGCTTGTCTTACACGGAAAGTGTGGACAAAGCACAAGAGCGGAAGGGACCATACAAGCACGTACAAGCTGCTCACATGCACGATTACAACTCTAAAAAACTCGAACCTGTTCCAAGTATGGGCAATTGGACTACGCATAGGCGTCTGATGATGAAAAAGGTCTGACAAGATGTGCGTAGTAAGACTACCGGAACAACAAATACCTTATTTGGGGCTTCGCGACTCCCTCAGAAGCCGCAAGAGCTCACAACACACCAGTATACTTCCTAGGTACCGAAGCGGAAGCAAGGTAGGCATCTGAGCATAATGAACCCAAAATCTTGTCGCTGATATAATAAAGCAAACGTTATTCGGCTCCCCCCAAAAAGATCAGATGAAAGCAAACAGGCTAAAAACACCTTCACCATATCTACCGTAATCGACACCTTAAAAGATTTTACCTAATTAGGTAATTTTATTCTGTAAAGTAGCAGGCTAATGTAAGAAGTTTGCTTCCATCTGATCTTTTCGGGGGAGCCAAATAACGTTTCCCTATAATGAAGACCCTTCGACGTCGAAGGAATTCCATTATAATGCAGGCGATGTGGACGGCCAGGTCATATGGCGGGTGATTGCCCTGAGAAGGATGTGAATACGACAAACGAAGACGACTGGCCGTGCCTCCTGTGCGCAAAGAGGCATAGGAGGAGGGGAGATAAGTCTTGTGAGCATCGCAAGTGTTGCATAAACTGCGTTCGAAGCAGTTTGTCCAGCGCCGAGAGATTCATTGACCCCGATGTGCTACGAATGAACCATCTAGCTTTTGGTCATGTAGCAGAAGACCCTCAGTGTCCACACCCAGCATCAAAAAAAATACATCAATGAATGTTTTTCGCGGCGACTAGAACTTCCAGGCTGGACCACGCGTGCGAGATTCCTTTCTGCGGAGGATGGCAGAGCCAAGATGAACAACAAGAACAAGCAGAAGAACGAAGATCGCGAACACGAGGTACCTCTCTTACAGCCCTACCCAGACGACCTCTTGCCTAATAATCCGATAAGTGGGTTGTCTTCCCCTCGTTGGCCACAGTCAGAAGCACACGATTCCGATAACTGCTCCGACATCGAAAGCTTGGCATCGGCATCAAATTTCTCAATGCAGTCCGGTACAACATATGGGCGCTCGCGACCGAAGTCAGCTGGATCGAAAAAGTCTAATACAAGCCGTGTGCGTCAGAAATCGACGTCGGCTCGTCCAAACACGTCGAGGAAAGGCTGTAGACGAAAAACACCAAGCACCCGTCCGGGGTCGCGAGCAAGCCTTGGCGAGACGACCGTAGACGAGACGAGCACCTCGAATTCGAGCGTCATACTATGGGACAATGACAACAACTCCGCTCCATCGCCCAGCGGCACGACCGCGACATCTAGCGACACTGATTTAACACTGACATTGGCACCGACTCGTCCTGACCCAATCACCGATACGGCGGAACAAGCAGTGCCTGACTCAGCTTCGCATGAGTCGGCGCCGCATGAACCTAACGACGGTTCCCGCGCCTCCCCTGATGTTCCCAGTGTAGCCCCATCGTTGAAGCGGACGCAACGCGGGGGACGGAACGAGAGAGCTAGTTCAGTAAGAGGAGAAGATCCGATTGGCCGGGGCAGGACGCGTAGGCAGTCGGCCGTGAGCGGCACATCTGCAATAGATCTTGAAACCGGAATTGAGGAGGTAGATCCCGAGAGCGGAAATGAGGAAGCGGATGGAATCAGAGGCGTGAAACGGAGACGTGTGTAGTCGCAGAATGCGCCACAAAGTATTTCTGTAAGAAGCAGGAGCTACAGTTACAAGCTGAGAAGAACAAAGTAATCTGCAGCTACGTGGGCTGAGCTCGTGCGATTACCTTACAGCATTGTAGCTATATAGAGAAGTATTGTCAGGCTTTGCTGACGATATATACTATCCTGAACTATGATCAGTAGTTCACTGATCATACATGCCTTTTTGGTTGCATAGCGTTATGGAGAAATATTGGTAAAGAGACGATAACTCGAAAATATGATAGATTAACGAGTGTGCCTTGTTGTGAGACCAGGGAGTCTCGCAGCTACTGAGGCATCCGTCGCTGATCGAACGATACCGGTATGTCTTGGTTGAGCTCGTCACGATTCGTGCCGCCTGTGCGGTCTGAGGATCAGCCCGCGTCTTGCGATGAGTTTCCATGCGGAAAATTCATGCTTGTGCGATGATGTTGGGTTTCGCACTAACCGAGCGGTATTCTCTTCTGGGGATGCTTAGTCGAATTACGTGTTATGTATGCCCAATGGATAATGCGTTGCGGCTCATAAGCTGTCTCGATTGGAATGCAAAGTGCTGATTGAATATATCGGTAAGATGTTTGGTGTCTATCAAATGCCAATAGCCAGAAGATCCCGCATCTATTGATTGTGTTAAGATACGGCGAGAACGTTGTCTGCGACAAACGACTTACGATCTACATTACGCTCAAGCAGCATCCCGCGTGATTCTATGTCACCAAATACTGTATACAGTTAACGATGTTGACAGCGTTCCTGCCTTTGAATTGATCTGCACGAGTCGTTGGGACTCGCATCGGCGCGGCTGCGTCAGAATGACCTAGCTGCCATATCGTCTTACTGATCTGTCAATGCGCGAAGGGAAAAGAAGGACGCCATGGTTTTCTCTCAAGAGGCTGTGTGAAATTTCTTGTCGTGACGCGTATAGTTGGTAGCACTGGAAGGAGGAGGAGGACGCGTGAAAACGTAATCACGTGTTTGACAAGTGCCGCCGCTAAGCACATGAAGGCAGCCATTCGCCCAAGAGACTATCGATGATTGATGCACTCAATCCAAGGACACGCTTCTTGGAAGCAGATGAGCCAGGACATAGTTCCCGTCAGACTTCGAATCAGCATATCGATGATCGGAATGTAGACAGGCGTGTACGTAGCGCAACATTCGAGAGGTCCACTCCGCTACAACCATGGCGTCGGTTGCCGTGAGAGGCACCGTGAGCTTTCGCTTACAGCCAAGGGGCGAGAGCATACTACAACAACGTCTTATGACCGCACCTACATGGCTGACCTCCTCTGCTCCATGCACGCGGAAGAAGCGGTCAGCATCTCACCAAACACCGTCGATTGCCTTCGAACACGTACCTGCGCAAGCTCGTTCTCGCTCAACTCCGATCCAACGAGATCCCGAACTGACGTTCCTCGCCACGCGCCTCGCACAGTACAAAATTACCCCTCCGTCACATGCGCTTCCTATTCGTTGTATCGCCTCGTCCTCCAGCGTAGTCCTTCTCTGCCCAGAATGCGGCTCTACTCGTACGCTCGCCTCCATCATCAGTCGAAGAGATATGATTGGTCCGTCGCTAACGCCACTAACTTTGCCTCACAGCCAATTCTAGTGTGGGAACGAGGGGTCGCAGACTACGCTAAGCACCTCTCGATGGTCTCTGGTGGAAATAGGTCACGATTTCGTCGGGATAGGCATGGCAAGGGAGGGGGGGTTTATTGTTCTGGAAGGTGATGATATGGTGCGTTTCGTGCATGAAAACCCCTCGTGTTCCCACTACTGTGACCCGACAGCTCAGCATATCCGTTCTTTATCGCCGTTGAACGTATTTCTCGACTTCTCTTGACCCCATCTTCTGGGTCGTTCCGCTCACTGGAATACTGTCGTTTCATCCTCCGCGCAAGCTTCTCCCGTCTTCGCTCTCTCGATTACCATCACTTGATGAAACACGGTCACGAATACCAAAATTCAACGCAAATAACCAAGACTACTCTCGATAAGACCAACCACGTTGGAGTACGACAATCAGAAGAGCCTGCTCTCCGAATACAGTGAACACTGCGAACATAACAATCTCTCCACGATACCACCAGACAACCAAGATGGCACCAACAACCACACCAACGTTCACCCCCGAAGCCCCACCAGTCATGATACCGAACGCCACCTCACGCAGCGACGGCTTCAGCCCCGGCGCCATAATCGGCATCGTCATAGCTATCGTCTGTCTCCTCCTCGCCGTCCCTCTGATCGCTATTCTTCTGCGGAGATACGAGAAAACACGTCTACGCGAAACGCCAAAGAGCCCCGGAAGTAGCAACATTAGCTTACGCAGCGTTCAAGAACATCATAGTCTGAGCAGCATACTCGTGACGAAGGAGCTATCGCGGTCGAGCATGAGGATGGAGAGGGTGGACTCTGGAATAAAGAGGCCAGAGGAGGCTTGTAGCAACGGCAGAGAGAGAGAGAGGGGTTGGAGTTGTACTGAGGTCAGGGGCGGGTAATGGAGTCGAGTCGGCCAACGAGATTGCTTCCGATAGCAATTGATACACCATACCTGGCGCAACATGGATGCGCCAACACCGGGGACTAAGACAACCTCAATAGGGCGTGTCGCGATCAAGACTCCCCCGCTGTCGTTGATTGATCGCGTGTGTGAGTGATAGGTGCGCTCGCAAGACACTATGGTTCAGTCAAGGGTCATAACCTGGCGCCGTTCACTAATCGAGCGCAAAGCACTGAAGGTCTCGGAGTGATTGTTCGCCTATTCGAAACCGCGTTCACGCCCTGATTGATATGCAGTGATTGAGTGTATTGCAACGGGCAAGTATAAATACTTTCTGCGTGCTACCAGCCAGTCAGCCAAGTCTACACTTGCATACTCGCTCCCATCAGAGCCCCAATACACTCAGTTTCCAGATTTGTTTCCCGAATACCCGCTTACTCAAACCACTCGGCTAGTCAAATCCAAGGAACCCAATCACAAAGTCACTACAATGTCTTCTAACATCGGCACCAACACAGTGCGACGTGCAAAGTCCTCGCTCGAGGACTTTCTCTATCGAACCAACAACGCCGGCCTGCATGTAGAGGAGGCGAGCGCTAACGGCGGAGAGAATTGGGAGGTCATAGACGAGGAAGACATTCTAGGAGAACAGGACAAGGACGAGTGGATTCTTGTCGGCAAGATGGAGGCTGAAAAGCAGAAGCAGGACGAGGACCGCAAGACCAAGGCGCGCACGCAGAAGCGTGAGAAGCGTCACACACAGCACTAGATCCGGCTGACAGCTCTCGGCGCGATGCAAAGCTCATCCTAGTCCGCCCTTGAGAAAGTGCTAGCATTAAGGAAAATCATACCAATTTCACGGAGAGACACGCTGATTGCAGAATTGGGTATCTTCATTTCGCAGCCATGCGCGATATGCACTCTCGCCGTTGCACGAGCAGTTGAATCGCAACCGATATCCTTGTGGGCCTCGTGATGTCCGCCCGCCGTGTTCGTGTATGCGCGTCGCGATGTTTCTTCCGCAGTCGGGAGTGCAGCGTGATAAGCCGGTGATGTATTGACGCTCATTTCTTGCCCTTCTTCTTCTTCTTGCCTCCCGCGCCCGCGCCCGCGCTTGCGCCCGCCGCTGGCACGCCGCCCATCTTCACATCCCCCCCTTCATCAACCTGCGGTGTGGATGTGCCGTCGCCGCCAGCCGGCATGCTCGAGTCCTCTGCCGTCTCGGGCAGCGCTGCCATATGCCTCCCCAGCCTCCCTAGGTTCCCAATAAGTCTTCCGACCTCGGCGCCCTTGTTCGTCTCATACTGCAGACACGTGCCCGACTCAGGATCGTACGTCTTGAGCGTGAAGAAAACGGAGACGTCCTCGGGATTCTGCGATTGCGGCGGCGGTGACGATGCGCGCGACGTGTCCGTGGGGTTCGAGGCTCTCTTCTCTTCGTACTTTTGGCGCTTCTTTATCTTGGAGGCTGTGGGCTTGAGGACCGAGTATTTGGATGTGATGCGTGTCTAGTGGCTCCATTAGCTGGCGAGTCGCGTGCGTGCGTGAGCGAGTGGCATGGAGCCTAGCATACGGACGTTGGTCGCGCTTTGAGCAGGAGCGACGACTGCTCGTACCACTCGGCGCTACTCTCGAAGTACGGCATGGTGAAGGTTGCGGGATGTCTGGGGTAGTCGGGTCGTGAGAGTGAGAATGGGAGACAGCCGGTGCTAAGTGGGTTTGGTACGCGGGCAACTTTTGGCGGGGTCATCCGCGGAGGAACTTTGGCCCAGGCTGAAACCGCGACTTCTGCCACACGACAGGTACCTAGGAAAAGGGCTGACGTAATTCTACTGACCCATCAGGCAACGGTAGTTCGAGGATCCAAAGAGGACCTCGAACCTTCCATGATTAAGGTCGTTGTTGACTCACGCCTGGAATATATTTCCTCGAACATACAAATCCAACTGCGAATTCTTTTACCGCACGCCTTGGTGTACACTATCGAATCAGCCGCGGCTGATGCATCTGCAGCATTATGGAAGACTCAGTTATTCAAGACCTTGATCGCATGAACATAGAGCAAGAGGCGGACAATGACAAGATGCCCACCCCCAGGGCTGAGCTTGAAACTACCATCCAAGAATTAGTGTCACGTGGTAATCACCTCAACAACGAAGTAGAGACGTACATTGCGGCGGTCCTTGAAACGCAAAAGGTCGGCAAAGCTTACAACCCAGTCGAGTACGTCAAGTCATAATGCTATGCACATGGCATACAAGATCCCCCGGTATTCACTCCACGAGTAAGCTTAGCCGCACGAGTTTCAATCAGAGTACCAATCCATTGTCGACTTTCCCGTAGCTAACACTTCCAGATACCGGAACCTCCGCAATGATATGCGCAACGAGCTGGCCTTCTTGAAGAAGCTCGCAGGGTCCAATTTGGATGAAGAGAAAGCTCGCCACTACATTGTATCGTCCAACCTTCTGTACTACGAAGCATTATGGGCCGCCGCGAAGCGTTCCAAAGGAATACAGAGCTTCCGTAAATACTTTTTCTGGGACCGACATAGAGCACCAGCCGGCAAAAACACGGTAAAAGGCATCAGCCTCGCAAAAGGAAGCCAAGGCAAGAACAAGACCTCTGCACTTGTCGATATTGTTGCCGACGAAGGTGCGGAGTGGATACGAGTATCAACCATTTCCGAAAAGCGTATCATATTCGATCTAGCAAAGCTAGGTTGGGTAAATGACTCCGACTCGGACGACGACGAAGACATGCCGCCTCTCCCCGAAGACGACGATGATGACGAAGATCAAATCGACGTTGTGCGAAATGCTCGTGGGCTTGCACGAGCTGCGCGCGCAAATCCCGTCCGCGGTCGGCCACCCAAAGTGCACTTCGTCCTTACACGAATCTCTGCTGGTAAAACTCCAGCTATCGATATGATCATCAACAAGATACGCGCTACAGGTGCGATAGTACAGTACGAAGAAGAAATTCCGCCCGCGCTGTCGATAGACGATGTACTACCACGGCTGCTCATTGATCGATCGCGAGCCCTTAGCGATACGCTGAACATCGACTGCACCATTCTACTGGCGCTCATCTCCGACATCTCGCATAAGCCTTGCCCGATACTTGACTGGTATCCAGGAGAGGTGCGCGCCCAGATCGAGGAGGAAGCTATGGAGCACTTGTTGCCAACGCATCTATATCCTGCGATTGGTGCGCATCCCATGGTGTGCACGCGCGAAGCTGCCGACCAGATGAACCTCATAGTGCAGACCCTGGCGACTGACACCGAAAAACTGAGAGCGAACCTGCTGCTGCGACAAGGCGACTGCCAATCGTGGTCATCGAATGAGCTTGTCGAAGAATGGGTATGTATTTCCTAGATCCAGCAGAGATACTATCACTCTCTTGCAATACACAAGACGTACTCTGAAGATATTCTCTGTATCTGATACAGTGGAGAGACAATGGGACAGGACATGTGAAGACGTTTAGAGTCATTCTCGCTACGTCGTACCACCACTCAATCTCTCACTAACACTTCTT
This sequence comes from Alternaria brassicae, assembly GCA_004936725.1. Lineage (NCBI taxonomy): Eukaryota > Fungi > Ascomycota > Dothideomycetes > Pleosporales > Pleosporaceae > Alternaria > Alternaria brassicae. The sequence continues at coordinate 2,940,868 of CM016507.1, forward strand.
CAGGCAAAAACCTCCGACTACTCCCCACCCCCACACTTCGCCCTCCCCATTATCGTCGAATCCCCAAACATTGACACCATCGCCGCCACCCTCCCCAGCGTAGCCACCACCGTTGCCGCTGAACTCGGGCTTCTCAACCAATCCATCTTCCTCTACGGCTGGGCCAAGGGTCTCACTACGCTGAGCGCTAATCGCGGTCGAGCAAAGCAGATTGAAAATATCATCAACGAGCATGGGTTGGCAGATGGGGAGGCGGGGCCGCATATCTGGCTTTGTGGTGAGTCGAGGAGTTTGATTGCTAAGCATGGGCGGAGGAAGTGAACAGTACAAAGGAGGTCGATGGAGAAGGAGCTGGAGATGCGCTGGTGTGGATCGAGACCTGTTGAGTAGGGAAGTTATGCCTTGCGTATAAGGTGATTGGCATAAGCGGAAGTGCGTAGTCTTTGGCTTTCTCATGTATCATGCTTCGTTACCATTCCATGTTGTAAAATATGCTGCGGACATGGATACGAGTCTCTTGTCTTGAGCATATACAGTGTACCATCATTTCGTCTACATTTCACCATGAGTAACCCATAGCCGTTCAACTTACCAAGCACAATTCCACAGAGATCCATCTGAATCGACATGACAACAAGAAGAGCGTCGTTCATCCTCCTGACTCATACTAGCACGCTGTAATCGTCTGGATTCCAGGTTAATACACTGAGCAGACGGTGCTTGTCAAGAGCTTCCGAGGCGAAGTCGTTGACAGCGAAACGAAATAATGGTATCGATAGTGCGAATGTGAGTACAACGCCGCGCCGAGAACGGACCTCGCATATAGCGTCGTATACACGGGTGTCCAGGTTTGTGCACGCTACCATGATGTACGACTTGTTCTCTGAACGTGAATATTAATGTTGCTCTGGGAGCCACACGTCGTACCTAGAATCCTATTGGAAGATAAAAGACATGGCGGTATTCTTACCGGTGGTGCTTCAACGACAGCTTTCAGTACAACTCGACTCACATATACATCACTGTTGGACAATTAAGACCGTCTTCCATTGCATCATGGAGCCCATTTCCGATGCTTAGCACTCTAGCGAATCACGGTTTCCTTCCTTGTAATGGCCGCAATCTCATCCAGAAGACCTTTGTCAAGGGTGTAAAGGACCGCCTCAACTTCAACGATACGCTTTGCGCACTCACGTAGCAGCAAACCATCATCGCCAACCCGGAACCGAACACTACGTTCTTCACACTCGAGCGGCTCAACATGCACAACATTCTCGAGCACGATGCTAGTCTTACATGTGCCGATGCTGCGTTGGGCAACAACCATATTTTCAATTAGATTGCATATAACACATCGAAGAAGTGGTAGACGGCGGAGATTGTAACACCTTACATAGATGCTGGCCCACGCCAAGATTTCCCGCTATGTAGTGGGAGAGCCGCGCCACAAGCCCCACTTACACATTCGCCGCTTCCACCGAAGAGTTCAATCTGAGCGAGGTCTCGGCGTCTATCGTCGCCTTTAGCTCTCTGGAAGAGATTACTGTTTAACGCGCGTTGATACAGTATTTCTTTCGTGAGTTCAACCTCACCACGCATGAATCTGTGCAGTGAAGCGATAAACGCGAAGCTGACAGTCAAGCAGAGAATGAGCGCCAGCCGAACGAGCTCGGGTAGACCAAGAAGACGGATGATATCACGTTGGTGAAGATCATGGCTACGACAACGATATCATACGCAATGCAACAAGCATGCTCACTGGTGACAACACTGCCGGGTACTCTCTACATGCCAAGCGCGGTTTCTGTGGTGGGTTTGTTTTCAATGCCAATGTGACGAGCGGCTGGTTGTAAGCACAGTTTTGAGCAAGAATGCGCTCTTCGTGCACACTATCAATTGCTTTTTGTCAGTTGCAGACGGCGAATATCGATGCAGTTAGATGTTCTTGTTCGGCAGTAACATGTCTAATGCCGATTGATTTTGCAGATCTCCTTGGCTGTATAATTGCATGGCGCTCGTTGAGTCCGCCCTCACTGATCGCCTCGTTTCATGTTATGCGCCGTCACTAAGCAGGGCTTGGGAGGACTTGTCAAAGACGGTTTATCGACTTGGAGTCGACGTGCTAGCTTCACTTTGGCCATTTTGCGTGGCCATGGGGAGTGTGAGGCGCAGAACGATGACTTGGATTCCCCACTTTACCCCACAGCTCATCCGTATTCATACACCATGCTACGATTCGCATAATCGTCTACCAAGAAGAGAGATAGTATCACAGCATACAGCTCTCTTATCGGATGGAGTTTCTTCTTGTGGAGGTGCTGATCGGAAGTGAACTGACCTTGCCACCTCCTGCCACATTTCTCTGCTATCTCACATTGGTCAAGACTCAAGACTCCTACTAGAGCTTCCTTATCATACGAATCGCATCACGGTGTACCTGTATGCTTGCAAGCCGGCATTCAATATGCCGATGATGTCTCCTTAGCCGTCGTGCAAGGAATTCAGAATCTTGCAGATGTTTCTGGGATTACCACGAACCGTATTGGATGCCTTGCAGGGAGTGTTTGATAAAAAAAAAAAGGGGGGCGGTACCTGTTTGCCAGGTGCTGCCGACAGACGGGCCGATCAAGATTTGACTCGAGCGGGATTTCCCTGTGATTGAGGAACAGGACTGACATGGCCTCCCGCTCGGCTTGGCCATCCCGATACTGCCACTATTCCCAACTACGTGTGTACGCCGTGCAATCTACTGTTACCAGGCTTCTCAGGGTGGAGGAGAAAAGGGACCATCAGGCACTTCGGGCTTGGAGACTTGGCCGGCTGAATCGACATGGGCTCTCCTTTGGCGCTGCATCCAAGGGGGGAGCGATTGAGGAAAATCTCACCTTTGCGCGCCCTTCCAACACCAAGGAGAAACAAGCAAATAGTCGAGTACATGTTCGCCCACATGATCGGCGACAGTGCCTTTACTTCAACCCCTTGGCTTTCTCGATCGTAGTCAGCAACCGTTCCTAATCCAGACGACGCAACTTCGACTACTGCCAGTTCGGTCCTATGCGTTGTCGCGAGTGCCATGGCGCTCATGCGTCCCTGCGTCTCTTACGAGAGGACAGGGGAAGCGAACACCAAGGAACACCAATGACAGTACTGCAACCACCGAATAGAGCCCGAGAGAAAGTTTAATCCGCACCAGCATCCTCACTGACACGCGAGGCAACCCATCGAAGACACAGACGTTATGGTAGTAGTGCAATGCGTCAAAGATGTCGAAACAGCGGCAAGTGGACGAACCGCCGCTCGAGGCTGGTGTGTACTGATTTCTACTAGCAGGTGCTGGTTTCCGTGAGCGGCTTGTCACGCCGACTTGTCTATCACTTCAACAGCTCGGTAACTGCAGCTGCAACAGCGTTCTGACTCCGAGAACAGTACATCCAACGCATAGCCCAGAAATCTGAAGTTTCGCCACCTTGGCGCTACCTGACTGCAGCGCGCGATAGGAATCTTACGCTTTGTGCTGACCAAATACACAAAGACACAGCGCAGTGTAGCAAAATCAGGTACCGGCAGTCAGTCGGCTGATGCTACACTGTAGGTCGCGCAGTCGCAGTTTCAGCAGCCGCTTGGCCCTAGAACCTGGGGGATTCGCACGCAGCGATTACGCTACCCCGCAAATGCGGTCGCAACATAGTTTGCGCTACGCTACGCAACGCAAGGATTAAATCGCCTTACCTACCGACCCCACAGCCACTGTGCGAACTACTCTTGGCTAGAGGGCAACGGGATGGTGAGTAAATTAGTTGATCGCTCTGCATCCCTGAGTTAAGAACGTCTTACGTCTGCCCCACGGCGCTACGGTAGAAAAGCAAAAATGAGCAAATAGTCAACGATACAGTCACTCCAAGCAGAAGAGCAGAGATCACCTCAGAACATACGACTGTTGTTCACACAAAACCTGGGAAACACGATTGTTGATATATGATAGCGTTTGTATATATATATATATATATATATATATATCACGGGCGGTGCGCCTGCTCCTCTGTGAGCACTCCATCAATATGGACAACTGACCGCTGGCAGGCTTGTCGACAATCAAACCGATCAACAGACTTATTTCACTATTTCGGTCTGCAAGTTCCTACCGTGGGCTTGTGCTGCATTTCGCACGGAATCAAGTTGCCTATCGGGCCGCATGGCTCTTGACAAGCTCGCTAGCCAGCTCGCCCGCTATGTATGTACATCTTCACCCGGAGAGGCATCTCTCTTGGCACCTAGGGAAGCGCATTCTTGACTGGCGTCAAAATCACGACAACTACAATCAAGTCACGGGGATGCCAGATGTTTTCTTGCATGGTGTGGAAAGAGTGGCAGCGGAGCATACCAGCTACCCGAATCAAGCGTCTCGTTGCGTCCACGTCGCAACGTCTGCCCGCCTGTGGGCGTGCCCAATGCTGGCAAGCGAAATACGAAAACATTCCCGATCTAGAACAGTAACAATTATATGATGAGTCCCGTGTATCGGCTAAGACGCAAGGTACCAAAGCCTTGGGTTCTGATGTTGATGCGGCGGTCGGCACTTTTGACATGGGTCTGGTGCTGTATGTACTAGTGCCTCTGACACTGGCAGAGCATGGAAGTTCTTCATCTGGCTGCGCATGCATATTCGTGTCTCGGAAATCATCTTGGCTAGGGGATTCAAGGTTTGTCAACTGGGAATGCGTCTCGGCAGTGTCACAGCTACTAGCCGGAGCCGCACGACAGCCTCGATTTCGTGCAGTGCTAGCTCAAGCCATTTTCACATGAGTACCGAGCCCTCCCGTCCTGAATGTGCGGGCCCTTCTCCACTGCACCAGGTCGTGGCTGAACTGTCTCTCGGATGATCAGTCCCTGCCATTATATCTCATCTTCCTCTACTGACGAGGTTTCTACGAAAAATACCATCTTCCACCAAATCGCATCACACGGTCTCGTTGTCGCAACAACGTTCCATCGACCCTTCGCACTCTTCGCCCGCTCTCAATGCGACGCCAATAGCTAGTCATAATCGTTACAATGAGTTTCACACCGGACGCTGGCGTAATGAGCTCCATGCTCATCACGTTTTCTGTTGCTACGATTCTTCTCGTCTGTCGTCTCGTCTCTCGAAAGATTACAAATGTGTCGCTGTGGTTGGATGACTATTTCGCTATGGTTTCTTGGCTCGCAGCCGCTCTCTACTTTGGTTTTGCGATATACTGTAAGTTCGTAATCACGAAAGGCTTGAGATCTCACCTCACAGCTGCAAAGGATCAACATACTAACTACTCATCCATAGGGGCCCTAGTGATGGGTCTAGGCCATGCAAAAGAGGACATCCCTCTTCCAGCCGAGCATGTCGACGAATACGCTCTGTTCGGGCTCTGGATGGCTGAATTCCTATATGCCATGTCGCTTGGATTTTCTAAGCTGGCCATCCTTTGCTTCTATTGGCGGCTGTTCAGTGTCTCCAACATCCGACCGGGAATTTACATTCTGGCGGCATGTACTATCATCTGGCTGACCATTCGAACCTTTATGACTATCTTCCATTGTGTACCAGTCGAAGCCTATTGGAAGATCAACATCAAAGGCGCTGTGTGCAACATCGACCCCGCCAAATTTATGTTCGGCACGACCCTCGTTCATCTCTTCCTCGAGATTTCTGTCTTGTTGCTGCCAGTGCTCCAGGTCGCGAATCTCAACCTTCGCCCCAATCAGAAGTTCGCTGTTGTCGGCATGTTTATGTTTGGTATCTTGTACGTTCTTTCCACACCCATCTTTCTTTTCTCCTCTCCTGTTCACGGTATGTCAGAAGGGTATCGACTAACCTTCTCTTACAGTGTTTGTGCCGCGTCAATTGTAGTGCTTATCGTGGCTATCACATTGAATGCCAAGACATCAGAGTTGGCGAGGGATGTCAAGGGAGTTGTGATCTGGGCAGGCACGGAAGCTTACTTGGCTATCATTTCTTGTGAGTCACTCCCCAATCTGGGTTCGACCTGCATGTTGAATCTTGCTCCTAACTTCTCCTCCCAAAGCTTGTCTCCCTATAACAAGACCCATCTTCCGCAAGTTCTCGTCCCGCTCGTTACTTGGGACCAAATCCCACTCAACTGGCCCGAACCCCCTCAGCGGTTGCAGCAGCAAGGGAATCAAACTTCGCAACAGCCATCGGTCAAAGGGGCTCGACGACAATAGTTCGGAGCGACAACTGGCTGGGCCTGACGACGTGTTGTCTGGCCACGACGATGCGTACTATGAATCCTTTGCGGAGCGCGGCGGATGTACCAATACTGTCATCAGCCACGTTGACAAGGTACCAATCAGTCACACTGAGACTCCGAGGATGTATGGCATCCAAGTCAAGAATGAGACTAATGTACGCTACGAATCTATGTAAATGAGAGATGCCGGGTTATGCAGAGCGGTCTTATTGGATGAGTTCTCTATCTATTGCTGTCATCGTATGTATCTTGTAATGCAACCAAATCTTTCTCTTCTCCTTCTTAGTCTTCACTCTATACTTGGGTCAAGGCAGATGTTCGGCAAGACAGATCGTGTAGGAAACGACAAGAAGAGAGAACGATAGCGGTGCACCGTTCACACTATTCAGAGCGGAGCAGTAGGTACACCATCGTCGAGGTATTGTAACAACTCATCATTGGGATATACCGTCTGCCCAGTGCGGTAAGAATGCTGGTGTGCATTGCATATCTTACCTACCTCGAAAGCATCCTCTACGAGGCTTACCAAAAAGAAGTGTATCAGCGAATTCCGGAACCTCTGTCAAAAACGTCCCGGGAAAGAGCTGGAAGACGTCAGGCACCGTCTGCTTGCGAACGCTCTGCTAGTCTCGGACCTCGACGTTGCTAGCAGAGCTAGAGATGTAGTAGTTTTTAATACCGCACACATAGTCATAACTAGGTCTTTTTGATTGCGGTAGCGGTGGTGACGATGTCTACAGTAGCAGGCTTCTCGCACATGGCGTGTAGTCCTAGATTGAGAGCTGTAACAATCGAAAGACCATGTGTAGCTGTGGCTGTGCAAGCCGAGAACCGATCCGACAAGAGAGTACTTGTAAGCGAGATCTTGGGCTCTAATAGCACCTAATCTGCTCAAGCCAAAAATGGCAGACTCTATACAACAAGTGGCAGCTATTGTAATAATTCGCGTGGCGTTGGTGCTTGGACGATGAGGATGAGAGGGTTTGCATCTTTGAAGATGGTAGAGGAGAAGAGCAAGAAGAATAGGTTAAACCTGGTTAAGAGAATAGAATAAAAAGAACTGTATGTTAGAGCAGATGTTGATAACTAGTTAAAGTAGTGTATTGCTTAGATGCCTGTTTCTAAGAGATTAGACGAAAAGGATATATACTCGCTAATGCAGTATTCCTGCGGATAGCTAAGCTTCGATGAAACTTTACAGTCTAGTGTGTACTGCTGTCTTTCTCGCTCTTAATCTTGAGTTTCTTTTCCAACGCACCGTCTGTACATATGTACAGTCTTTACGCACGGGTTTTCTGTTTAATATAGATATATCGAGGCTTTACCTACCTCTGCAGCTATGGCATATCGAGAGCTTGGTGACATCTTAGTGGCACTTGTTACAACTTTCACCAACTATAGAAAGACAGTGCAAGATAGAAGGCTCTAACAGTACATCTATCGGATAATCAAGGCTAGAGTACACGGCCTCGTCTCTAGAAGCACGATAAGCGGATTCGCAGCCATGACATCAAGAGAAAGAAAGAAAGAAAGAAAGAAAGAAAGAAAGAAAGACCGTGCTAAAAATTCGTTCTCAAATACACGGCAGGGAGAGATCCTGTAATAGCTAGCATTGCGACCCTGTCGACTTGGGAATACGTCGATCTGGCGACCTATGCGGCCAAGACCGGTACTAACGCACTAACAGTAGTGCCGCCGTTCTATAACCCCATCAACTACGAGTAGCTGCGGGCACTAATCAAGAAGGTGCATGAGGCGTCGAGCCTGTCTATCTATTATATTCAACAACATCCCCTCTACCAGCGGCATTACACCATTACCTACCGAGTTAGCGTCCTTTTCGGAAGTAGATGCTCACTACGTAAAGGATACATCAGGCAACCTGCCATCGTTGATCGAGCAGCTGCTATCCGAGCTCGACAACCGAATGATAGCATTAATGTCTGGTACACTGTTACATTCTACGGCTTTGTTGCATGGGCTAAGGGCTTCGTGTAGGACGCCTTTGATAGTAACCTGAGCTTCTAGTCAAGTTGGGAACATACCCGCTGTTCAGGGCGCGTGGGAGCTGTGGAGATTGAGATTTGCTATCTGCAAGTCCTTTGAGAGCTACAACTGCTGTCCGGAGATCAAGGCGGGCAAGGAGCTGCGAGCATAGGAGATGGGCGGCCTACGAAAGCCGGTGAATCTGCTCGTGAAGGAGCACATGGGGTTCGTAGAATCTGTCTCTATGGCTGACATGTGTCTATTGCTAGTTAGCTACACTGTAGTATGTCCGAAGGATAGGAATGCTCAAGCTTAAAGCAGTCTGGCAACGACCACAAAGAACGGTTCTGATGATGGAGTGATCCATGTAGTAATACATGCTAGTTTATTCCATTTGAAAACTAATATCTAGTGTCCGCCACCACCTGAGTTGGAGTTGTCGGCACAAGACCAGGCGCCAGATGATCCAGAATTGTAATCGTCAATGATACCAACAATAGCGCTGTAAGAGCCAGCAATCATAATGTAGGTACCAACGATAATAACAAGCGAGGCCCAAGCAACACCCATCATCCATTTGGGACCTTTGTTTGGGCGCTTCAGATTGTCGTACAACCACATGGCTCCGAGGGGTTGCATCGACATGAAAGTGGCGAGCAGGGCGCCAACGAGCGAGATGAGAGATCCGAAGTTGGGCACAGCCGAGCAGATTATGTAGGCTGCGATTGTGACGCCCAAGGTGCATGACAACCATGTGATCCAGTGAGTCTTGGAGTTTGAGACGAGGTGCTTTGATCCCTTCATGAGGCGGAGGAAGACATATTTGGCTGGATAATGGGTGACAAGGCAAGTCGAAGCGATGAGACCGGTGATGGCGAGACCGTAACAAACACGCTTCAGGAGAGGTCCCGCAGATCCAAGCGCAGGGGACGCCACGTAGGAGCCACAGTAATAGTAGACAACGACCCCGACGATAATGTATATCGTGGTCATCGTGCTCTGGCAGATAAACATGGCCTTGTTGTAATCCCTGGGGTCGCGCATCTCAGACATGATGGCAAAGAAGGCGGGTGTACCGGCGTAGGCAAAAACAAAGGTGTTGACAGCTCCCATTCCCTGATTGAACGTAGGATTGCCGATCAACTTGTAATCCGACACAAATGGTCCATCCTGGGGCGCATCCGCTGGACGGTCCTGAAGGCCAACGGCGATGGTCAAAGTGAGCAGGGCGACGATGATGGATATCACACCAGCCCATGCAAGCCATGAAATCTTTCCAAGTGTCCGGATTGAGCCTGTCGAGAACCCAATTACCGCGGCTACTGCGACAAAAACAGCAGTGCATGCTCCGTGGAGGGACAAGGCGTTCAGGGCGGTCGAGATACTCGAAAAGCCAGCAGCAGCGACACAGATCCACCCTTTTAATCATTAGAACTTTGCTTCACGGCGCATTGGAAGAGAGCTTACAGAGCATGAAGGCAACGCTCATGAACTCTTTGCCAATCTTGCCACCTAGCATCCCACCCACGTCTACGATACTGTAGACTTCCGGATGGTTGAGCTTGAATATACCGACCACGTAATTACCCCAGGTGATTGTACCTCCGATACCAAGCAGGCATAGCACACCAGGGATAAGACCAAGGGCATCGAATGCAGCTGGAATAGATAGCACACCCAGGCCGATTTGCGTCTTGATCATGACAACAACAGTTCCCATCCAACCAACCTGGAATTGTTAGCTGATATGAGATACCAGTCGGTGAAAGCGAGTACGTACATCGCGATAATTGGGGCCCTCCTCTGTGATCTCGCCGAAGACGTCGTCGGTGATTGATACTCTGCGTCCACTCGTGCTGAATACACTACCCCTGCGTTGTGTCTCCTGAGGTTCGAGATCCAGCTCATTCTTCTTGTAGGGCGAATGTGTCGCCTCGACATAGTTGTTCGGTTCATAAGACATTGTGAATACGGAGCGCCACCATTAGTTCCAGGAAGGAAGACAAGAACAGGTTGCTGCAAACGGGTGCACGAGGACTCGTACGATTAACGTCCAAGAGAGTGTGGAAGGAATAGCAGCGAGCCATGCTTGGTGTTTATACCCGAAACTTTGCTCGTTGACAGCCGATCCGGGGTACATGTGCTAGTACGTAATTTGCGGGGATGCCAGAGCGCTTATCACGCGTGGGTGAGGAACGGAGCGATCTCAGGGACGCCAAGACGCGCACAGGCCGGGTTCTCCTTCCAGCGTGTCACATCGCGCTACCGAGCATTAGCCGATCCATCAGGTTGTTCTCTCCGCACGAATCGGTACTGCACCGGAGCATCGAAACAAGTCCGCGCTTGTGTCGTCTTCTCCCATTTGCGGGTGCCCTGTCAAAGAAATACCGCAATGCAAATCTTCTACACCAAGTCGCGCTCCTTAGGACCGACCGTACCTCAGTTGGGCCGATGCGAGCCGCGGTGCTTATGGCTGTGAGCGGTCTCTACATGTGTCCATCCGCTGATAGAGTTGTTGCGCCTCGAAAAGACCGATGACATTCCAGATGGGTCGAGGCGTTCTGGAGGTAGTGACATGGCGTTCCGGAGGGATGTGACATCAGGCATTGGCGAAGTCGGCGGAGCGCATGACGATCAGGCAATAGGCTTCAGCCAGTTAGCACCCTGTCCGAGCCTCCGGTAAGTCTGAGCGGGAATCCTCCCGCTACAGCAGCCAATCCTGCATGAGACCTGTCAATTGTTTCGTAGTCTTTGTTCGTTCTCCATCTCCCAGTCTCTCAATCAAGCCATTCGGCCGCCAAATTGATGCTAAACTTACTGACACTACCGTGTGTCACAGAGGGTGGCGACTGCGAGAATGTGGGGGATAAGTCTTGCTGCCCAACAGCTGGCGGGAGCGATCTACTAAATCTGGATGGCTACTCCGCCACTAGATTATACTCGGGACCGGCGTCCAAGCTCAATCGCGTGGATGCAGCTAAGGCCTTAGCTACTCTTATTCGCCCTCGTCGATTCTTCGGATGTGGCCTCCGAGTGCTTGAAGCAGACATGATTGACCGCACAGCTGCGTCATGACTTGTATCTTTCTTACAGGAGCCGCAGGGCTAGTAACATGATAGAGATGCAGCGCAGTAAACTGGCGCAATAACCCAAGTAGTGGGTTGGTGGAGGGGCTTGATACACATTTGTCGCTTCAAGATCACGTGCTTCTCAAATTGCATTGTTGATCAAAAACGGGGCGAAAGCAGATCATCTGGTGGAGATATACCCCAGAATGAACGTCAGCCGGGCCAATCTCGATGACTTTGATGTGTCCAGAGATGACGCACAGAAAGTAGACATACTCTCAAGTACGTTGACTACCTGTCGTTTACCAGGCTTTCCGTTGACTGACTTCTATCGTCTAGACCTCGCATCCACGAACCACGCCACTAGCGCAAAGCGGTTGCACAAGGCCGACTAGCACGAGTATAGACGGACCAGTCACCTGGGAAGGACCCACATATCTGGGGCGACATGATTTGCGGCCCATCATAGATAAGATCAAAGCCGGTCGACATAGATATGCCGGTTACGGTGTAAACGAGAGCCAAGATGAAGGTATATCGATTACCAGAAACAACATTCAGTTTACACGTCCACTACATGTAAGCGCGATTGATTTTATGCGCATCCACGAATAATATCATGAGTTGAAGAGGCCCTCGCCTACCTGCGTTAAGAAACGATACCGGGCGGGTTGCTGAGAATACCGCTTTGCCGCAACCACCCTTACCCCACACAATAGCACGCATTCAACACGGCTTTCGACAATCGAGCGATTGATATATAGGGTCGGGCGAAGGCTCTTGTCAAAAAAAGGAGTACAGAGACGTCAGTATTTGCGCAATGTACAATTAGGTCAGGTCATACTTTCAAACTTGATGTAACAAAGAATGTGTCGAGCGATATCCATGTACACCGCCCCACTAGTCAACAGTATCAGCTATATCCGCTCCTAAGCATAGCAAGATTAGCCTTTGGGATGAAAAGAGCGTGTATAACGTCGAGGACAGGGAGAAGGTATGCTGCTTGGCTGAACGTACAGTGTCCTCTCATGCCACCGCACGCTAAGACTTGGAGATCTTTAAGGAACTGGACACTCTCATCGCGAATGAAACTTACAAGCAAGCCATCATCGTGGATGACGCAGCAGCCAAGACGGAAACACTGGATGCTGCTGGGGCCGATTTTCCGAGCAGCTATGCAGCAGTTTATGGGGGTACAACTGCACGAACACATTCGACAGAAGCCTAGCGACCACTTGCATCACTTATACGTGCTATTCCCGATGCGGCCTCCAGCGAGGCTGTGGCCTGAGAATTCCGATTGTCACAAGAGGCTAAGCTCATTGAGCTACCGCACTGGAATACAACAACGCGAGTAGGCAAGTCACGTTTTTTCTCGTTGTTATCCTTCGACCCGCACCTGGTACTGTTCTGCGATATCCTCGAATAGGGTGCGGGACTATATCCCAGCTTGTGGTACGCGGCTCCACCCTCATCATCCACTGAGTCGTGCATTGCCCGTAATGCTCAAGCAATGTCTGTTCCTGTGCAGACATCTTGTTCTTGACCTTTTCGCGTTGTGTCGCTGCTGGGTGTCGTTTCAATGTCCAAAGGTCGTTTGAGCACATGCGTGATACCTTTACATCACTAGGGAACAGCATCTAGACCTTAGCCCTACCGAGACTACGCCTTTTGCATACACGTTCAAGTCGTTCCTCTTCCTAGCAAGTGTGAAGCGCAGATTCATGTTTGCAACGGCTTGCTGATTGGGCCTCAAAAGGATTATGCGGAGGCTGAACATTAACCCACTCGGCAATGCTTGAAAGCCCACCGTATGAGCTTAGCGTCCGGTTTCATTCGCGGAGTCGCGCGCTTCACCGGGTATACAGGAAAAGATAATCAGATTAGGCTCAATCATGTCCACCACCCTATCGACAGTCTCATGGTCTCGTCGATAACGATGTTGCGGCTTATGAATCCATTCACCCCAAATTCATCGCCCCCACGGGCGTGCGAAGCTCGATACTGGATGTCGACGACAGCTGTGAAGAGGATGAGAAGCGCAACAAGGTCAAGTCCGAGACCACGGTACGATGAACAGCCTCCACAAGCGAGACGTGCACTATCGACTGTCAAGTGCGCGTGCCCACTACTATTCCTGTTGTCAAAGTCCGGACCAAACAACAGCAAATTCTCCCCTGCCACCCACTGCACGAGTGTCGCACATATCTCATATCATTGGTGGCCAATTAGATCCAGCCCGGCTGGGGCCCTAAAGGAAGTGAGTAAAATGGCCGAGGAAGGGATTGGCGGTGACAGGCGAGTCACTGGGGGAGCTTGTGGCCTGATTCTTGGAGCACGAGACGAGATCCTGAATAAACATCATCCCTGGAACGGTTGGATGCTCGAAGCTGTCCCTGACCGACGTCGTGGTGGATAGGCATCATGGATTGCTGCTGTCCAATTGGCAAACTTGGCGCATTCCGGCCCGCCACGGTTGCCGCCAGTCAGCCTCCGCATGAATAAACACCACACCGTACCATCCTCACCTCACCGAAACAAACACCATCACCTGTGCACGATCCGACGTTGCGCGACATCGGCGCCGCTGTTGATTGCTCGCATGTTTCAACCATGAGTCGAAAGTCTAGCCTCTCGGTTGATAATGTTCCGGCACCGCTTTTCGCCACGGCGAACGAGTCGTATACGAGCGCACCTCCGCCCTCCTAGCGACATTTCGAAACTACATGCGTGCAGTCCATCAATCATACCCACTTTCATGCACACACACGTGCGACATGAGTACTTACTGCAGCCGAGCTGTGGGGTACAGCCAGTCTTGCCCAGTCAGGAAGTGGGCGTCGCCTCTTCCAGCCTCGCGTTTGTGTACAAGGCGACGGATCGGAAATTTAAGGCATTGGTGGAGCTTTGACATATGCGCATTCTCATCTATATATCTTGGCAAATGACACGAGAAGTACAGTGACATGACAAGTGATGGAGCGCTGGAGTGATTAATGCGCATGCGCGAGATGCTGTGGTTGTAAATGCAACGGTACATATAGTATCTGGTACAGCCTGGTCTGGAGAGATACTCCAACCTTGACCTGCACGACAACACAACCGCCTCTCTTTACCATCGCCATTACATTCAAGATGCGCTCTGTTACTTTCGCTGCCGCCGTTGCGGCCTTGTCTGCTGTTGGAGACGCCAAGGACATCTACGTCTCGCCAACCGGCACAGGAACTGGAACATCCACCGCACCCTTTGGCTCCATCCAGTCCGCTATCAACGCTGCTGTAGCTGGCGATGTGATTCTGCTCCGTGCCGGCACATACAAGCCTACAACCAACATCCAGATCACAAAGAGTGGTACCCGAACGCAGCCCATCACCCTCCGTTCTTTCGAGAAGGAGAAGGTTGTGATTGACGGCGAGGGCATGCCTGGAACACCATACGGTCTGGACGAGTCGCTGCCGAACAAGGAACGCGGTGCTTTTCACATCGAGAAGGCGAACTACTGGAAGTTCTACAATTTGGAGTGAGTATACCCTGACTAGATTCCCCATTCCGGTTCTCAATGCTAACCTACGCTCAGGATCATCAATGGCCCATACGGCGTGTACGCCCGAGATGCGTCGCACAACCACTACGAGCTCCTGAAGACGCACGACAACTACGAGACCGGCTTCCAGCTTCAAGGTGCATCCTCCAACAACACCGTTGTGTACCTCGACTCGTACCGCAACCGCGACCCGCGCAAGAACGGCGAGTCAGCCGACGGCTTCGCATGCAAGGAAGGCTCAGGCGAGGACAACGTCCTACGCAACGCGCGCCTGTGGGACAATGTCGACGACGGTCTCGACCTCTTCATGTTCGGGTCGCCCGTCACCCTAGAGGAGGTATACGCATGGGGCAATGGCTTCGACCACTGGGGCTTCAGCTCCTTCCAAGGTGACGGCAACGGCTTCAAGCTCGGCATCACCAACAACCCGCCTGCCAACCACATAGTGCGCAACTGCATGGCCTTCTCCAACGCGAAGAAGGGCTTCATCGACAACGGAAACCCCGGTAGCTTGACTTTCGAGCGCAACACCGCGTGGAGCAACGGTGACTCGGGCTTCAACCTGAGGAGCTCTAGTTCGACTGTGAAGGACAACATTGCCGTGTCCAACGTGGGTAGCTCGCAGGTCAGCCTCACTGCGTCGGGCATCAAGGCTACTGGCAACTCGTGGCAGTCGGGTAGCTGGTCAAACTCCAACTTCAAGAGCGTTGACCCCGCCACCCTGAAGAAGGCACGCGGTGCTGACGGGAGGGTGCCGGCAAGCGACTTTTTGGTGCCCAAGACTGGTGCTATTGGTGCGACTACGCAATCTGACGTTTGAGGTTTGATACCCAAGGTCCATGCGGTAGAGGTTGTAGAGTCTTCTTTTCTCGTACATATTCGATGGCACACACCTGTATATATTATCGTGTGCTGTTCTTTTTTTACATAAACTTTCGTAGATGTGCATCGTCGATGCTAGAGACTCTGTGAAGAGGTAATAAAATGGTTATCGATGCAGTTTCTTCCTTCACTTTGCTCTGGGTACTTGTCTATTAGTGGATGTCTTCTTTTTATGAAGCCCTTCTGGGCGCCATGACTAGGTGGCAACAATAGTGTCGCATATGCCTTTTGTGTCCACAGCTTGACAACATACCTGTCGCGACTGTAGCCATATGGCCTCCTGTTTACACGGAGGCAACTGGCTGAAAATAGATCCGAGTTAAGAAGACAATTCTTCACGCCTTCTCAGTACGCGATTGAGAGCAGGGATCCGACGTTCAAAGCCATTGCCACGCGATATCCCGTCACACGAACATGGAGGGTCAACGAGGCTGATCGATTAGACCGCCACGACCAATATCGAGCAGTAGAACCGCTCTGCCAATGCGTTTACATGCAGCACGCGCCTTGCAACACTACATGCTCAATTCGCAGTCTTGTCCTGGTGTATGCCCTCGCAGTACTTCTTCAAATCCTCACACCAAAGCCCAACCTTGCCTCTCAGCGTATCCTCGTACATCACCTTAACAACCCTCGACAGCAAGCCACTCATAATCTCCCAAGTCCTGACCTCGCACTCATTCTCACCCTTGACAATAACCTCATGGAACCTCTCCAATTTCATGCCAAAAGCGTACATGCCTCCATTGCCCGTCCAGCTAACCCTGTATACCTTGCTGGAATCGGCGGTAAACGTCTCGTCGCTGAGTAGTTCCGGCGTGAGGTACGATGTCGGCGAGGAGGGAGTGCAAATGTCCATGACTTTCAGCGGTGTGAGCGTGACATGGTTCGGTTTGTCTGCGTTCATAATGACTGTGAAACGCATCGTGCAGCCGATGTTCATGCGATCTGGAGTCTGGAGATTGGTGTACAAAGTCAGTATTCGCCCCATACACAGCTCGTACGGATACGTGACTTGCAGTTTCATCTTGCACGTGCCCAGGAGACGAGGGCTGTGTGAGGATCTCCACTCGAGGGACCCATGTATTCCATGCTGGGTAGTTTGCGGCATGGAGGATGGTATCGAATACAAGCGGTGCTGGGGCGCGTACGACGGTGGAGTAGGACAACTGGAAGACAGCAGTCTCCCGCGGGACGATCTTGGAGGTAAGGCCGTTGGACGGCGGCCAAGCTGATATTTCAGACATGGTGCAGTGGGTGGTAGGCGTGGAAGCGCATGGGGAGCGAGCGACACGGAGGTGGTTGTTGTTGCCTACCGCTGACGACCCCGAGAGTTGCTGATGGATGAAGGCGACTTATCGATAAGAGCTACAATCCCGGTTGTGAGCGGCAGCCGAGAGTACGCGGGGAGTCCCGCCCTCGAGTTGCCGTATACCAAGAACGGAAACAATGGGAACTTATCTAATCTAATCTCTATGAAGGATTACGGGGGCTTCAGTGCGCGGCTTACCGTGTCCAGTAAGCCTTGGATGGCCCGACCAAGGTCGCACAAGATTTACTTCCATCAGCATGCATGATGAGCTGATATCCTGAGAGATCCACGCTACCATTGTCGCATCTGGACATGTTCCCGCCTCTCAGCACTGCTGAGGGGCTGCCGCTCCAACTCTTGGGGCTCCATGCGAGTAAAAGTCTCCACACCGTTGAATCACCACGCGCGCAGGCCACGATGTAACCTGGTTGAGTTCATGGTATCATACTATAAAGCGGTCGCTCCCTCATGCGACGTGCGATGATTGCGCCCCAATCTCCAGAAAGCAGTGAGACACCGACCGCATCGTTTCGCGATTCCGCACACCCAATTCAGCGTCGATTATCGCGCGACGCCATTTTCGATCATGGACAAGATTTCAAAGTACAATGTCGTTCATCGATATGAGAAGCGCAGCCTACTCATCGCGTGAGTCTTTCGCAACGCAACATTGCAGACCTAGCTGACCATGTTACCAGGATCAATTGCATTGCCGGGCTATCGATTCTGTTCTTCGGTTACGACCAGGGGATGATGGGAGGTGTGAACACCGCCTACGATTACTACACACTCATGGGTTTTGGTCACAAAGGCACAGATGGCGGCCCCGTCGTTGACGATACCTTGCTTCAAGGCGGCATCGTTTCAGTGTACTATCTCGGAACTTTGATGGGATGCTTGGTTGGAGGCGTCATTGGCGACCGCTTCGGACGCATCAAGACTATCTTCGTCGGAGCCGCTGTCGCGACAGTAGGCGCGTGCTTGCAATGCTCGGCCATGAATCACGAGTGGATGATTTGCGCGCGTCTCGTCAACGGGTGGGGTACCGGCATTCTCAACTCCATCATTCCCGTCTGGGCCACGGAGACTGCAGAACATACATCGCGCGGTCAATTCATCGCAATCGAATTCACACTCAATATCCTGGGTGTTGTCATCGCGTACTGGCTTGAGTACGCATGCTCCTTCTACGGCGACGGCACTTCTTCTTTCATCTGGCGCTTCCCCATCGCATTCCAGATTCCAATGCTCATGATACTCATGGCTGCCGTCATGTTCTTCCCGGAGTCGCCGCGTTGGCTAGTCAAGGTCGGTCGCGAGGCCGAAGGACGGTACGTGCTAGGCCGGCTCCGAGGCGACGCCGGTGAAGATAGGGAGAGAGCGGAGACTGAGTTCCAGGAGATCGTCGCTTCTTGCGAGTTGGAGCGCTCCAACTTCCGTAAGCAAGGCTACCTTCACATGCTTTTTGGTATCGGTTCTGGCAAGCTGCATACTGGCCGTCGCGTTCAGCTTGTGGTTTGGCTCCAGATCATGCAGGAATGGGTCGGTATCGCCGGTGTTACCATTTACGCGCCAACCATCTTCGGCATCGCAGGCATGAGCCCAGCGAAGCGACAATGGATCTCAGGCCTCAACAACATCTTCTACATGTTCGCAACACTTGTTTGCGTCTTCACACTGGACCGCATCGGCCGCCGATGGACCTGCTATTGGGGTTCGACAGGACAGGGAATCGCCATGGCGCTCGCCGGAGGGTTCTCGTATTTGGGCCAAGAAGCCACAAAGCGCGGCGACACCAGCGCGGCATCATCATACGGCAACGCAGCGGTATCCATGGTCTTCATCTTCACGGCCATCTTCGGCGCGACATGGCTAACCGTCCCGTGGCTCTACCCCGCAGAAATCTTCCCGCTTGAAGTACGCGCAAAGGGTAACGCTTGGGGCGTCGTAGGCTGGTCCATCGGAAATGGCTGGCTCACGCTTCTTTGCCCAATCATGTTCGATTCTATTGGAGAAAAGACGTTGTACATCTTCGCCGCATGCAACGCCATCACGATCCCCATGGTTTGGGCGCTATACCCGGAGACGAACCAGCGCACGCTGGAGGAAATTGACCTGCTTTTCGCATCAGATAGTATCTGGAATTGGGAGGCGGAGAAGAACTTTGCGACGTTACGGGAGACGCTTCCTTTCGAAGCTACGTCGCATGCAGCGAAGAACGATGTTGAGCGCGTTTCCCTCCGATAGCGTAGTATTAGGTTACCTAACACCTAAATCCCAGAGGCCGCTCAAAAAAAAGGGCAAGATGATACCTGTGTAAGCCTTGTTATAGATCCAGAGACCTGTTGTAGTAGACATGTTGTGTACAGTATAGGTACTCACTTGAGCAGGAGGATAAGGAGGCTGGAGTATTAGGCGGATTTCCTCGCACATTCGTGCATCAACTTGGTCCAGGAACTGTCCAGGATAAAGGAAATTGGCTGGATACACAGTGCGGGACAACAGTATTTGGTCAATGCAGACAGCACTATTGTGGTAGCTAAGATTTGTGCACATGCAGCCTTTTGGAAGACGCGCTGCTGCCTGGTATCTTGTCCTTTATAAAAACGGGTGGGCAGAGGACTGTAAGTAATTGTAAGTAACAAGAAATTGTCAATCTTAGCGTTCCCTGTTTACATACGCAGTTCTAACTCTAATAGAACAATTTACTCTATATCGCTGTTATATCTATATCTATATGTGACTAGAGTCTACAGGTCGAGTTCTTTAGAAGCAGTAACGTCTTTAGGCTGAAGTGTAGGCAATATTATTACATAGTACAAGTACAATAGACGCTGTATTAGCGGAACTTAATAAGACTACTGTAGCTAGTCTAGGTAATAATACAGATAACTAAGAGTATTTATGTACAGTAGACATTTTTATTGTTAACACAAATAATAAGAGAAGTGTAGAGAAGAGAGTAAGATAGCTAGATAATAAAAGCAATACATAACTTTAAACTACGTAGGAATTAATTGTACAATTAATCTCTACATTATTGTTAGGAAAACTTAAGAGGCTGCTCGTAGAGCTAGTAGCCTGCGACCTGCTAGCGGGTCGCGCAATCCGCTAATTCGCTAAATTAGCTAAATTAGCTAAATCAGCTACACTTAAGTTCTATAGAAGGCTGTTTGCTAGCTGTCCGCGCTGTTCGCGCTGTTAGCCAGTATTCGCCAGATTCGCCAGATTCGCCAGATTCGCCAGATTCGCCAGATTCGCCAGATTCGCCAGATTCGCCAGATTCGCCAGATTCGCCAAATTTGCCAGGTTAGCTAGAATAGCTAGAATAGTAGCTGACTAGTTTAATATATAGTCTGTTTAAATAGTTAGAGATAATTCTAGTATACACAGTAATGGAAAGTACTATATTTACTTAGTAGATAACAAAATATTCACTAAACAGGCAAGTCTGCTAGTAAAAATAAGCAGTTAAGAAGGCTCTTTTTTGAAAAAAAATTAAACTTGTTGCTATTTTAGCTAACTAAAGACTACGCAAGAAATATAGTAAGTGTTATAGGCTAGCGCCCTTGTTATGGGCTAGCGCCCTGTGAAGGTCGTCCTAAGATAACCTAAGAGTTAGTTCTCGGGAACGAGTGAGTGCGATAGACAGGGTTAGTGTACTAGCACGTTTAGTAGAACGATGTAATAGTATAGGGTTATAATAGCACGTTTAGTAGAACAATATAATATTATAAGAGGTTAAGAAAGAAGTATAATTCTTAGATTAAATACTAGAGTCTTATATAAAGTTAAACACAATAAGCTATAAGAGCTTATTATCTACTACTATATACTAAGAGGTGTCCTAAATATCTTATAGTTCTACGCTATTCTACGCGTAGTACTTTGTAAGACCTTATAGTATAACGTAGAATATACGTAGCTTTGTCTTACAGTAGCTTTCCGCTAAGACTGTAGAATTACGTGCCCTGTAGGGTAGCGTTATCTATTAGTCCTTAAAGTACTAACCTTTAGGCTAACCCGCCTAGGTGTTTCTTATTATCCTTTTTATATATAGCTTACAGGTTCCCTTCTTTTAGGTTTGTAACACTATCCCCCTCTTCCGCATTTATATCCTTATAAACTAACTTAATAGTTTCTAAAAGTACCGCCTATTATTACATTCTTAGTAATCGCATAAACAGTATTAGAACGCTTACTATAGTCGCTTATTAATATTGCGCAAAGAGGAATTTAGAGTGTTAGATGCCATTATTAAAGAAGAAGTATAGAAATTGTTATTAGAATAGCGTAAGAAGTCTGTGTGTTCTAGTAGAGGTTTCTTTGCTAAATTTCTTAAAACTAGATAAAAAGCTGGCTCGTTTAGAGCAGCAGGAGGCTAATACTAATTAGGCTAAGGCAGACGCGTTAGACGCTCTGTTAGCGGCTCGTGCAAAAAAGAATCGTCTCTAAAAACAAAGAAAGGTATTAAAGCGTTATAAATAATAGTTAGTAGATAAGTTTAGAAAGTTTGTTAATGTTACGATCTGCACCCAGGAAGGAATAGGGGTAAGCGTAATCACTTTAGAGGATCAAGCGGCGCAGTTAAAGGATTGCGGCACAGCAACTACGCTGTAATCACGTAACTACTTAGTAGTAAGCAAGTACACGCTAGACTAAGAACAGGTGCTCAGCAGTAAGCAAGACCAGTTAACCAATAACTGACCCAACACTGTACCGCTTAGCAACAAGCACTTACACGCTTAGTACTAAGCGCAACACTCCTTAGTATATAGCTTAGACACTAAACCCTTATAGCTTAGTATGTTTAACTTTGTATAAGACTCTAGTATTTAATCTAAGGATTATACTTCTTTCTTAACCCCTTATAATATTACATTGTTCTACTAAACGTGCTATTACAACCCTGTACTATTATATTGTTCTACTAAACGTGCTAGTACACTAACCCCGTCTATCGCACTCACTTGTTCCCGAGAACCAACTCTTAGGTTATCTTAGGACGACCTTCACAGTTAAGAAGATTAAGGCTTTAGAGGCTATAGAGGATATTAACTGTAAGGTTAGTATTCTAGAACATAGTCTAATGCTTAGTACTCTTGCCTTAGACTAGAATGTCTTTTCTTCTACTTATATAGAAAGTAATCCTATCTTTAATAAGATGCTTAGAGAGTCGCGTGGTACTGCGCAAGCAGCTAGCGGCAATTCATAAGGTTTGTGTCTAGTTCCTATATGTTATCGCTGTCTAGGTATTCTAACTATTTAACTAGATATTCTTTACTGTTATTAGTAGTCTAGTGTACAAGGATCTTTTTAACTTTAAAGACGTTATCTTTCTAGTTTTAATAATAAAAGGTTTTCTAAAGTAGCGTTCTTAGGTCTGCTAGTTCTAACATATTAAGCGTACGGAGGATAAATACCGTACAAGAAGGACACTACTCTTCTTTTCTTTATCCTTCTTCTTCTGTACATAGGAGCAAATGCATACTCGTTAGCAGGCCTCTTTCCGCCCATAACAGTTCTAACATATAGAACCTTAGGTAGATTTTTGCATTAGGTAGAAGGTTAAGTGTATAAGTAACTAGTCTCTTCTTATCAAGAATTAAAAACAGTCTAACTTTAACGTAGTTAAGTCCCTTATTTAGTCGCTTAGTGCGAAGATTCTTTATAAGCAAGTAAACTTTATCCCCCTTCTTTAGCTAAGGTGCTGTTTTTTATTTCTTATTAATATATAAAATGCTCTAGCGTTAGGCCTTCTTAAGTGTTATTTTAAGTAACTTATATACTTTCTTTAGCTTATTAGCAGTAGCGATAGCTGCTTTAGTCTTTAGACTAGGTAGTGTGCGTGTAAAGAGATTTAGGTGTCTCCTGTAGTTTGCGTAGAATAGAGTTTATTCTATAGCCTCTAAAAGCTTATTATTATATGCTATCTATACTATAGGTAGTAGCAATACCTAGTTGTTTTGTTGTTTATTAACGTAGATGCGTAGGTAGGCTTTTATTATGCGATTTGTTTGTTTAGTTTGTCTATCTATCTATAGATAGAAAGCTGTTAATAGCTTTCTCTAAGTTCTAATCGCGGCTAGTAGCGTATTCTAAAAGTTTAAAGTGAAAAGCTTATCCCTGTTACTAATAATTAACTTTAGTATGCTGTAATATCTAATAATGCGATTGTTAATAATATATACAAGCTATACTGCTGTAAAGTTGTTTCTAAAGGCGATATACTCTGCTTATTTTGTAAATTAATTAACTACTATAAGAATTGCGTTATATAATACTTGTGTCGCAGGGTCTCTTAAGACTAGTAAGCCTATAACAAAGTCTATAGAGATGTCTAACTATAGTGCGTTAGGTAGCTCTATTGCTTGCATTTCTCTGTAGGGTGCGTAGGTACTATATTTATTCTTCTAATAGTCTGCGCATTTAGCAATAAAGAAGGTAACCTTATTCTTTATATGTAGAAACTTGTAGTTACATTTAATAAGTTCTATTATTTATATAATACTAGAGTAACTATATACAGAGTTGTTGTAATGTTATTAGATAATTGCCTTATGCAATTCTTCTAGTACTTTGTATATCACTTGCATAAGCAAGTTTAACGTCTTTATAGGTTCTAATAATCTGTTATTATTAACCTTAAGTATTGCAGTATTAGTTATTTCTTTTATTCTAGCGATATTGTGTCTGCGGCTAAGAGCGTCTGCTCTGCTATTATCTTTTTCTAGTATATATATAATCTTAAACTTATATTATCTAAGTTCTTCTAACTATTAGACCTATTGTTAGTTGAGTACTTTAGTAGTTGTAAAGTTAACTAAGTTCTTATAATCTATAAATATTGTAAGTTCTAAGCAGCTTTTAGCGTATACTCTCTAATGCTTAAGAGCCGCAATAATAGCTAGTAGCTCCTTATTATAGACGTCGTAACGTTCCTTAAGTTCTAAAAATTTGCAAAAGTAATAAGTAATTAGATACTATTTACCTTTGTGTAATTAGCTTACGCATGCGCCTAGTGCGAGATCTAATGCGTTAGTCTTAAAGCGTAGCAGTTGTCCTGCTTAGAATATGCAGAAGCATAGTAGTATAATGCTTACATTCTTAAGCGTCTAGAAGGCGCCTTTAGCTTCCTTACTCTATATAAAGGGTATATCCTTTCTTATAAGTTTAGTTAAAGAAACAGCAATCTTTAAGTAATTCTTAATAAACTATTAGTTAAAGTTTAGAAATCCTAAGAAGAATTATATCTTCTTAACTGTTTTTAGCTATAGCTATTCCTTAACTACTTTAATCTTTTCCTTGCTTATATATACTCTATTAACCTCTACAACGTAGCTAAGAAAGTCTACTTCTATCTTATAGAATTTACACTTCTCTAGTTTAACTTATAGGTTAAACTAGTCTAGGCACCTTAGTACTGTACAGACATGTTTAACATAGTCTTCTTTATTTTTAGAGTAGATAAAGATATTGTCTAGATATATAATAACAAAGATATCTAGGTGTGCTCTTAACACATTATTAATAAGCTTCTAAAATGTTGCTAGGGCGTTCGTAAGCCTAAACAGTATAATAGTGTATTTATAGTGTCTGTATCTTGTGCGGAACGCTATCTTCTATTCTTTATCTTTCTTAATTCTAATAAGGTAGTAACTATCGCGTAAATCTATTACTATAAAGATCTTAGCTTATAATACTTAATTCTAAAGTTCTATAATGTTTAGTAGTAGGTATTAATTCTTTACTATAATATTATTAAGTTTATAATAGTTAACGCATATTCTTAGTAGTCTATTCTTCTTTAGTATAAGAGTATAGAGAATCCTGCTAGCAAAGTAGAGGGTCTAATATATTCTTTCTTTAAATCTTAATCTAGCTTTTCTCTTAGTATTTTAAGTTCTATCTCTAATAGTTAATAAATTAGCCTAAAGAGTAAAGTCTTCCCTTCTTTTAGAATAATCTTATAGTCTTAGAGTTAGTGCTTTAGTAAGGCTTCGCTGTCTACTACTTCTATAAAGAGGTGCTTAAATTCGTAGTACTCTTTTAGAATTACTAGAGGTACGCATTTCTCTATAACTCTAACTTTATAGTCTAGAGGTGCCCTTCTAGTACCTATTAAGTTAAACCCTTATATCTTAAGGTTATTCTTATATAAGGCTTACTTTCCTTTAGCAATATTATGAATCTTCCTCTTATCTACTATCCGCTTTATGCAATGCGTAAACTAGCTTATAGTTACGTCTAGTCTACAGCACTTAAATAAGAACGTTTTTAACTTCTAGTTAATGCGCAGGTTATATTCTCTTAACTAGAGCAGCTCTAGTATAATATTATAAGTAGCTAGTCTAAAGACATCTAGGTCTAACTATTCCTAATATTTCTAGATGCAGAGTGTTACGCTTATAACTTTATAGGTAATTTAGTTCTCGCCTAGCATAGGCTTACTATTAGCAACGTGTAGTAGGTAGCTTATCTCTTTCCTTAGTAGTCTTAGTCTAGCTAAGAGCACTACTCTAGCGGAAATATAGCTTACTTAGAATTCTAAATCTACTAGTGCCTGCATTTATTTTCTATTAAGCTTAACTATAAGCTTAAAGAGTGTTAAGAAGTTTATACTATTAATCTTCTTACTAGTTTCTTTTGCCTAGAATACTAGTCTAAAAAAGACCTTCTAGATCCGTAGAAATCTTTTATAATAGTATATTTATTGCAGTTAGGGTGTAGACACGTATACTAATACGTTTAGTTGTATTCTCTTAAGAGGTAACCTCTAATCTTAGTATTGTACACTATTTGTATCGCGATAACCTCTTAGAGGTCTATATAGCCTAGAAAATACAATCTAGTTCGCTTATCCTATAGGTAAATTGCATAAGAATCTATTATACATTTAAACTATTGCTATTTACACTTAGAGATGCTATAAATCTATTAAGAAAACTATCCTATTCCTTATTTGTTAGAGTAGTAGATTATGCATAAATTGTAAGCGCATGCTAACCAAGTAAGCTTCTCGTGCTCTAGATTCTAGTAGTCTAACTAGTAATAAGTATCTATAGCGCAGCTTAATTTATAAGCCTTGCGCTTTCTGCAGAACTTATATTATTTATAACTACTAGGCTCTGTATTACCTTTAGTAGTTATTCTCTAGAATTAGTTTTCTCGCAATTCTTTTAGAGTGCTTAGTGTTCCTAATAGTTTACACTATTGCTAAATCTTATTATAGATTCCTTTCTTCTTGTTGTCTAAGAGAGGCTAAGTAGGTTTATTCTATAATACCTTAGCATTATTAATTTACTAAAATATAAGTTCTAGGTTTATGCCTTATACCTTAAGTTTGTTGCAGAGGTCTGCGTACTAATTATACCTCTTAAATTGTCTGTAGAAGTCTTCTTTAGTTTTATAAAAGATAATCTTAGGTTATCTAAGCTGCTGTAGCAGAGTGTTAATTTTCTCTTCTAGGTTTTTAAAACATTAAAGCGTTATAAGCTTTAACTTAGGTATAAGGTTATTATAGACCTTAATTACTCTATTAACCTAATTAGGGTCTACAGGCGTTTTAGTGCCTTTTAGCTGCTCTATTATTGCTGTGTGCAAGAGCTCCCTTATACTAGGTAGAAGGTTCTTCTTTTATTCCTTTAGTTGTAGGACTAGATTAAAGAGGTCGCGTCTTATCATTATTATAACATTAGGTACTTTTTAGGCGTACTTAAAGTCTAGTTTGTTAAGATACTATTATACCTAGTTAATATATTGCGAGAGTTAAATAAACTCGTCTTAAGGTGCGAATAGTATTACTAGCCTATTATTATTACTAAACCTTTCTATTTTTCTAAACTTAGTCTAGTTAATTTCTGTTGCCTTAAGATTCTTATAGGACTTATTCTTAGAAGCACTTGCTTTATCCAAGGTAGCTTCCTCTAGAGAGATAAGAGTTATATCCTCTAGACTATTAATAATACCGTTATTATAACCTTATAAGTTAATATTAGGTCTAGTAATAACATTCTATGTCTCTTTATTCTCGTAGTTAGGTACTGCCTAGTGTAGAATATAAAGTTGTTGTAGTACCTTACCTTAGCTTTAGCAGTCCCTTTTTATATAGCCTTTCTTACTATAGGTATAGCAAGTAATGTCCTTCTTGCTACTCTCATTATGCTAAAACTTTAGTTTGCTAGGTCTCTTATTAAGGTTGTTAAGGTGTATAGGCTTATAGCTATTAGTTTAGTAAGTACTTAAGATTCTAAGCGTATAGCTTTACTAACATTCTTAGTTAGGGTATAAATGTCGTGACGTTTAACAGTGTTAGTTGTTTGTATTTCTTAGTGCGCGATTTCTCTAAGTAAACAGTTATTCCTCTAGCTTTAACTTATAGAGTTTATTATTAACTTAAATAGCCTTAGCTATGAGTTTCTTAAGCGTGTTAAGGCTAGATCTATTTCTTATAAGTTCTATGCGTACAGCAGGTTTAAAACCTTATTAGTATATCCGCATTAAAGCGTTGTCGTCCTATTTAATAACTATTTAGTACTACTAAAATTTAGTTGTGTAGTTAGCAGCAGACTTAATTTGCTTTAGCTTCTAGATCTTCTACTTAGCGATTACAGACTCCTTAAATAGTAAGAAGATTTTGCGCATCTTTATCTTAAACTAGTTGTTACACGGGGTTCGGCTATACTTCTCTAGGCTCGGTCCGTACTAAGGCGAGGTAGACTAAAGCGGTAGTCCGTGAGGTATCGTATGGAATGATCAGGTGGAAAAGAGTTATCGTTGTTAACCAAGAAGTAACAATACCAATTCTATAAAGGATAGAATAACTAGTTGACAATCTGTGTAAGAGATGAACTATTTGAGTTGACCACAACGAGTGTAATAATGAAATCCGTCCATCCTATATACTCATTGCAATCTGTTCCTGTCCTCCCCGTCCCTCTCGTAAGGGAGGTTTGGGAGGACCGTGGCCTCCTGATCCCTATTGGCCTCCCGGAGGCCCTGTCTTGGCGGGATGCCAGTCACGTGATCAGCGCCCCGCGTTGATCATTACCTTCTGACGTGGTCGTCGGTTGGCGTTCAGCCCCGACTCCTTCATCAAGGGTGGAGTTCCTTTTGTTGCTTGTAACATTATCCCCCCTCTTAGGCGTATCGTCCCGATACCCTGGATTATTGTTTTCCCGTGCCGCGTTTCGGTGAGCAGGTCGCATATAAGGCTTCTGTAGGTCCGTCGTGTCGTAACCGTTTCCTCTCTTGCTCCGCCTTCCTGACCATGCCCAAGATTCAGTCTTCTCGACGCGTTCGCACCCAAAACTCGACTCAACAGCGCCAGGCTCGTGCTGACCGCATCCGTCAACAAGGGAACGAGATGACCTTTCGCTGCAAGCGGTGCGAGGATAAGAATCTTCGTTGTTTCGTGGACACTGCATCTGGGCAGTGCGCGGGTTGCATTTCTGTGAAGGCTGAGTGCAGCCTGTTTGTAACCGAGGAAGAGTGGGAGAAGGTTGAGGCTGAGAAACGCGAGAAGCGCTTGGCGCTTCTTCGCGCTGAAGCTGAGGTCGCTCGGCTTCGCCTAGAAGTGGCAGAGACTGAGGCGCGAGAGCGAGCATTCGCTGATCGAGATCACGCCATTTTGAGCCTTCAGGATCGTGCGAATGAGCAAGCCGAGGGGAATTCTGCCCCTGGTACGGACTTTCCGGCAACCGAACCATCGCTACCCGGATCATCGACTGACTTGGGCTGGTTACAGGCTGACGCTTCTTTCGACCCTTCTTTTGATTACTTCCTTTCCCTCGAGGACCCGGTCCTCGCTTCCCTGGGTGTTTTCGGTGGTACTCAAGTACCTGTGACTTGCAGTTCGTTAAATTTTCTTTTGGTTCCCAAGTGTTCTGGCTTTCGGGCCATCCTTGCCACTTGACCAAGTATTTCCACTGACGACCGACTTTCCGCAGGTCCCTAATTTCTTCGACCTCGTATTCGTCGTCTTCGAGCTCTATGTCCGTTGCTAGCTCGGCATCTGGAGGTGCTGGTTCCAGGAGTTTCTTGTGAAAGACAGGGTGGACGCGCATGCCTGGTGGCAGTTGGAGTTTGTAGTTTACTGTGCCTATTTCCTCTAGGATTTCGAAAGGTCCTACTCGGAGGTTATCCAGTTTCTTGCTTGGCCGTTTAGTTTTCAAGTTCTGTCGTGACAGGAAAACTTTGTCCCCCTTCTTAAAGGTTGGTCCCTCAATCCTTTGCTTATTAGCGGCTCTGGCCGATGTGAGGTTCCTGTGAGCTATGTTCTTGCTCAATTCTTCGTGTAGCTCTCGCATCAAGCGGGCTTTGTCGTCTGCTCCTACTGCGATACTTTCAATATCCTTCGGATCCCGGTGAGCAGTCGGCTCATATCCGTAGTTCGCGTAGTGTGGTGAGTACTTCGTCGTTGCTGACTTAGTGCTGTTGTAGGCCAGTTGTGCTGTCGGCAAGAGTTCAACCCAGTTGTCTTGCAGCTTGTTGGCGTACATCCTCAGATACTGCTCCAGTGTTTGGTTCGTTCTTTCCGTCTGGCCATCAGTTTCGGGGTGAAAGCTAGTCGATAGCTTCTTCTTCACACCTAATTTTGCCAGGAATGTGTCCCAATATTTGGACGTAAACAGTTTGTCACGATCGGTGATGAACTCTTCAGGTATCCCGTGTTCTGACATTAGTGCCTTGCTGACCTCGTATGCGCATTCTTCTGCGGTGATGGTCTCTTCTGTGGGCACGAATTTTGCTCCTTTCGTGTGTCGGCATACAATGACTAGAACTGTGTCGCATAATCTTCCGGATCCTGGTTCTAACGATTTCGGGAGCTTCACTATGAAGTCCATCGTTACGCTGCTCCATGGTCTGGTTGGTGGCGGTAAGGGCTGTAACAGGCCATAGGGCTTATGTCTCTTGGGCTTGTTCTGGTGACAAGCTAAACAGTTGCCTAATACATCCTGCACCTTCGCTCTCAAGCGTGGTATAGCAAATACCTTTGCCAGTCGTCTGACCATTTCTTCTAGCGATGCGTGTCCGTATTCCTTGGACTCATGCAGTTCCTTGATGAGACTCGATCTCATTTGTGGAGGTACATATTTCCGATCTCCTCGAATCATATCTCGGTACTCTCGTTCGTCCTGTAACAGTTCATCGGAGCCGTTCTCGTCAGGCTCGAACTGCCAGCTGGCTGCCTTCTGCTGCCATTGCTGCTGTAGTGATTCTACCCGCTCGGCCACCTTAGCTATCCTGGCTAGTTCCGGCTGGTTATATCGTAGTGTGCCATCAGGTGCTTTCCTGAACATGGCTTTGTGTGGTTCCTTATGGTCTTCTTCGCGTAAGTCGGATCTCCGGCTTAGAGCATCCGCCGCTCCGTTAAGCGTTCCGGCTCGATGGGTTATCTTGAAGTCGAACTGAGCTAACATCTCAGCCCATCGGGTTTGCCGTCTGTTGAGTTTCTTCGTTGTCATGAAACCTGCTAAGTTCTGATGATCGGTAAAAACTTCGATCTGGTGTGGTAGTCCCAATAAGTAGACTTCCCATTGTTCAAAGGCATCAACTATTCCCATCAGTTCCTTATCGTGAACATCGTAATTGAGTTCTGCTCCTGAGAACTTCCTTGAATGGTAGAACACTGGTCTCCATTTCTTGTCTGGGCACTGCTGTGATAGTATAGCTCCAAGTGCATAATCTGACGCGTCGGTCTCGACTCGCGTTTCTCGTTTCGGGTCGTATATCTCGAGTACGGGTGCCTCGAGGAAGATTTGCTTGATTCGATCAAAAGCCTCTTGATGTTCCTCGTTCCAGTTGAATCCTACTTTCTTCTTCGTGATCTCTGAGAGGGGTACCGTGATCTTCGAGTAATCCTTAATGAACTTTCGGTAGTAGTTGGCGAATCCTAGGAAGGATTGCACATCCTTGACTGTTTTGGGAATTGGCCATTCCTGTACAGCCGAGATCTTCTTCGGGTTCATCTTAACTCCCTCTGTAGACACTATGAAGCCTAGGAATTCTGTCTCCTTGACATGGAATTCGCACTTCCCTGGCTGCAGGTATAGCTTATATTCCTTCAGCTTCCTGAGCACTTTCTTTACATGTTCAACATGTTCTTTGAGCGTTCCGCTAGAGTACACCAGTACATCATCTAGGTACGCTGTGACAAAGATTCCGAGGTACTCATGAAGGGCGTTGTTGATGACTGATTGAAAGGTTGCCGGTGCGTTCGTTAATCCGAAAGGCATAACCGTATACTCGAACAGTCCATACTTTGTTTTAAACGCTGTCATCCATTCATGACCTTCTTTGATTCTGATTCGGTAAAATCCTTCCCGAACGTCGAATTTCGTAAACCACTTGGCTCCCTGGAGTCGATCCATGAGCTCCGTGATGAGTGGTAAGGGATATCGGTTCTTCCGCGTGACGCTGTTCAACCTTCGGAAGTCGACACATAGTCGCCATTTCCCGTTAGGCTTCTTTACGAACAAGATGGGTGAGGCCATCGGGCCTGATCCCGGTCGGATGAATCCCTTCTTCAGATTCTTCTGAATGTAGTCCCGTAGCTCGGCATCGTGCTCGGGCGCTATTGGGTACATTGGTCCTGGGCTAAGCTTTGCCCCTTCATCTAGGATGATCTCGTGATCCCAATCCTGATGGTCTGCCAAGTCTGTGGCTTCGTTTTCCTCGAAGAGTTCCTTGAACTCGTCGGTCTGATACTCTCTTGGTATCTCCAGTGGTAAGGGTCCTTCCTTCGTGGTCGCGACTCGTCTTATCCAGATGACTCCTACTTTCTGAGGGTCCTTCCCATAGATTCTCCTGATCTTATGAGGCGAGATCTTGCCGAATCTCCCGTCCTGGGGTGAGCTCTGATTCGTCGGGCGTGTCTCTCTACGTACTCCAGCAACCTTGTGCACAGGTTCTCTTCTGAGTATCGTCTTCATTCGCCAGTCGATGGCGGGGTTATGGGCATCCAACCAATCATAACCAATCAGCATGTCTAGGTCTCCTAGCTCCATAATGCCGATGTCCATATAGCACTCTATGCCTGCTATTCGTAGCTTCGTTGATTCGGTTTCCAACCTCATCATGCCGTTTCCATATTCCATGGGCCTCTCGTCGGCTAGTACTACCGGTATGGGTCTTTTCTTAACCCTGTATGGTATTCCGTGTTTCTCCACCACTCGGGGTGAGATTATCGTGTGTGCGGCCCCGCTATCTACGAGCGCCTTGATCTCCTGACCTTGTACAGATACGGTCGTGAGCAATTGTTTCGCTTGACCATCGGTATCCTGTACCTTCCTAAGGGTCGTTGTAGGTGCGCCTTCACCAGTGAGACCCTGTCCCTGGTGGCGTCCTAGTTTTTTGGCTGCTTCTTTCCCTTGTACTTGGGAAAATAGCCGGTGTCATTCTTTGAGCTGTAGTGTATCAAACACCTGTCATCGTAACAGTGGCTCCAATGAATGTTGATGTGAGGTATCTCCTCCTCGTGAATTACCTTCCTAGTCCTTGCCTTCTTGGCTTGGTGAATCGGGCAATCTGCGATCCTGCAGATGTTTGATGATAAGGTACGGTGGTAGTAATCGTCTACCTTGTGTGCTTCCTCGAGTTGTTCGCGGTGGAAGTCACAGCCGATCTTGCATTGCGTCCATAGGAGTTTGTGGTGAGGATCTGTTGGTTCTGGATCATGGATGTGACATTCCTTTGCCAAGCATTCATCCGGCCATAGGTTCATGTGGCAGCACCGATCTTGGTCTGTCCTACATTTCTCCTTATCTTCCTCATGGAACGTGCAATCAATCTTACAGTCATACCAACACAACTTTTCGTGTTCCTCAGTATCTTCTACTTCGGGGGCTTCTTGGTCCGAGACCTCAGTTTCCGTGTTATCGAAGTAGGGTTGTTGGCGCATGGCTTCTTGCCCAATTTCTTCAGCGTCTTTGCCGATGATCATGATTCGTCTCTGAATCCTACAGTCGTTGGCGTAGTGTGCGGCTTCTCCGCATATCCAACACTGCTTGTTGGCTAATCGTGTTCTTACGACTCTGCCCTTAATTTTCCAGTCTGTGGTCCTTGGTTCCACCGAGACCACGGCCTTAGGTCGTGATACCATCACAAACCCTTCCTTGGTCGCTAAGCGCGCTTCCTCGTATAGGTCCGTATCGCTTAGGTTGTCATCCGATTCCATCTGAGTCGGGTATGGCGTGCCTTGTCTGATCATCCTGATCTTGATGGCCGCCTGCTTGACTTGTTCTTCCTTGCAGTCTCTGGCAAAGTGTCCAACTTTGCCACATCGGAGACATGCTTTGTTGTCATAACGCTTCTGGCGTTCTTCCTTGGAGAGACCATCCTGTCTCCATCCTCGGGTTTTCTTGTCCTTAGGTTTGTCTTGTACCTTGCCGGTCATGATGGCGTCGCCATCTCTATCGAATCTTCCACGCTGCCTCTTAGTGTTGGGCATATTGGGTCGGAAGTATTTCTTTTGATCATCTCTTTCCCAAAGCCTGTTGTCGATGCGAGTTGACAACTCAATTAAAGCGTGCAGCGATTCGGGCTTATCGTGGTGTACAAGTCCGTCTTTGACCTTTTCCTTGAGGCCTGTTTCGAACACTGTGCGAAGTGCTGCGTCGTCCCAATCAATCTTTGCCTGCAGTTGCTTGAACTCTGCTGTGTAGGCTGATACTGACGTAAGCTGCCTTAGGCGAGTAATCTTCTTCTCGGCCTGGTTCTTCGCGTCTATTTCTCCGAAGATGCGTCCCATTTCTTCCTTGAACTCCATCCAACCGGCGAATAAGGCTCGCGTCTCGGCCTTGGTTCCCCTGTGCTCTGCATCCAGCAGGTAGTCGTCCACATAGGGTTGCATCCAATTAGAGGCTTTATCCTTCATGTATGTACTAGCCATGAGGATCTTTTCTTGGTCGGTGGGGACCTCGTTGTATTCGCAATACAGGTCGGTGTGGGTGAGAAATGTTCGCAGTTTCTCCCGATCTCCCCCGAACTTCTCGGGTGCCGCTATCTTTGGCTTCCTAGTAGCGGCGGGTCGTTCGTTTGGGGTGGCCATCAGCTGGTTCGAAAGCTGATTGATCATGTCCATCATGGCAGCCATCTGTTGTGCCTGGACATGGGCCTGTCGCCTAAGATTCCTAACTTCTCGAGCACTGGGATCGTCCTCAGTGTCGGAGTCTGATGCTTCGAGCATCTCCTCATTCTCTGGTATGGGTTGTGCTGGCGTAGCGGGTCCCGGACCCTGAGCCATGTTGTTCTGAGCGTTACCCTGGAATGCCATTGCTGAATCTTAATCGGGCTGTCCTGTTGGTTAAACGTCCACTGATATCCAAGGTGGTCAAAGTGTTACACGGGGTTCGGCTATACTTCTCTAGGCTCGGTCCGTACTAAGGCGAGGTAGACTAAAGCGGTAGTCCGTGAGGTATCGTATGGAATGATCAGGTGGAAAAGAGTTATCGTTGTTAACCAAGAAGTAACAATACCAATTCTATAAAGGATAGAATAACTAGTTGACAATCTGTGTAAGAGATGAACTATTTGAGTTGACCACAACGAGTGTAATAATGAAATCCGTCCATCCTATATACTCATTGCAATCTGTTCCTGTCCTCCCCGGCTTCCCTCTCGTAAGGGAGGTTTGGGAGGACCGTGGCCTCCTGATCCCTATTGGCCTCCCGGAGGCCCTGTCTTGGCGGGATGCCAGTCACGTGATCAGCGCCCCGCGTTGATCATTACCTTCTGACGTGGTCGTCGGTTGGCGTTCAGCCCCGACTCCTTCATCAAGGGTGGAGTTCCTTTTGTTGCTTGTAACACTAGTCCTAGTTATTAACAAGATCTGCGTTGTCTTAATCTTTAATATTATTATTTATATATTATTAGAGGATTAGGATAGCCTACTTCTCTGCATTACCGCAGAGGTAAGTGCTAGCTAGAACAACTTTGTTATTGTCCTTAATCTTGTCTTCTTTAATATAGAAGTGTTAGTTAACCTAGAGCAACTAAGTCTTAAGCTTATTATAATTACTATTATAAGTGTTAGATTTATAGCCTTAAGTAGTTAATCTAGTAACGTAGGAATTAGCAGGGGTATCTATTATAGTATTACTTATCTTAAGGGTGTTTAAAGTGTAAAGGTTATTCTAAGATAACCTAAGAGTTAGTTCTTAAGAATAAGTAAGTGCAATAAATAGGGTTAGTGTACTAGCACGTTTAGTAGAACAATATAATAGTACAGGGTTGTAATAGCACGTTTAGTAGAATAAAATAATATTATAAGAGGTTAAGAAAGAAGTATAATCCTTAGATTAAATACTAGAGTCTTATACAAAGTTAAACATAATAAGCTATAAAAGCTTATTATCTACTACTATATACTAAGAGGTGTTCTAAATGTCTTACAGTTCCACGCTGTCTTACGCGTAGTACTTTGTAAGACCTTATAGTATAACGTAGAACACACGTAGCTTTGTTCTACAGTAGCTTTCCGCTAAGACTGTAGGATTACGTGCCCTGCGGGGTGGCGTTATCTATTAGTCTTTAAAGTGCTGACCTCTAGGCTAACCCGCCTGGGTGTTTCCTGTTATTCTTTTTATACATAGCTTGCGGGTTCCCTTCCTTCAGGTTCGTAACACGCCCTAACGCTAAGGCGAAGCCTTAGTTGTATCGCCTTAGCAATCAATTGCAATAGCAATTGTACAGGCTTAAGTATCAACTACGCAAGACAACACTTAGCTTTGTTATCTTGTGCTCTGCCTTTTGGCGCAGAGGGATGGCGTATGTGGTCGTACGCACGGCTCGGTGAGCCCGCCCCGTTACAGTAAGCTTATCAATCTTAGCGTGCTTGATAGAAATATAGCTAACTAGCTAACTATAGCT
Source organism: Alternaria brassicae (assembly GCA_004936725.1). NCBI lineage: Eukaryota > Fungi > Ascomycota > Dothideomycetes > Pleosporales > Pleosporaceae > Alternaria > Alternaria brassicae. Next base: position 2,976,773 of record CM016507.1, read on the forward strand.
TAGGAATGTAAGGGGATACACTGTATTAAGCAGACTGCTCTAGTTATATAACGTACAGCTTAGCGCTAACTGAAGTAGTAAGGCATAAAGTCTATAAGAGGCGAGTTGCACACGTAAAGAGAACCTTTCTTCTCTTATTTTTCTTCTTCTATTTATAAGATAACTGTATACTTATTAGTAGGCCTCTTTCTACTCTTAATATAAGAAGAAAGATTATGTCACAATGTTCTATCACCACAGGATCTCAGCCACAGACCGGTGAGCCATTAGGAACCCTTCAGGGCACTCTTAGCCTACACTAGCTACAATTATATAACGTAGATATATATTATCCCCTTAAGAGGCTTAATAGCTTCTTAAGAATTTATCTTAATATAAGCCTATACTAATATTTTAGTGCCTAACTAACTTCTTCTTAAAATTTAAATGCCTTCTACTTCTTATCAGAAGGACAGTTATTAAGATATTCTTTTTACTATCTTAAACAATCCAACGGCGATTTGACTGCTGATTTCGGTGGTTTGTGACGCCGTTTCTGGATGCTAACTTGCCGCAAAACCCCCCTAATCGTGCGGGCTGTGGCCCGAGCGGAAGCGTCTCCGGCTTTCCTACCTTGGCTAGCGTAAGCGTTAAACAAGTCCAAGGGCCAATTCATTTTCCTGTCAGGAACGCTGCGGCACGCCTGCGACCTGACTCGCTCTTCTGAACACTACAAGTAAATGCTAACCTAATCTAAGGTCGTCCTGCTAGCAGAGTATTAAAGGCTCCTTCCTCGCTGTCTGGAGCAACATCAACAGTGACCTTATCCTCCTTTTCTTGTTTCTTCTTTTGCAGCCTGCTTTGTCGTTTAAACTCAAATTTCCGTCGCGTTACTCTATTCTCTGTTTACGCCTTGCCTCAGACGAACAGCTTTAGATGCATGCTCTGCCTCTACTCACTCTGCCTCTACTTGCTCTACCTCTCCCACACCTCTGCAAATACTGCGCGACATGCGACGACGTTTACTGGTTAGGAGTTCATCCAACGACAGCGATTACACCAGCTCTGACACACACGATGGTATGGAGCTGGATACAGATCTGACAGACATCAACGAATTCGCCGACAACAACAATGAGGACGATGAGGATGAAGCATGGCTCTTCCCCAACGAGGATCATCCGCCTGAGTACTACCTTCAACAGCTAGAGGTCTTCAATGAACAAGAGTATGCGAAAGAGGACTACAAGGACAGCAGTACTCGCTTGCTTAATCGTATGGAAGATCAGTGGAATCAGTACGTCTCCCGTTCCCCTTGTAGCTTGTGCTAGAACGCATAGTCTAACCCCGGCATAGATGCTGGACGTACCTAAAAAAAGACCACTATCGTGCCTACGCAACTGTATCCGTCGCTACTCTATACACGTTCTTTGACTGGCTACTCAGCCAGCGCCAGGGGAAAGGCGGGAGGAAACGCCGAGGAACCAAGCTCGCCAGCTCCCTAGGGACGTATTGGAAGGTTTTCCGTCTGGTGTACGAAAGAGCAGCTGGTGTAAAACTAGATGGGAAAATGAACCGGAGCATGCACAAGGTATGAAAAGCTGGCCTTCCAGTTCCAGTCTTACATGAGTATTCATGCCTAATATAATCAATAGGTACTAAGGAAGCTGGCTAAGAAGCACGATCTGAAGAAGATCGGTCGAGATAAGGCCTGCATGTATGTCGAGGACCTGGCGCGAGTGCTGCAAACAAATCTGGCAACGACCGAAAAGAGATATCCCCACGGCCGCTATAGGATACAAGCCCAGCTCTATCTGCAGCTAGGTGGATTCACAGCGAATCGGCCCCAGGCTCTTCTTAGTCTCTGCTACCGGCATATACGGGTTACGCTGCTACGGGATCCTGAGGGTGGCCCTCATCGAGTATTGCTTGAGTTCACCTTCGAGTTCACAAAGGAGTTCCTTGGTATCAAAGACTTGTGCGTGATTATTCTGTGCTAGAACTTATACGCCTGCTGACTTTTCTCTAAGGAATACCTTCCCTCTCCCCGAAATTATGTACGATGAGACGCTCCTCTTCAGTCCGCACGTCTTCCTTCTTGGCCTGCTCTTCTGCGATCGGGCATTTGCAGCCTACAATCTAACCTCCCCAGAGGAACTAAGCAGGCTGACAATTCCGCCAGGCCGCAACGAGCTGCCATTACGCCTGAATCGGATGTTAGATGATATTCCCGTGTTTCGGAAAGCGGTACGAACCCTGCATGGTTGGGACATCTCTCCTAACGAGCCTCTTCCCTACTCCACCCTGCTGCCGTGGATCCGGACTTTGGGCGAGGTAACGGGGTTTGCACAAGTTACCCGTCCTTATTCTTTGAGATATGCCGGAGGGAAGGCGTTTAATGAGAACGGTAAGTTCTGTAATCTTTTCTATGCAAGAGGTACGATGTAGGATGCAGAATTAACGTAGTGCGTAGGCAACGTTAGTGAGGCTATGCAGAATCTAATAATGGGCCATGCTAGCATATCAACATTCTTGAAGCATTACCTGTCACGACGTATTACAGTTGACACGCAGGCTGTCGTGCGAGGCATCCAGCCCCAGGCAGCCCTCATGCGGGCGGCCTGTACTATGAGCCGTTCGATTGATCGTCGTCGGCCACGACGACTTACACAGGAACAGTCTGCATCTGTAGATAATGATCCTTCCATCCGTTCCCTGCTTAACCGACGAGAGCAACTTAAACGAACGGTTCCTAATGCAACAAAACATCCTAAGTACAAAGCGCTTGCCTCCAAGATCAGCCAAGAGAGGCAGCGTCGACGGCACGCCCTTCTTAAGGACATCAAAGAACGCTGGGAGTTTGAACAGCCCGTGCGTGATGTTGAGCAGCAGCTTGCTGGTTTAGAAACTAAGGACGATCCGGAACTTGTTCACGACGTTATGCTCCCGGCTCAAGGGGAGCTGGCCGACTCGGTCCTGTCGAACCCAGGGACCACTATAGAAGAGGAGATGAACAGGCGTAATAGGGCCATTCGTGCGGTTTCCCTGTACTGTGACGTCGAAGAGGGGGGAATGAACCCTATCCGAATAGGAAGGCGGAGCAGGAATGCCGCCTCACCCGTCAAGAACCAGCTGGAACACGATGAAGAGGCATTAGAAGCAGCCAAGGTCTCGGTGTTCAAGGAGAAAAGGCCGAAGATATGTTTCCTTTGCCTAGGCAACGAAGGACTGCCGTTGGCACAACGCATACGTCCCTTTGGTACCCCAGGCGATCTTAGTAAGCATCTTGGACGCAAGCACTTGAAACACATTGAGAGTGGGAAGAGTCTTAGTTGCAATCTTTGTAAGGTGCCGCTATTAGACAAGATGCACTTGCAACGACATGCTGAAGAGATTCACGGAACCGTGTCCCCTAGGCATTCCTATGATTGCTGCTAGCACCTAGAATGTCCTGTTAGGATATAAAGATCATTTTAAATTTTCGAAGCTGGCCAGTCTACATGCCGATGACTTAGTACTATGGAGAGGGGACAAACGTCGCCTTCGTTCGTTTGGTAATCATCTAGAAGTGGTTCTTCTGGTGCATCTGGCTGCGAAGGACATTTGCACATCCCCTCCTCGTCCTTACATTTAACGTCCGTCCCTAGGTAACGGCTACCCTGGGTAGAGAGATGCCAACAATCAAGTCAATCAATCAATTTGCTTGATCACGGATCTATATATGGTGCGTGCATAGTGTCATGGACCACATTATGGCTCGAGATCAAGCAAATTGATTGATTGACTTGATTGTTGGCATCTCTGCCTGGGTGGCGGGACGCCGCGGATACCCCCCAACACGACAAACGCAACAACGGGTCAGAGGTATACAGACTCTCGGGATAGCAGCTTTGAGCTGCAAAGTTTATCCGCGCTTGGATTCTTCTAGAGATACGTTCTGCTTACCGCGCAATACGACAATTTGGTATAAGCGTTGCGCGATCGCCTCGCTTTGGCGGGCAGGAGATGCCTTAAAGGCTTATGCATCTTGTCGAAAGCCCGCCAACTTGCAGCTTGCTATATCATCATCCTATCCCGAGCACTGCGCTTGAGCTCGAGAGTTTGTCGTGCTTCTGTGCTAGTTCTCAAGCCGCCTGCTAGAAGTTCCAAATGAGTAGGATCCGCACACCTAGCTTAAAGTAGCTTAGCTGTAATCTATCGCTGCTGGCGCTAGATCTGTGGCTGTATAGCTATGTGGCTGTGTGGCTGTGTAGCGCTTTTGCCAAGCGCTCCAGGACAACCGAAACACGGCTCGAATTAGGAGCAGGGCTAACTTTGAAGGCCGAAAACACGACAAACAGCGAGAAATCAATTTTTGGAATTACCATCACAAAAAGTATCAAAAACACTCGCCAGTGGTCGCAACAGTCTCTACAGGCCACCGCGCGTCCCCCAGCGTCGGTTGGCATCTGCAGAGTCGCTGTTGCGGCCCTGGCGGGCACAGACAGCAAAATCCGCGAGCAAGCTACTTAATATGACACGTCCACCAAAGGCAGCGGCAGCCATCTAGCCATGACACAGCAACGCAAGACGCGACGACGGAGCCCAGACACTCCTTGAATATAACGGTCACAATACACACAACACAGTCACTGGTGGGCTGCCAAGCAAGCCCACTACCATCCGACAATGTCTGCGACGTCCCGCATCGACGAGCCCTCGGGCTGAACAGCATCATCTCTCGCGTGAATCAACTCACAGACAACCGGCGCGCTACCATCGGTGCCACAACACACTTACAGATCACCAGACAGCCTCGTCCACTGTCGCCCCACCTGTTGAGGGAGTGGTGCCCCTTCGACACAACCGACAAGGTCTGAGGGGATTCACGCGAGAGCTCTCATGCTCAGTAGGCTCAACGGCACGCACGAGCGGAGCATCGCTCTTGTGGAGCCGCGTCACGACGAAATGCCGCTGCCGATGCGCCTGGTGGCAGGTCACACCACAGAACACGGCCACATAGGAACCTAGTGGACGGCATTACAACACTTGAAGAATATCGGAGATCAGGGAGCATATTCCAGGCCCTGGGGGTATCGGGGCAAGCTAGCACACACGACAGCTGAACGCTAGGGGGAGACTGAAGGTATTGCAGTCGCAAAACACGAGGCAACCGTGCCTCTACGAGCCTTGAACAACGCTGCACACACGAGGCTTCGAGTACGGCATACACACAGGAAGAAAATCCGAGGAGCACAAACACAGGCAAACACGTCACTTCTAGAGACGAGATGTACATAGTCGTAGATAGAAGCCAGACAACGCCAGGCCTCTGGGGACAGATGGCTCTTTCGAGAGTGAAGTGGGGCGGTGCAGATTCACGTCTGCACCGCGTCGGCTGTCTGCCATGCCTGGCATCCGGGCATAGCTGCATTTCGCGGCTGAAACCGTGTAGGAATCAACCAAACCAACCAAACCTAACTTTGAAGGCCTTGGCGTATAATTAGCTCATGTCAACGAACACACCTAGTAGCAAAACCGCAATCAGGTTCTAGTACAGTGTTACAAGTAACAAGAAAGGACTCTCCCCTTGACGCAGGTGTCGAGGTTGGAGGCCAACCAGCGACCACGTCAGAAGGTAATGATCATCGCGGGGCTATGATCACGTGATCGGCATCTCGCCAAGAGGCGGCATCCCGCCAAGAGGGCAGATGCCACAACATCAGAGGATGTCAAGACATCTGGGGAATCTAAGGATGCCAGCGGCAGGAAAGAAGTCACAGATGTCGAGGCCTGATGGCAATGGGTATAAGAATGGGTTGGATTTCATTATTACACTCATTGTGGTCAACTCAAATAGTTCATCTCTTACACAGATTGTCAACTAGTTATTCTATCGTTTATAGAATTGGATTGTCTTTATCACCGGTTAACTACGATAACTCTTTTCCACTACGAATCGCCAGACAAACCTCACGGCCCACCGCTTTAGTCTACCTCGCCTTAGTACGGACCGAGCTTAGAGAAGTATAGCATCACCCCGTGTAACATCGGTTTGGCTCTTTCGTGCGCTGTCGATGTGTACCGCGGATGCCGGAACGCGGGCACGCTTAGCGTATTTTGAGAACTTGCCTGGCGACTCAGAGTGAACGCGTTTTCTAAGCATAAGGAAACAAAGAAAGAGTGGTTTAGATGGTGGTGGTGGGGTTGTCGTGAATTGGCCATAAGCTTCGTGCGATCACGCCAAGCCCGCTGTAGGTGTGCGCTAGAGCCAAGGTAGCATGGCTGCACGCTTTGACCAAGCCCTAACCATATCTGGGCCCCAGCGCAAATTCGTTTATTGCAGGAAGAGAAACGACTTGGGCATAGCAACCCAGATGATAGTTGGTGGATACAGATCGGCAGATCGATCTACCAATAACCGCATGTTCCACATCGACGCAGTTAAGGTTCGTACTAAAGGCTCTGGAGCGTGTATCGCAGTCCTTCCCCGCACCCTAGTGAAAGGCTTTGCGTCATCGCCCAAGCCATCTGAGCCGCGAGTGGAAACATAAAGCACAAGCTCGGCCAACTCCACCGACGTTTTAGAATCGAGATAAACCATCATTCTAACATAGCTGCAATGCCAACCGCAATCGATATGACGAACTTTTCACAGAATGCTCGATGCTATCTATCCTCGTCGATGCCGGTATTACGCCAGTACCTCACGATCGAAGAAGAAAAACAGATCATCGAACAGTTTAGACAATTATGGCGACTCAATGCCCAGGTCTTATGGAACGGCATCCTACGTGAAGAGGCTCAAAAATGGGCAGATGAACATAATATGCAAACCTTGACAACTGTGATGGGGCTCCTCATGGACAAAAAGAATCCCTTGTGCCCAAATCATGATAAAACTAAATCGAGTTGGACCAGGTATATTAAGGGAGCATCTGCAGTATTTGCGTGGTCAGTATCAAAAGGGAAAACGGTTGTGGTGCTATCTCCGCCACCTCCCCAGAGGTTCAATCCAATTGGACTTACGAACTTTCAAATGATCGAGGCTCCAATTCTCCACTGGGCAGCAGCACTGGGCCATACAAGCTTACAAATTTACAGTGTGCACCCTATGGTAAAAGGAGCAAAGGACTTTCGTTACCAGATTTGGCCCGTGGATGAAACCAGAAACTGGGATACACATTTTAAGACTGTGCAGTTTCAGCAGAGGGAATGGAGAGTACCGAGCTGGGACAACTGGAAGATTCTCATTAGGAGCACCCTTGATTCTATGGTGGGGTCTGGCTTTTGGATTGGGAGTGAATTGTTTGGACTGTCGAAGTGGAAACAAGATTCTGCACGTATGAAGGAAGAAAAAAAGCAGAAGAAAAGAGAGTGTAAGCTGAAGGAAGCCAAAAAGATTGAAAAAGGCAAGAAGTTGGAACAAAAAAAGAAGAAGAGGAAGAAGAAGTCAATAAAGGCGAAGACAAGTGGGGAGACAGCGGAAGGAGAGAAACAAGGGCAAGAGCACAAGAAGTGCACCAAGAAGAAGAAGAAAGGAAAGAAGAAGGGGAATGGAGGCGGGAGTGAAAAGGAGAAGAAGAAAGTGAAGAAGAGAAAGGAGACTTGAATGGATATGGGACATGAGCAGACGTGGTTCCTACTCATTTACCACAAGGGCTGTGTTATCTAAAAGAGTTTTCAATACCATACGTATTTCGCTTTGAATTCTTGCAGTCGATCTTACAATCACGTTCCGCGAGGGCCAACTGCACTCCGCATCATAAGGCAATACTGGTAACGGAATCAATCCAGCCACATGATAAGTTTGACGATGCTGGAACAACCATACCCAAGACTTAGCAGGTCACTTGTAGTTCAAGACAGGATTAAAGTTCAATTGCTAGTTCTGGATCGAGTTTCTATGTGCTCCCGAGTCTATTCCTGTTCCGTACCGGCAATCGGCTGTCGAATTAATTCAACAATACTTTTCGCGGTGATGATTGCCTGTGTTGAACCGCATTGGAGCCACTTCTGGAATGCCAAGCCTTTCATAGGTCCGCGAGTGTAATTCCCCTTCAGCTCAATACCTAAGAGCCTGCTTGGATCTTTATATCTTGCTTTACAAGCATATGGAGTCACTCTAGTACGAGTTGGGATAGCCCCTGTACGGCTATCTATATATGTAGCTCAGCCCACCTTAGACAGCTAATTCAACGCAGTACGTCTCACCTCCTCACACCGCTACAATAATGAAGGCTATGTCACCAATCGACTTCGAAAAACACCGAGTCATGCCCTCTGACAACATACTACACAGAGCCATGTGCAAGGCAATCACGCTATCTCTTTTATCCCACACATCAGATCCCGCGAACGGGCAACAACGCGAGTACCGCCACGAACTCTTCAAGCTCCTCCTCTCCTAGTTACCTGAATAGAAACAACCAGTTCAGCCCAGACTCCTACGACATCGATGCAGAAAAGCGGATGAACTTCCTGCTCAACCTGTTCTGGCTCAACGATAAAGAGGCCCTGCAAGCCCAGCTAGGCAACGACACAGCGCGTGTACAGATCGCTTTAAAAAGCTGGATGAGCATGCGTCACCGTTTGGGCGCGTTCCGCAGGGCAACGGGCTACTTTGAATGGCCGGACGAGCAGTGGACGGAGTTCCTGAGGCACTTAGGTGATGTGCCGAGTGCCTATGCTATACTTGCTTATGTTGACCTTCAGGGCTTCGTAGGCAGAGAAGGCGAGTGTGGGTATGTAACTGATACTTTGGATGAGGATCTTGCGAGGGTCTTCGATGTGCTGACAAGGGTTCCGAGGCGTAATGGACCCATGGCGTTCGAGGGTGTGAGAAGGTATAATGAGGCGCTTTTAGAATGGTTTCAGGAAGAGCATGTGTAGAATTTCTTTAACAGAGGAGATAATTGCCTGTCTCTTTTAACAAGAACAATTTCCTTTCGATTGGTGTAGTCGGTACCACAAGTCTGTCGGGTTACAGAAAAAAACGCAGGAAATCGTGGCTGTAACCGAGTAGGATTTAATCAAATCAAATCATTAGAACTTAACTGCACGTATGCTGACAGCGGTACGCTATGTTTAGTCAGTCAGGCGGGGCGTGATGATCTCTACTTGTAGTATGGCACACACTTTGTCATGCCTGCGTTTGAGGGGAATCCGGTTCCTCTAAGCGCTGTAGAGACTTAATCTTAAACTCTAGCAAGCCCAAATAGTATTGCCGAAAGCGGATAACCTAACAGCCGTATCATCAGCCCCACCCCTTCATTTTCTACCGGGAGCAGTTTGTTGGTGCGTGTCTTGAACTATTAATTGTTGTTATCTTGCCGATAACCTAGAGATCTTCACTTTGGTCTTGTTCAACTCTCCATGCTATCGACTCGAACATACCCAGCGGTTATTACCCAGAAAAAGAGGGGATCGTCGAAAGCAAGTCTATAAGGCATTATGAAACTCACTGCCGATCAACTTGCACGAAGAAGAGAGTATAACCGAGAGAATCAGCGAAAGTCGCGCCAGAAAAAAAAAGACCAGATTAATACTCTTCAACGCCAGGTTCGAAATCGATCGTTCAAAGGTAGACTATTGTATCTCATTGACGGCTTCAGAATAGAGAGCTTGAGCAAGACAACATCTCACTACAGGAGCGGCTACTACATGCATTAGCAACCATAGAAGTGTTGAAAAAAGGTGCGAGTTCACAACAAATTGCGCTCTAAGTAGAAAGTGCATACCTAACCTCTAACGTAGCTCAGTGTCCGAACGAGGCGATAGCAGCAGCTTCGGTAGACACCTACTTTTTCTCGCCACCCAGTTTGAGCAATGCATCGGCGTTCCATCAATATCCGTCAACCTACACTCAGTGTTTCGTCTCAAACCTAGTGCAGCCATCACCAGCGTCGCAGGTGGACTATGATTCGTCGACTAGATGTTCCTTGCCACCCTTAACTTCTTTGCACGACACCTTTGATATAAGTGACCGTCTGAACATAGGCAGTCTCCATGAACGCAAGATCGAGTCAGAAAACAGTTGGGAGTACAGTTCCCTGCATTTATCACCGGACGTAACCAGGACAACGGACACCCTGTTTGGAGAGTTTGAAGAGTCTGAAACATAGGAGACACGATAAATGAAAGGAATGGGTCTAAAAAACAATATAAATGCGTATTCATGTCACGTAGTCTCGAGCTATGAGACACGATATCTGGCGTCTGAGTTTCGTCCAATGAGAAGTTACAAAATCCGTCTAGAGTACAGTCAGAGACGTTTACGATCCGGGCCGTGCCTCGGTGCTTGCATATCAATATTATCAGTGTCTTCATTCAACTCCCGTGCACCGCATTCTATATCAATCTTTGATATGAAATTCTTATCTTCTGGTCCTATAAAGTTCCACGTGCTCTTTTCCTGGGGCGATATATATCATCATCGATTTCGTGGGCACTGACACTCTCCGCCCATCTAACATGGTTGCCGCCCTTGAGCAAGCTCCTATGAGTGGATTGTTTAACTGCTTCTTGGAGACGAGAGACGACGTCGTCTACCCATACTTGAAATGTGTTTTTGCCGCTCCATCAAGTTATTCAGTTCGTCCAAAAGATCTGCCACTTCGGTACCATTCTTCTCGGGTTGGTACCCTACATGCTTTCTTAGTACCGGTCGATGTGTAGGGAGGATAATCTTACTAGCGTTGATGTATGAGGCTGTCCCTCTTGTCTCGTGCGACGTGCATTCGCCGGGCTGCTCATTATTTTTTCTATCACCGGACTGCTTGCTTGCAGGTGCTGGTTTTGCTGGTTCTGAAGCTGGATAAACGTTATCATCACTGATTACTGGACAGTTTTGATACCCCTAAGATGATTAATAATAGCCACCAATCGTGCAACATCTACACATACCTGATACAATGTATCGTCTGGAATAGTTTTTTGAGAACTCATCACTCTCTTGGCTTCTCGAGAGAATGCACCGGTTGTGAGGTGGAAGAGGGATGACATTGCGAGAAGCATTGAAAGTTCATTTATATACCAGTGATCTTGACTAGGCTGGCTAGGTCGTTGCCTGCGCTACGCAATGACATCTAAAATCCTCACAGGGGTTGATAGTCTCATGCAGCATGGCGCACATCCTCTGCACGTTAATAGGGATGTGAACACACACAGTCGGTGGAGCGAAGTAAATAAAGGCTAGACTTCCAGTCCACTAGGCGTTGTTGCGGGCGCGATTAAGATGATGCCAGATTGTAGGATAACTAGTCGCTGAAGTGTAATGCGGGAGCGGCCGAATAACGTCGTTGTAAACGCATCCAGTTGAGCTGGCACGTGCGAGAGAGGTAGACAAGTGCGAGAACGTGAGTGGTGGGTCATTCGTTGCAGCCCAATGGTAGGAGCATCGA